>CM076574.1:138782292-139108384 GCA_034641835.2 Pinus albicaulis | reverse complement strand
AGAGTTGCGGTCTCTAGAACATAAATGTGTTAGGTCCCTATATCACTAGTATAGCCCCTTATTATTGTTAGTGTAAACCCCTTATTGTTATTATTGTACCATTTTAACCCCCATTTTGTTATTATTGTACCCTTAAATTATTATTGTTAGGTCGGCTAGGATTACATTGTGGCCCACTAGGATTACATTATGGCCCCATGGACTCCTATATATAGAAAGGAGGTTTTGTGAATTGTATCATCCAAGAATTTTTCATTTATGTAATGTATTGGAGGTTTCCCCCTCGAAGTGGCTCATTTCTAAGGTGTTTATATCTCTTTTCTTCTCTTTTTGAGTTGGTTACACAACATTTGGTATCAGAGCTTTGGGATTCTAGGGTTTCGCTGCTCCAAACAGGTCATCGTGGCATTTTCGCTATAACTGTTTTTCTACGAAGCTTCAGAAGCTGAACTTTTTAGGGTGCGAAGCTGAAATCTTGAGGAAGGTTGTCTAAAAATTTCAGATCTTGGTTCGCAATATTTGAGGAGATATCATCTGTGGAAGTTAGGTATTTTTTCAGGCTCATAAACAGGTCATCGTGGAATTTGCGCTATAAATTTTTTTGTACGAAGGTTCAGAGTCTGAAATTCATATGGTGCGAAGCTGACATCCTGAGGAAATTCGTCAAAAAATTTCAGAGCTTGGTTCGCAATATTTTTGGAGATATGATCTGTGGAAGGTAGTGCTTTTTCAGGCTCCTGAATTTCATCTCAAAGAGGTGATCGTGGGAAAAGTTTAATAACTCTCTCTCTGAATATTGGATTGGAGTGCCGTCAAAAGTGGTCACCATTGCACGGCCTGTAGTTTCTTCGCTATCAATTTCAGAGACAAAGGACAAAACAGTGACACGTGGCAAGTCGTACAAGTTCGTTCTACTGAACCAGTCCAGAATTAGGTCATTGTGGGAGATTGGACACAACTTTGTCTTGGAGAATCAAAATCAGGTCAGACCTGTGGCATTTGAAAGAAGCTTCAGAGGGCTACTACAGGGCTGAATTTCAGATATCAAAGATTTTCAAGCACAGAGATAATACAATTTCAATATCGAGCTCCTCAAAGCTAGTAAAAGGTGTGTATTTTTTTTTCCGAATTGCATAAGTCTTGTTTGAAAAATCAAGTTGAAGTGATTGCAAGGGCCTATTGTAGAATAGATACCAATATTGGAGTCTGAAATGGCCCCTAAAAATAATTCAACACCCATTAAGCCTTTAGAAGGCTCTACTATTACCCATGAAGATGAAGAATGGCAACATGACATGTCAAAATTACAAGAGCAAATGCAACAAATTTCGCTCTCGCAAAGAACAACAAAAAATGAAATGGAAGTTTTGAAGAAAGGCGTGGAAACTAAGATGAATGATTTGGAAGCTAAGATGGATGGCATGGAAGTCGGCATGGAAGCTAAGATGGATGACATGAAGAATGATCTAAAAGCATACATGGAAGGCTTGATGACAAGCTTAAAACTAGAAATGATTCCTAATGGCGGAAATATAGGAGAAGAACCTCCTGATGAGAGCAAAATAAATGTTAATCATGATTTCATAAACTCAAATGTTGGCGGGAAGAACCACCATATTCCAAAATGGATATGAGGAAGTTTGATGGAAAGGATCCTGTAACATGGATACTACAGATGGAGCAATATTTTGATCTCCATAACGTGCAAAACACGCAAAAGGTACGCATTGCAACTTTAAATTTAGAACAAAATACATTTGTATGGTATCAATGGCTTTGCTCCCGTAAAAAAATTGTCACTTGGTCAATTTTTACGGAGGAAATGATAGCACATTATGAGGATACAAAGAGCAACACCTTCTTTACCCAATTGACAAATCTCAAACAAAAGGGTTTAGTGGTGTTAGAGTCGGTCCTTGCAGCCCTCCGTCAGTGATCATTTCGTCTTTTGCATATTCATTATTAGGTGTCTCGCTTGTTTCACTTCGTTGCATTTCACTAGGATCATGCCGTGAAATGACGAGGGGGTCTGTCGTCCTATGTTTCCTCATGTTTATACCTGCAGCGCTATTTTAAAAATATTTCCTCAAAAAATTATTCATAGTCATTGTCATTATACATATGGTCATTAAAATGTCAATAAGTGTCCTAGGTCTTGGTGTCTAGGGTTTTTGAGTCATTTATATACTAGTCATAAAGCCTGCAAGGTGAGGAAAGTCCAGCACTTGTGATTTCTATTTTATTATCATCAGCATTTTCTAAAAAAAATACATTTCTAGTCCAAAACTCTGTTTTGGAACTAGAAATTTGTCATTATCATTTTGTAATAAATTGTAATTGTTCCGCCATGAAGACATTGTCAAAAGCAGACCCCTGGTCTTTTCTCTAGCCAAGATAGTCATATCCCTGCAAGAAGACAGTAAAATCATTAGTATCGACCTCAAAAAAGCCAAAGGAAGTTTGCATTTGAAAAAGCCAAAAGTGAAAATTACAAAAACATTTGTAATATGGGTTTGAAATTAGATTTGAAATAAAATCTGATTGTGAAGATATTTGTGACATGTATAAAAGCCAAACAAGTTTCATTTGAACCAATTTCATAGCTCCCAAATCGTGTTTGCAAAGTGGAGGGCCGATTTCACAGTTTTGAAGTGCGTGGACAGAGTTTTGGGGCTGCGCGACCCACGTTGAGGGAGAGCGACCCACCTGGGCTGCGCGACCCACGCAGAGCCTGCGCGACCCACGCAGACACAGAGTTTTGGAATTTAGTTCGAACGCCCAGATTGGCTTGGAATCGACTCAAGCTGCCTTCAAACAGGTTTCTATCCATTGTTTGATGTTTTTCAACGCATTTTTGGCATCATGGGTGGTTTTCAATATTCAGATGGAGGATTTAAAAACCCACAGTCATAATATTATTGTTTTCAGGGTTTGAAATGAAAATGAATGGTGGAAAGAATGTGTTTGCTATCTTAAGGCAGTGTTATGGCCAGCCTTCCATATAACATCAAAATCAATTTGCTTTCATACCCATTATACCACTGCAACCATTTCTATTGTTATACCATATTTAAACCCTTTGAGTCACATTGCCCATGTTTGTAATGAGTCACATTACCCAATGTTAAAATATGCTCATGTCTTTGTTTCAAATGGCCCATTGAAACCTTTATGGTCATCGCTCATAGACAAACATATTACTGTTAATGCCATGCTCTCCTTTGACTTGATGTGTTCAAACTTTTGAAGGTTGCCTGCTCCTATTTGGTCGAAATTTCATTTGCATTCAAAACAGAGAGGGTGCCTTTTTCAGTCCATTTAAAGCTGAGATTTTATCCATAATTTGATTCCTTGATAGTGCTTGGACGGTGGGAATATTGGTTGAGTGTTAAACATACATCCTAATTTTGCTTTCACTGCATTCATATCAGTGTACACATTGTCAAAAACTTGATCAGAGATATGTCAGAGACAGAGTCAGAATATGATCCAGGGTCAGGCAGTGATTCGGTGGCTGAAGGTAATGTGCCACGGGGTTCCTGCAGAGAAAATAGAAGTGGTGATCATCGCAGAGAGGAGCCTACTTCTTTGGCTCGGTTGCAGGCATGTCCATTAGCTATGGATTGTTTTCGATTCTTGTCATGTTTCAGATTTGGTGAGATGGTTGTACAAACCCGACCTCATCGTGAATTAGCACGTCTGTTTGTTCTTCATTTGCGGGGTGATCGGGTAAACCTTGCTGGGGTTGATTTCATTGTATCACCTTTGACTATTGCTCAAGCCACTGGCATACCGAACATAGGCGAGGAATGGAGCAAGGGTAAGCAATTAGAGAAATTTCACTATGAGCCATACATTAAAACTGGATATGTGGCTTACTTGAGCAGAGTTTTTCCATTCAGATTCTTGAGAGATGAGTATGCACCACTCATGAGGCTCATCATTCAGTATTTTAGTTGTGAGGCAAGTATGTCAGTTTCTTTCACTATGTTCGTTTTCGTCCAGTCGATGCACTTCACAAGGGTGCGTATGATGAATATTCCGATTTACACAATCGCATCACATAGAGAGGATGGTGACATTTGTGCAGAAGAAGACGAGCCCAGTGCAGCAGTACAGGAGTACATATCATTTCGCTTTGATCAAAATCTTGGTGTCACATCAGTTGGCAGAGCAGGGCATCACTTGGGAGGATTTCATTTCTAGAGACTTTTTCAGAGTGCCACAGCAGCCTCCCGAGGCAGTTCATGATGCAGGCGAGCCCTCACACCAGCCGGACATGCTTGAGGTTGAGCATATCATCACTCCTTTGGTTCAGACATATCAGCGAGGCCACAGGGCCTTATTTGCAGCGACACGACGGGTACTATCTCCACGTGAGGTGGAAGGGGTCCTGCCGACTTCATCGACACGGCGAGTATTATCTCCACGTGATGTGAAAAGGGTCTCGCTTTCTTCTCCAGTGCAGGTACAGGTACAAGACAGGGGCAAGAGGCCCATGCATGATGAGGTCGACACGAGGCCGGGACACCGATATGACAGTCATTGATGTTGATACGGGCTCTCCTAGCTCGAAGCTGAGGGAAGTCATCCAAGAGCAAAGGGCCGAGAATGACCAGCTGAAAGACCAATTGCAGAAAGCTCAGTGGGTGATTAACTATTTGGAGCAGCGCAACAAACAGCTCGAGGATGAGCTCACATTTTATGAGGTGCGCCAAATCCGTGAGGACAGGCAGTGGAATCGAAAGAGGCCCGGTGACATGACACCAACTGACAGAGATACTGTACTCACGCGGGTAAATATACATCTGGAGAAGCTGTTGGCGAAGGCCAATCGAGACAAAGACATGCTTCGCCACATGAAAGGCCATTACTGGGCTCGCATGCATGTTTGGAAAGCGAGGATGAGGATCATGAAGAGGAGGTTGCGCAAGGCACTTCGACGGCGGAAAAGGCCTAATCCACTTCGGATTTTGGCCGAGGCTTCATTGACTGGGCAGGACACATGATGGAGGACCTCCGCTCCGAATTTGGGCAAATTCGGAGAAAATTTTGTCATTTTCGAATTTTTGGTCTAAAAAACAGGTTTTGCAGCTACGTGGGTCGCGCGCTCATGCACTCGCATTTTTTTGAGACACTTGCTGGAGGAGATTTTTACATTTTTGGATTTTTCATGGTTAATTATGCATCCTCTGAAGTCAACTTAGCATTTCAACAAAATCTGGATGGTCAAACAACTCAAAAACACCATGAAAACCACCTTGCTGCCACCTTTTGCACCAGCAGGAAGTACCTCTGGGATAATGAGGTTTTGGAGGGTCAAATCAACTCCAAATTCAGAAATTTCACTTGGGTTGGAAAGTAGACATCCAGGGCTTTCCAACGAGCTATCATGAGCTCAATTTGGATGTCGGGAGCTACCTCAAAATCAGCCTGGAACATGAGCGACCCACGCAGTTCAGGAGCGACCCACCTAGAGATTTTTTTTTTGAGTTTTCAGCTGCCAGCTCAGTATTTCGCCTATTTTGGACCAGTTTTGCCTATGGATAGAATTCTTGGGTTTTTATGATGTAAATTCATGTTTGGAATGTAATTTTGGCTTGTTTTTATCTCTTCTAGAAGATTCACTCTCAAAAGAGTAAAAAATCATGTAATGGATCAGTTTCCACTCTTTTAGAGGCAAGTTGTTAGCTGCCTAGATTGTAGTTCCATGATTAGAATTGGTTGAAACTGATCCCTGAAGAGGGAATTCGACCCCTAGAGGTGGGGAAAGGGGTTAGAGTGATCTACATATTGTAATTTCTGAGGCATTCTACAGGTTGGACTCTTGGGATACTTTTGATACTATTGTACATACTTTTCATATTTTGGCTAAGGAAAGATCAGGGGTTTTGCGGCACTTGTTGGGATCCTTGTGGTGTTCTGTTCTTGATGATGTTTCTCCTTTGTTTACTGTAAGTTTCTTCATGTTTAATTTATGCCATCCTTTCATTATGCTTCTGAACTAAATTGAATGAGTGATTAAGGTTGAATCCATTGTTTACAGTGCTTAGCCTTTGAATTCAGTTAGTTCTATATGTTTTCAGCTGTTTGGAGAGGATCCAATTTCTTCTTTGCCCTCTTCAGCTCCTCGTCAGTCTAATCTATCCATAAAATCCAATTCGAAACATCAAGATCATCACCTACCTCGCCCCAGCTTGAACTCTGCAAAGGTCTGACCTTATCCCCGGACCCAAAACTTGTTTTCCCATTACTCCAGCGAAAACCCAAAAAACCAAAAACCAAACATACCTATCTCTTTACTAGCCTAAAATCAGTTCTTATTGTAAGTCATCTCGCATCCTATTGCTTATTTTTTCGAGATTGACGGAGAGAGCCCTCTCCTGTCCTCGTAGGGCTAGCTACGAGGCTGAGCGTGGTTTGATGTAGCCTTGAGTTTTACTTCATTTCAGCCTGAGGTAGATTTGAGTGCTAACATAGTGGCGACCATACTGGGGAACATCTCAATGGTTTTCTTGTTGATGTGTTTGTTCCACGAGTCTTAGAAGGAGTCTGAAGTCACGCCAGGTAGCTTTCGAAACGCTTTTGTTATGCATAAGAGGAAGTAGATAAACGCTGCTTCAGTCGATCTCCGGTAAGCTTGTGTGTTCAGTACTTGATTTGTAAATCACCCTAGTATACTTATTTGTTCTAGACCTTTTGGATGATTGAGTCTAGAAGTCGAAAGGCTGAAAATAATTGATTGTGTTCCTTGTAATTTTTGTTTTCCGAGAAGATCAATACACTGGCTTCAAGAAAAAATACTAGGGCGAATCCTGACCCTGATCCACCAACAATATTCGAAAATCTGAATCTGATTCGAAGGACCCTTAGAAAACAAGGGAGCCAAGAGAGTTCTGAAAGAGAAAGCCAATTGAGTTTTGAGAGTTCCAGAGTGCTTACCCGATCTGCATCTTGTCCTGTCAAAATCATATATGTTGATGAAATCCCCTTTGATGCACGGTTTGAAACATCCTTGTTTGTGAATTTTTCCGAAACTGAATTGTCAAGATTAGTCCCAGATCCATTGTTTACTGAAGATTTGCAATATAGATTTGTGTCACAATACTTGGATAGACAGCTGCAAAGTTCTATTGAGGATACTAACACTTTTGAATTTACTGAATCTGCTTCACAAGTTCTTGACCCATCTGAAATTGCATCAAGTTCACGGATCCCTACTGAACCTCCTTTTGTCCCTACCATTCCGGTTCAGCCTGAGTTTTCTGATCCGCAATCAATAGTATTTTCTCCGTTTCCATTGAATACATCTCATAGACCTACTGCTCCTACTCCTCCTGTATCTCCTCGACAACAGATTGTTTTCAATCCACTAAGAGCTATGGCTGCTCGTTTTGCACCCCTTGTGTTACCCCAGCAGTTGAATGATATGCCCGCAGACTATCAGAGTAAGATCCCGACATTTGATGGCACTCCACAGAGTCTTCCTGCACAACAGCATGTAGACAATATGGCAGATTTCTTTGATCGTTTCGAGATTGATGAAGAAAATGTGACTATGAGGCTTTTTGTGCAAACCTTTGGAGGAGAAGTACGGAAATGGTTCAGAGCCTTGCCACAAAGAAGCATCGATACATTGGCAGAACTTCAGAGGCAGTTTTTAGACCGATGGGAGATGAAAAAGGATCCGCTGCAGATTACTTCAGAATATACAAACCTCAAACGTAATCCTGGTGAGTCTGTTCAGGATTATATCATTAGATTCAATACAGTGTATAATGCTATTCCAGATGACTTGAGACCGTCTAAAAAGTTTGCTCTCCTTAAATTCCCGGATGGCTTTGATCCGGAGATGGCTTATTCCCTTCGTGATAAAGATCCACCTACTTTAGAAGATATGCAGAAGGTCGATGTTAGTGTTGAGGCAAATTTGAATGATAAAAGAGCACGGTTGAAAGCAGAGAAAAGAGTGACAATAAAGGAAGAGCCTTCTACATCTATATCAGAACAACACTTAGCTCGTGAGTTGGAAAAGGCTTTAAGAAGAATAAATCTTGACAAAGCAGAAACACAGTTTCGAAACCCAAATTTCCGTGGCCAGCAGCAGCCACAATTCAGAATTAAGCAGCGTGAACAAAAAGCTCAAGAGCCAGCAGCCCAACAGCAGGTTAAGACTCCTCTTTTGCAGAATTTTGTGAGTCATGGTTCCGATGATGATGATGATGTGTCAGGTGAGCAAAATCATTTCTTCACTCCTGATGATTTGCCTATTTATATTACTGAGGAAGAGGAGTATGGTGAAAGTTCAGTTGTTCAGAAAGATGAGGATTTTATCTTAACAAATGATGCTGATTTAGAAGAAGAGTCAGATGAATACCAAAGAGGATATTTGAATGCATTGACTGCTCAGCAGAAACAGTATTCATTGAGAAATCGAGATGTGCCTATAAATCCCATTCAGAAAAGAAAGGAAGCTTCAGCACCGAAGACATATTCACCAATACCACAGAAAAGAGGGAAAGAGACAATTGACCCCGCAGCAAGTAAAGTATCATCAGCTGAGAAGGTAAATCAGTCAAGTATAGTGAAAGACAAGGTTGAAAGGAAGGAAATTCTAGTTAAAGAGGTCGAGAAGGTTTCAGCATTTAGCTTGGAAAATGAAATTTCCAAACTGAAAATATCTATTCCTTTGACGGAGATTATGAAGAACAACAGTTACCGTAGTCAAGTCACCAAAATTCTGAACTTTGATCCAATGATTGACACGGTAAATGTTGAGGATGATCAGCCGGAATTGATTTTTGGGCCTGCATTAAATGGTGAGTCTCCTGACAGTAATGTTCCTCCTTTTTACATCAGTTTGAGGTTGCATGAATATATATTGCATAATGCTATGCTTGATTCGGGTGCTTCACACAATTTGATGCCAAAGGCAATCATGGAAAAGTTGGGATTAGACATTACAAGAGAGTATCATGATTTGTATTCATTCGATTCCAGCCGGGTAAAGTGTATAGGACTCATCAAAGATTTGGTGGTAAGTTTGGATCAAATTCCAGCGAAGAATGTTTTGATGGATGTGGTGGTTGCTGACATTCCTCCACGTTTCGGGATGCTCCTTGCAAGATCTTGGGGGCAAAGTTGAAAGGTACACTTCAATTAGATTTCTCTTATGCTACAATTCCAGTCTTCGGTCAAATGAGAAAGTTGTATCGTGAGCAGAAGATGAAATACATGATAACTAGCAAAGAGAAGCCAGTCAATCATCCTGTGAACTATGTACATACCGATTTAGAGTCGTTTGTGTTGCTTGCTGATAGTTTTAATGATGTAGAAAGTCAATTAGTTCAGGCAGAAGACATACCAGAAATAAATGAGAATTTTAGAGAAGTTTTGCAAAAAGAAAGAAGAGAAAAACAAGCTGTTTTGGAGCAATCAGCTGAAGACAATGGGCAGCAAACAGGAAAAACAGAGCCGGCACAGTCTCAGCATTTAGAGGACGATGAAGATGGTCTTTGGACCATGGATTTTGATGGTGCAGTGGGCAGCGATGGTGCTGGGATTGGTGTGTGGATTCGAAGTCCATTTTTCGCTCCTGATAAATTTCCGAGCAATGTGAGAGTGTGTTCTTACAAGCTTGCATTCGATTGTTCTAATAATGAAGCGGAATACGAGGCTCTTATTGCTGGTCTTAAGATTCTCAAGAAGCTGAATGCGAAAAGGATTGCGGTATATGGTGATTCAGAATTAGTGATAAAGCAAGTTAAAGGTGAGTTTCAGGCTAAGCATCCTCGCATGAGGGCTTACCGAAACGCAGTTTTGGATATTCTGAAGTTATTTTCTGATTATACTTTGACATGTGTGCCCCGCATACAAAATGGTGTTGCTGATGGACTTGCTAAGGCAGCAAGCAATCTTAAGATTCCAATGAATTCCAGCAACAAGTTTGAGATACATGTGAAACACCGACCCACCGTTCCAGACAATCAGCGATGTTGGCAAGTTTTTGAGGATGATGAGGAGATTAGTGAATTTCTGCAGAATAAGGGTAAGTTTAAAGATACCTCCATAGATACAGAATGTGATAATGGTGTTGATGACATACAGATAAATCAAATGGATGTGCTGCAACTGAAGGATAACATCATTCCTAAGGGACTGATTCCATTGGAAGAGTTGTTTGATCAAGATGATGTAGCTCGTAAGCCTACATTGAGGCCAACAGAGAAAGGTGTCGAAGAGGTAAATATTGGGACAGCTGAGAATCCCAAGATGGTGAAATTGTCAAAGTCATTGTCACCAAAGGTAAGAGAAGAATACGTGAAATTGTTATCTTCATTTTCTGATGTGTTTGCGTGGGATTATTCAGATCTTAAAACATATGATACCAATATCATCCAGCATACTATTCCCATCAAACCAAATCAGAAGCCTTTTCGTCAAAAGTTGAGGAGGATCAATCCAAAGCTGCTACCATCAATCGAAAAAGAGGTAAACAGGTTGTATAAGTCAGGAATCATTGTGCCTATTCGATTTTCAGATTGGATATCAAACTTGGTGCCCGTGAGAAAGAAGACAGGTGAGATCCGTTTATGTATTGACTTCAGAAATATGAATAAGGTATCATTAAAGGACAATTATCCGCTGCCAAAGATGGATCACATATTGCAGCGAGTAGTTGGAGCATCAAGGATGTCACTACTCGACGGATACTCAGGTTATAATCAGATTTTAGTGCAGGAAGATGATCGTGACAAGACCGCGTTCACCACTCCTTGGGGAACATTTCATTACGCAAAGATGCCGTTCGGTTTAAAGAATGCAGGCGCTACCTTTCAGCGTGCAATGGACATGGCTTTTGCCAATGAGAAAGATGTGTTTTTGGTTGTTTACCTTGATGATCTAACTGTATTTTCTAATTCCGATGAGGAACACTTATATCATCTGAAAATTGTTTTCCAGAAGTGCAGAAAATATGGCATTTCGCTGAATCCAAAGAAGAGCCTTTTCGCCATGGATGAAGGAAAGCTCCTTGGCCACATCATCTCGAAAGATGGAATTCGAGTTGATCCTGCACGTATTGAAGCCATTCAGCAGATTGAACAGCCCCGGAACAAGAAAGAGATACAGTCATTTAATGGTAAAATGAATTTTCTGCGTCGTTTCATTCCCAATCTTGCAGAACACCTTAGAGAAATCACGAACATGCTGAAAAAGGACAGTCAGGTAAGATGGACAGAAGAGGCAATTAAGTCATTCAATTTGGTAAAGATAGCTCTTTCTTCAGCCCCTATTTTAATCAGCCCCGATTACACACAAGACTTCATTTTATTTTCTTTCGCTTCTGAGCATACATTGGCAGCTGTTTTGATGCAAAAAAGGGATGGAGCTGAGAAGCCCATCGCTTTTTTCAGTCGGATCATAAGAGATGGGGCATTGAAGTATAATATCATTGAGAAACAAGCACTTGCGCTTGTAAAGGCTTTGAAGGATTTCCGTGTGTACATATTGCATTCCCATATTACAGCATATGTTCCTAACGCAGCAGTTAAGGATGTTTTGGTACAGGCAGATCCAGAAGGAAGAAGAGGTAAGTGGATCGCTGCATTATTAGAGTACGATGTGGAGATTAAACCGACCAAGCTAATCAAAGGACAAGGACTCGCCAAGCTTATGGCTGAAACAAATCTGCATGCTCTAGACATAAATTTGATTGCTGCCATGTCTGATGAAGAAGAGGAAAGTGCGTCAGTTCAGGTATCCGATATTTTTGTTTCTTCTCCTTGGTATGCTGACATTTTATATGTGCTTCAGAATTTGTCTACACCGCCTGGTATGCCTCGAAATAAGAGTAGAAAATTGAAGTTAAGAGCTGCTAAATTCTGCATTTTGAATTCTGTGTTGTATTGGAAAGACCCTGGGGGTATGTTGTTGAATTGTTTGGTAGAGGAGGAAGCTCAAAGAGTTTTGGAGGATTTTCACAAAGGTGACTGTGGAGGTCATTTGTTTTGGAAGACCACAGCGAATAAGATCCTAAGGGCAGGGTATTACTGGCCTTCTTTGTTTTCTGATGTGTTCAAGGTTGTGAAAAATTGTCATGAGTGTCAAATATTCGAAGGGAAGCAGAAACTACAGCCCTTGCCTCTAAAACCAATCGAAGTTAATGCACCATTCCAGCAGTGGGGATTGGATTTTATCGGAGAAATCCACCCAGCATCTTCCGGACAGCACAGATGGATCTTGACAGCTACAGACTACTTCACGAAGTGGATTGAGGCGATTCCCACTCGACAGGCCACTGATGCGGTAATTATCTCTTTCCTTGAAAACAATATTTTGTCACGCTTTGGGTGTCCTAGTAAAATAATCACAGATAATGCAGCAGCTTTTAAGTCTAAGAGGATGGTTGATTTTTGTTTTAAGTACAATATTACCTTGGGACATTCAACCGCATACCATCCGCAAGGGAATGGCTTGGAGGAATCTTCAAATAAATCCTTGGTGAATATCATTAAGAAATTGCTGGAAATCAACAAGAAGGATTGGCACAAAAAGTTGGTAAATGCATTATGGGCTGATAGGGTAAGTCAGAAAAGGTCTATTGGTATGTCTCCTTTCGAGTTGGTGTATGGGACGGATACAGTCTTTCCTACTTCACTTGCTGTCCTGGTGGTCAGATTGCTTCAGGAGGCTGGAAGTGAAGAGGATCCTATGCAGCGGAGGATTAATGAGATGATTCATTTACAGCAGACACGAGAGGAGGTATTTCAAAATACTTTCAAGTTGCAGGAGCGCATTAAGAAGATCTACGACAGAAAGGCAAAATCAGATAAGTTTCAGTTGGATGAAGTAGTTTTGAAATGGGATGCTCGGAATGAAGACAAGGGAAAGCACGGAAAATTTGAGAATTTGTGGAAGGGACCGTTTAAGATTGCAGCGTATCGGGGGCAGAATGCATTTCTTCTCAAAGAAATGAATGGAGATGATTGTCCTGGTGGACCGATCAATGGTCGGTTGCTGAAGCACTATTATTTCTGAGTACTTGCTGCTGATCTCATTGTCATTGTATATATCATTTTATTTTTGTTTCATTGCAAGTGTGCACTGACCTCTCATTTTCAGTCTGGGGCCCGGAGCGAAGGCTATAATTCTGGAAATAGAGGTTGGTTGGTTTGAGATTGTAAAGTTAAAGTTTTATCAGTATTCTTGTTTAAAGTCATTTCAGTTTGAGTCTAGTCAGTTTTGGTCAAATTGCAGTCTATCGTTAGTCAAATCTGCAGTCAATAAAATTGTCCAAAGTTTGTCTTGTCAGTTGAAATAATGATTCCATCGCCCAATGGATGAGAGGCACTGTCTGACTCCCCCAGAGATCTGCCGTTCTTGGCATCTCCATGGAGCCACCATCCCCATTGGAGCCAATGTTATAGTCGGCCCTTGCAGCCCTCCGTCAGTGATCATTTCGTCTTTTGCATATTCATTATTAGGTGTCTCGCTTGTTCCACTTCGTTGCATTTCACTAGGATCATGCCATGAACTGACGAAGGGGTCTGTCATCTTGTCTTTCCTCATATTTACACCTGCAGTGCTATTTTAAAAATTTTCCTCAAAAAAATTATTCATAGTCATTGTCATTTCATTTCTGGTCATTAAAATGTCAATAAGTGTCCTAGGTCTTGGTGTCTAGGGTTTTTGAGTCATTTATATACTATTCATAAAGCCTGCAAGGTGAGGAAATTTCTGCATTTGTGATTTTTATTTTATTATCATCAGCATTTAAAAAAAAATATATTTCTAGTCCAAAACTCTGTTTTGGAACTAGAAATTTGTCATTATCATTTTGTAATAAATTGTAATTGTTCCGCCATGAAGACATTGTCAAAAGCAGACCCCTGGTCTTTTCTCTAGCCAAGATAGCCATATCCCTGCAAGAAGACAGCAAAATCATTAGTATCGACCTCAAAAGAGCCAAAGGAAGTTTGTATTTGAAAAAGCCAAAAGTGAAAATTACAAAAACATTTGTAATATGGGTTTGAAATTAGATTTGAAATAAAATCTGATTGTGAAGATATTTGTGACATGTATAAAAGCCAAACAATTTTCATTTGAACCAATTTCATAGCTCCCAAATCGTGTTTGCAAAGTGGAGGGCCGATTTCAGAATTTTGAAGTGCGTGGACAGAGTTTTGGGGCTGCGCGACCCACGTTGAGGGAGAGCGACCCACCTGGGCTGCGCGACCCACACAAAGTCAGTTCAGCAGTGTAGGTTTGCAGGTGCGCGACCCACCTGGGCTGCGCGACCCACGCAGAGCCTGCGCGACCCACGCAGACACAGGGTTTTGAAATTTTGTTTGCGCGCCCAGTTTGGCTTGGAATCGACTCAAGCTACCATCAAACAGGTTTCTATCCATTGTTTGATATTTTTCAACGCATTTGTGGCATCATGGGTGGTTTCCAATATTCAAATGAAGGATTTAAAACCCCACAGTCATAGTATTATTGTTTTCAGGGTTTGAAATGAAAATGAATGGTGAAAAGAATGTGTTTGCTATCTTAAGGCAGTGATATGGCCAGCCTTCCATATAACATCAAAATCAATTTGCTCTCATACCCATTATACCACTGCAACCATTGCTATTGTTATACCATGTTTAAACCCTTTGAGTCACATTTCCCATGTTTGTAATGAGTCACATTGCCCAATGTAAAAATATGCTCATGTCTTTGTTTCAAATGGCCCATTGAAACCTTTATGGTCATTACTCATAGACAAACATATTACTATTAATGCCATGCTCTCCTTTGACTAGATGTGTTCAAACTTTTGAAGGTTGCTTGCTCCTATTTGGTCAAAATTTCATTTGCATTCAAAACAGAGATGGTGCCTTTTCCAGGTCATTTAAAGCTGAGATTTTATCCATAATTTGATTCCTTGATAGTGCTTTGACGGTGGGAATATTGGTTGAGTGTTAAACATACATCCTAATTTTGCTTTCACTGCATTCATATCAGTATACACATTGCCAAAAGTTTGATCAGAGATATGTCAGAGACAGAGTCAGAATATGAGCTAGGGTCAGGCAGTGATTCGATGGCTGAAGGTAATGTGCCACGGGGTTCCCGCAGAGAAAATAGAAGTGGTGATCATCGCAGAGAGGAGCCTACTTCTTTGGCTCGGTTGCAGGCATGTCCATTAGCTATGGATTGTTTTCGATTCTTGTCATGTTTTAGATTTTGTGAGATGGTTGTACAAACCCGACCTCATCGTGAATTAGCACGTCTGTTTGTTCTTCATTTGCGGGGTGATCGGGTAAACCTTGCTGGGGTTGATTTCATTGTATCGCCTTTGACTATTGCTCAAGCCACTGGCATACCTAACATAGGCGAGGAATGGAGCAAGGGTAAGCAGTTAGAGAAATTTCACTATGAGCCATATGTTAAAACCGGATATGTGGCTTACTTGAGCAGAGTTTTTCCATTCAGATTCTTGAGAGATGAGTATGCACCACTCATGAGGCTCATCATTCAGTATTTTAGTTGTGAGGGCAGGTATGCTCGTCTTTTCTCATATCATGTTCGTTTGTTGATGCACTTCACAAGGGTGCGTATGATGAATATTCCGTATTTCATACACCGCAACATAGAGAGGATGGTTACATTTGTGCAGAAGAAGACGAGCCCAGTGCAGCAGTACAGGAGTATATATCATTTCACTTTGATCAAAATCTTGGTGTCACATCAGTTGGCAGAGCAGGGCATCACTTGGGAGGATTTTATTTCTAGAGACTTTTTCAGAGTGCCACAGCAGCCTCCCGAGACAGTTCACGATGCAGGAGAGCCCTCACACCAGCCGGACATGTTTGAGGTTGAGCATAGCATCACTCCTTTGGTTCAGACATATCAGCGAGGCCACAGGGCCTTATTTGCAACGAAACGGCGAGTATTATCTCCACATGATGTGGAAAGGGTCTCGCCTTCTTCTTCAGTGCAGGTACAGGTACAAGACAGGGGCAAGAGGCCCATGCATGATGAGGGCCCATCAGGAGGTCGGGACACCGATATGACAGTCATTGATGTTGATACGGGCTCTCCTAGCTCGAAGTTGAGGGAAGTCATCCAGGAGCAAAGGGCCGAGAATGACCAGCTGAAAGACCAATTGCAAAAGGCTCAGTGGGTGATTAACTATTTGGAGCAGCGCAACAAACAGCTTGAGGATGAGCTCACATTTTATGAGGTGCGCCAAATCCGTGAGGACAGACAGTGGAATCGAAAGAGACCCGGTGACATGACACCAGCTGACAGAGATACCGTACTCACGCGGGTAAATATACATCTGGAGAAGCTGTTGGCGAAGGCCAATCGAGACAAAGACATGCTTCGCCACATGAAAGGCCATTACTGGGCTCGCATGCATGTTTGCAAAGCGAGGATGAGGATCATGAAGAGGAGGTTGCGCAAGGCACTTCGGCGATGGAAAAGGTCTGATCCACTCCGGATTTTGGCCGAGGCTTAATTGACTGGGCAGGAAACATGATGGAGGACCTCCGCTCCGAATTTGGGCAAATTCGGAGAAAATTTTGTCATTTTCGAATTTTTGGTCTAAAAAACAGGTTTTGCAGCTACGTGGGTCGCGCGCTCATGCGCTCGCATTTTTTTGAGACACTTGCTGGAGGATATTTTTACATTTTTGGATTTTTCATGTTTAATTATGCATCCTCTGAAGTCAACTTAGCATTTCAACAAAATCTGGATGGTCAAACAGCTCAAAAACACCATGAAAACCACCTTGCTGCCACCTTTTGCACCATCAGGGAGTACCTCTGGGAGAATGAGGTTTTGGAGGGTCAAACGAGATCCAAATTCCGAAATTCCACTTGGGTTGGAAAGTAGACATCCAGGGATTTCCAACGAGCTATCATGAGCTCAATTGTGATGTCAGGAGCTACCTCAAAATCAGCCTGGAACATGAGCGACCCACGCAGTTCAGGAGCGACCCACCTAGAGATTTTTTTTGAGTTTTCAGCTGCCAGCTCAGTATTTCGCCTATTTTGGACCAGTTTTGCCTATGGATAGAATTTTTGGGTTGTTATGATTTAAATTCATGTTTGGTATGTAACTTTGGCTTGTTTTTATCTCTTCTAGAAGATTCACTCTCAAAAGAGTAAAAAATCATGTAATGGATCAGTTTCCACTCTTTTAGAGGCAAGTTGTTAGCTGCCTAGATTGTAGTTCCATGATTAGAATAGGTTGAAACTGATCCCTGAAGAGGGAATTCGACCCCTAGAGGTGGGGAAAGGGGTTAGAGTGATCTATATATTGTAATTTCTGAGGCATTCTACAGGTTGGACTCTTGGGATACTTTTGATACTATTGCACATACTTTTCATATTTTGGCTAAGGAAAGATCAGGGGTTTTGCGGCACTTGTTGGGATCCTTGTGGTGTTCTGTTCTTGATGATGTTTCTCCTTTTTTTACTGTAAGTTTCTTCATGTTTAATGTATGCCATCCTTTCATTATGCTTCTGAACTAAATTGAATGAGTGATTAAGGTTGAATCCATTGCTTACAGTGCTTAGCCTTTGAATTCAGTTAGTTCTATATGTTTTCAGCTGTTTGGAGAGGATCCAAGTTCTTCTTTGCCCTCTTCAGCTCCTCGTCGGTCTAATCTATCCATACATCCAATTTAAAACATCAAGATCATCACCTACCTCGCCCCAGCTTGAACTCTGCAAAGGTCTGACCTTATCCCCGGACCCAAAATTTGTTTTCCCATTACTCCAGCGAAAACCCAAAAAACCAAAAATCAAACATACCTATCTCTTTACTAGCCTAAAATCAGTTCTTATTGTAAGTCATCTCGTATCCTATTGCTTATTTTCTCGAGATTGACGGAGAGAGCCCTCTCCTGTCCTCGTAGGGCTAGCTACGAGGCTGAGCGTGGTTTGATGTAGCCTTGAGTTTTACTTCATTTCAGCCTGAGGTAGATTTGAGTGCTAACAAGTGGGGCAGCACATTGAGGACTTCCAAAAATTGAATATAAGGGTAACTGATCTTACAGAGGAACATAGGATTGATCTCTTCCTAGGCACTTTAAAGGATAACATCCAACATGATGTTCGCGTTTTGGAACCTGATTCATTGGAGAAGGCATTCAGGTTGGCAAGAAAAGTTGAATGTAAAATTATGGCGACAAGGAAGCCTACCACTCAATTCTATAAAGAAAGAAGTGTTGCTACGCCTAGATTTCCACAACCTACAAGGTTGACACCACAACAATTGGAAGAAAAAAGAGCAAAAGGGCTTTGCTACAGTTGTGATAGCAAATACACTAAAGGTCATAAGTGTGCTGAGAAGAAATTATTTTACATAGATTGTGAAGAGGAAGAAGAAAATGAACAAGAAGAGGATATACGCCAGGAACCAGCCCTAGAAGAGGAAGAAATGAATCCGACCATATCGTGTAATGCACTGGCAGGAATTACCACTCCTCAAACTCTCAAGATAGAAGGACATATAAAGAAGAAAAGTGTAATAGTGTTGATTGATTCAGGTAGCACCCATAATTTTATTCATTATAAGGTAGCCAAGGAATTAAATTGTTTCCTATACCCAGCACCAGAATGTCAAGTGATGGTTGCAAATGGAGGAACTATAAATTGCTCTGGAAAATGCCATAATATCAAGCTAACCATGGGGGAATATGTATTGACTAGTTCAATGCTTGCCATTCCTATGGGAGGTGCTGACGTTGTACTAGGAGTACAATGGCTACAATCTTTGGGGACGGTAGCTTTTAATTTTCAAGAACTTTTTTTGAAATTTTTTTCAGAAGGAAAGGAAGTCGAATTACGAGGTATTGCGGGGAAGCCAGGAAGGATAATAAGCTCTAATGTCATGACAAAGCTTCTAAAGAAAGAACAGTGAGGCGTAATTGCACAATTATGCTCACTAGAAGTTCCAACATCAAAATCATCTATTTGTGCAGATCTCCAACAAGTCTTGGAAAATCATTCCAAGGTGTTTGAAACTCCCAAAGGACTCCCACCTATTCGTGATCATGATCATGCTATTCATTTGATTCCAGGAAGTGTTCCTCCAAACATCAGGCCTTATAGATATCCTTACTTCCAAAAGAGCGAAATTGAACGTATGATTGCAGAATGTTAGAGGCGGGTATAATTCAACCTAGTCAAAGTTCTTTCTCTGCTCCTGTAGTATTGGTACACAAGAAGGATGGATCATGGCGAATGTGTCCGGATTATAGGGAGCTCAATAAGCTCACCATTAAAGCCAAATTTCCCATTCCTGTGATTGATGAATTATTGGATGAATTACATGGAGCAATTTATTTTACCAAGTTGGATCTTCGTTCAGGATATCATCAAATTAGAATGAAGACTGAAGATATTCCAAAAACAGTATTTCGAACTCATGAGGGTCATTATGAATTTTTGGTCATGCCTTTTGGCCTTACCAATGCACCTTCTACATTTCAAGGGTTGATAAATTCCATTTTCAAAACCTTCCTTAGAAAATTTGTGCTAGTATTTTTTGATGATATACTAATCTACAGTAGGTCTTGGAAGGATCATGTTGAACATGTTGACAGGGTGCTCAAACTATTGCAGGAGGAACAATTATATGCAAAAAAATCCAAATGTTTCTTTGGAGTACAAGAGGTGGAATATCTGGGTCATATTGTATCTCACGAGGGTGTTAAAGTAGACCCTAACAAAATTAAAGCTATTAAGGAATGGAAAGTCCCCACAACCATAAAGAAGTTGCGAGGATTTCTTGGGTTAACAGGGTATTATCGCAAGTTTGTTAAGAATTATGGGAGAATAGCAGCACTTCTAACAACATTATTGAAGAAAGATGCATTTTCATGGACTCCTGAAGCAACTAAGGCCTTTGAACATCTTAAAGAGGCAATGTGCCTAGCACCGGTCTTAGCTACGCCAGACTTCACAAAAAACCTTTATTGTGGAATGTGATGCCTCAGGAAATGGAATTGGTGCTATTTTAATGCAGGAAGGAAGACCCATTGCTTTTGAAAGTCGTCCAATCAAAGGAAATTATTTACAGAAACCCATTTATGAGAAGGAAATGTTAGCAATACTGCATGCACTAAAGAAATGGAGAACTTACCTAATGGGAAGA
Source organism: Pinus albicaulis (assembly GCA_034641835.2). Lineage (NCBI taxonomy): Eukaryota > Viridiplantae > Streptophyta > Pinopsida > Pinales > Pinaceae > Pinus > Pinus albicaulis. The sequence goes on along the minus strand of CM076574.1, from coordinate 139,088,227 downwards.
CACTTCAAGGTAAAAACTGATCATGATAGTCTTAAACACTTTTTGGAACAAAGACTATCTTCAGAAGAGCAGCAAAAATGGTCACAAAGATGTTGGGTTATGACTTTGAAATAATCTACAAAAAAGGAAAGCTTAATGTTGTTGCAGATGCACTCTCAAGAAAGAATGAAGAGGTGAAGCATTGCTTTGTGCCATTTCTATTATCCAACCAGATTGGATAACCGAAGCAAGAGATGAATGGAAGAAGGACAAAGATGTATGGACACTCATTCAAAAGTTGCAGCAAGATCCTAGTACATCCGATACATTTAGTTGGAAAAATGATTCCTTATGGTACAAAGATCGCTTATATCTTTGTAAGAATTCCCAACTAAAACAAAAGATTCTTCTGGAATTGCACACTCCTCCTTTAGGAGGACACTCAGGATTTTTAAAAACTTACCACAGGGTGAAGAAAGAATTTTTTTGGGATGGCCTTAAATCTGATATTCGAAAGTTTGTGGCGGAATGTTTGGTTTGCCAACAGAATAAAGTGGAAACAATTAAGACCCCAGGACTTCTACAACCTTTATCCATTCCATGTCAACGTTGGGAGGAGATTTCAATGGATTTTATCACAGGTTTACCTAAGTCCGAAGGAAAGAGTGTCATCATGGTGGTAGTTGATAGACTTACCAAGTATGCACACTTTTGTGCATTATCTCATCCATTTAAAGCAAGCATAGTTGCTACTACATTTATGGACAGAATTCAAAAGCTACATGGAAGCCCAAGGGTTATTGTGAGCGACAGAGAACCCATTTTTACTGGAAATTTTTGGACGGAGTTATTTTCTTGTTTGGGTACTCAATTAGCTCATAGCTCATCTTATCATCCTCAATTTGATGGTCAAACCGAGATAGTAAATAAATGTTTGGAAGGATATCTTCGTTGTTTTGTATCTGATAAACAAACACAATGGGTCAAGTGGTTACCTCTTGTTGAATGGTGGTATAACACTTCCTTCCATACTGCAGCAAAAATGACCCCATTTATGGTACTTTATGGATATCATCCACCATCCATCACATCATCTTTAAGGGAAAATTCGAAGGTTCAAGCAGTGGAAGATCACATCGAGCATCAGCAAGAAGTTCTCCAACTCTTAAAGGATAACCTGAATTTTGCACAAAATCGAATGAAACAACAGGCAGATAAACATCGTAGCGAGAGAAGTTTTGATGTAGGAGATTGGGTATTTTTACGGCTACAACCATACAAACAAATGTCCCTCAAGCAAGCAAAGAAGGATAATAAATTATCGCCAAAGTACCATGGTCCTTACAAGGTGTTGCAAAAGATTGGTACTATGGCATACAAATTGGAGCTTCCTGCTTCTTCGCGAGTACATCCAGTTTTCCATGTTTCATGCTTAAAGAAGGTTATAGGTGAAAATCTTCTAGTTCAAACAGTATTTCCAGAACTTGATGGGGAAGGGAAGATCATATTGGAACTTGAAGCAGTCATAGAAAAAAGAACTCGACAACTACGGAATCGATCAATTTCAGAGTATCTCATCAAGTGGAAGAACTTACCCACTGAAGATTCTATATGGGAGGATGAGAATTTTATACAGAAGCACCCGGAGCTACTCAAGTGTTGAGGACAACACTTTTTTGAAGGAGAGGGGCATGTTAGGTCCCTATATCACTAGTATAGTCCCTTATTATTGTTAGTGTAACCCCCTTATTGTTATTATTGTTCCCTTGTAACCCCCATTTTGTTATTATTGTGCCCTTAAATTATTATTGTTAGGTCGGCTAGGATTACATTGTGGCCTACTAGGATTACATTATGGCCCCATGGACTCCTATATATAGAAAGGAGGTTTTGTGAATTGTATCATCCAAGAATTGTTCATTTATGTAATGTATTGGAGGTTGCCCCCTCGAAGTGGCTCATTTCTAAGGCGTTTATATCTCTTTTCTTCTCTTTTTGAGTTGGTTACACAACAAAATGCCACCATTGATTGAAGCAGAAGTGCATATAACCTGAAGATAATTGTGGATAGCTTCAAGAGTGATATATATGTAGATTTAAGGAGATATAAAATGTGGATTTATTGAAGTTATAAAAATGGATTTCTAAAACTAAATTTTGTGGATTTCTCTGTGTAAAAGTGCAGTATATAAGGGCCATTTTCTCTGAAATGGAATAGCGTTAAGTTCAAAAAATCACCATGATGTGTGTGGAATCTGGATTACCATGATGTGGATGAATGTATGTATGTTGTTTTCAAGTCTAGAATAAGAGATTCAGGAAATCTCACTAATATGCACCCACTTTCTATGACAGAATCAAGTCTGTAGAATGAAGGTCTGAAGTAGATGTAAAAATTAAGCGTCACTGTTGGATAAGAAAAGAGAGGAAGGCAGGCTATCCAAATAGCTGGAATTATGTGACAGTGGATCATCCATGGAGGCTGTTATCACCTGAATTGGACCCCAGGCTGCAAAAGGAAAATTAGGGTAACAACTAAACCATGCTCAGCCTTGTAGCTAGCCCTACAAGGACAGGCGAGGGATCTCTCCGTAAAAGAATATTCAATAAAGTGCAATAGAAATCTGATATTAGGCTAGGTAAAATGATGGGAAAAAGGTTTTATAAAATGAATGAATGAATGAATGAATTTCAGGGATGTGTGGGATATAAAGGGACAGTTTTAAACCAGGAATTAAATCAGGACATAGGGTATTTCATGGGGCAAGATAGGCAAGAAATTAGCAATTAAAATTTAATGAGGATGGGATGGAAAGACTGGTGAGAAGCTGAAAAGGGCACAGTAAATGGATCCTTTTCAAACAGAAGAAAAACACACAGAGTATGAATGATTCCCCAAGGAAAAGCATATAAAATGGATTCTACCTTTCTATCTTGAAAGCATTCAAAAGGAAATGTTTATGGATGAATGGAATACATAACAATTCACATATGAAACAAAGAAGAAAAACAAATGCTAACTCTCATACCACATGGATCCCAAAAATCAGGGCTACATATCTTATTAATTCCTGTCAAATTGTACAATGTAGCGCAAAGGTGTTCTTCCACACTATTCCCCTACTTTCCGAGGTACAGATTTCTACTGCTTACAAATGATTCATAATAAATACACTGAAATGTGGGAGCATAGACCCATAGAAAAGGGAGCTATTCTAACAGCTTGAGGAACTGAAATACAACCATAGCAAAGAAATACAACAATCTGCCCCTGAAAATAAGGGACATCATTGCATTTGACCACTTGGATATTTTGCTTTTAGGCTGTATGAAAGAAAATAGGTAAACCAATGAACAGATCTCCTATTTTGCTGCTGTAGATATCTTTGTTTTATTTCAAGATTTTCGGCCAACTGAGTGTCTTCTTTCCATTCATATAAAACTAACTTTTTAATAAAGATACCTTTGGAATGAATTTTTCCTTTAATGAAGGGAAAATAATGAATAGGAAGGAAGGGAGAGGAGGTGGTATCCATGTTATAATCGTAATCGCAATGGACAGGAAGAGAGATAAACAGACTGTAGTACGACGCCATTGCAATCAGAATCAGAGTCGAGTAGGATATTATTTGAATGGAGAACAAAAGTTTCGATGTGATTGGGAACTGGGCCTTTGTAATATAACAAAATGGATAAATTTAAATATTACAAAGGAGCGGGGCATTTTGGTAATGAATGACGAAGGTATTAAATGGTGGGACCGGGGGTTATAATCGCAATCGAGGATCGGAATCAGGAGATGGACAGAGTGATACATATAAAACCTTCGATGAGATTGGGGGAGGTCCCTTTGCATGTGATAAATATAACCAAATTTTCAAAGGGCAAGGCCTTTTATATGTGAATTGGGTGGAAGTACTGATGGTGGGCCCCGTGTCAATCGCAATCGCAACATCGGAAGGGAGAGGAACGCAACACATATGGGAAATGCCGATTAAGATGGCCCGATCAGCTATGGACCGTCTGATCGGCGGGGAAAATCAACGGTGGAGAGATAAATCGGGGGTTGTTGTGATCAGAGGATCGGAAGGAGGTGAGAAATCGGGAGATCGGAAGGAGGGGCACGATCGAGAGATCGGAGGACGCAAGACTTGCGATGTGATCAATCACATCAGAGATATTTGTGATTGGTTAATCGAGACATACATTTAATATTTGCGATGCGATTTGAAAAGGGAAGGGACTTGGGTTCGGTGGAACTTTTGATATTGTTTATTATATAGTATGGTTGGGCAAGTGGTTATATATGACGAGACTTTATAAAATAAGTTTTTTACTATAAATTCCTATGGCATGAAGGGGAAGTGGTTTGGCATAATCACATATGTATTTATAATGCGATTTTATAATCGGAAAGGGGGGAAAAGGGGTTTTTAAAGGGATATAAAACTTTAATTAAACAAATTTTAAGGGAAAAAAATGGGAAAAGGGGAAGGATTAGGATATGGAGGGCTTTTACTTCACTTAAGCATAAATTTCAGTCCAGAAGTCGGTTTTGAGAGTGTAGTATACTGTTGGAAATATCTTTCCGGGCTCTTTCTGATGGATCTACTTGGAGGATGATTCAGTGCTGAACATGATATGGAAAACTTCTCTGAAGGTAGGGACATCACACTATGGAGATAACAGCTTCTAAATTGTGACTTATTACACATGATGATATAAAATTACATAATGAATAATAATAAAGGTGAAATATCATGTTTTCACCTCAAAACATGGTTTTGAGGTGAAAATTACATCAAACTGAATAAAATGTCTCTTTGATTCTTCCTGGTGCTGTGACTTTGAGCTTATTGGCTTCCTCATGACCTTGCTGATATTTATTGACATTTTACTCATTAATTTGACCATGGTGATACCCTAGAAACTAATGATACCCATCCTATGACCTACTGATATGACTTTTAGAATGAAAGTGACTAATGACTAAAGACGACAGGGAGGAAAATCAACAATTTTCACATGAGGGAAAACTGATGAAAAATTACTACCATCAATGAATCCATGACCTAACGGAATGGTGAAATTTATTCGATATGAGACACATAATATGAAAATGTAAAAGAGCAGTTTTGATCACTGATGGAAGTATGACCAGACTGACACTAACATTGGCTCCAATGGGGATGGTAGCTCCTTGGAGGTGCCAAGAACACCGTAGACCAAGTAGCGTTATCCATTGGGCATGGAGTCAAAATTTTTGAAAACTGACACAAATGCAAATTGACTCTGACTCTAAACTAAGACTGAAAACTGAAATAAAACCAAACCATACACATATCATCCTAGTTTTATAGCCTTCACCTCGGGTCCCAAACTTGAATGACTGTGCATTTTGAACTTTTCTTTTAGAAAAATAAAATGGTATATACAATTATGAGGAGATAGATTCTGATCCATATCTTCAACAATGGTAGTGCTTCAATAGCCTACCATTTACTGCTCCTCCAGGACAATCCTGGCCATCCATTTCTGAAAGCAAGAAGGAATTCTGACCCCTGTATGCTGTAATTATGTATGGTCCCTTCCAAAGGTTGTAAAATTTACCGTGCTTCCCTTTGTCTTCATTTATTGCATCCCATTTCAACACTACATCATCCACCTGAAAATTTTCTGCTTTAGTCTTCTTGTCATAGATCTTTTTAATCTTGTCCTGCAACTGTTTCAATTTCTGTGACACTTATTCTCTTGTTTGTTGAAGGTGGATCATCTGGTTGATCCTTCGCCAGTTGTCATCATCTTCGCTACCAACTTCTTGTAATAATCTCATAAATGGAACTGTAAGAGAAGTAGGAAAGATAGCATCAGTACCATAAACCAGCTCAAAAGGTGACATACCTATTGATTTTGTATTGCTAACTTTGTCTGCCCACAGTGCGTTGATAAGCTTCCGGTGCCAATTTATTTTGTTTTCCTCCAAAATTTTCTTAATTATATTCATCAGCAACTTGTTGGATGACTCTGTTAGGTCCCTATATCACTAGTATAGCCCCTTATTATTGTTAGTGTAAACCCCTTATTGTTATTATTGTACCCTTGTAACCCCCATTTTGTTATTATTGTGTCCTTAAATTATTATTGTTAGGTCGGCTAGGATTACATTGTGGCCCACTAGGATTACATTATGGCCCCATGGACTCCTATATATAGAAAGGAGGTTTTGTGAATTGCATCATCCAAGAATTGTTCATTTATGTAATGTATTGGAGGTTGCCCCCTCGAAGTGGCTCATTTCTAAGGCGTTTATATCTCTTTTCTTCTCTTTTTGAGTTGGTTACACAACATTTGGTATCAGAGCTTTGGGATTCTAGGGTTTCGCTGCTCCAAACAGGTCATCGTGGAATTTTCGTTATAACTTTTTTTCTACGAAGCTTCAGAAGCTGAAATTTCTAGGGTGCGAAGATGAAATCTTGAGGAAGGTTGTCTAAAAATTTCAGATCTTGGTTCGCAATATTTGAGGAGATATCATCTGTGGTGCTTTATTGTTTCAGGCTCCTAAACAGGTCATCGTGGAATTTATGCCATAACATGGTTTCTACGAAGAAACCAGAATCTGAAATCTACAGTGCGAAGCTGAAATCCTGAGGAAATTCATCAAAAAATTTCAGAGCTTGGTTTGCAATATTTTTGGAGATATGATCTGTGGAATGTAGTGCTTTTTCAGGCTCCTGAATTTCATCTCAAAGAGGTGATCGTGGGAAAAGTTCAATAACTCTCTCTCTGAAGATTGGATTGGAGTGATGTCAAAAGTATTCACAATTAAATGGCTTGTAGTTTCTTTTATATCAATTTCAGAAACAAAGGACAAAACAGTGACACGTGGCAAGTCGTACAAGTTCGCTCTACTGAACCAGTCCAGAATTAGGTCATTGTGGGAGATTGGACACAACTTTTTCTTGGAGAACCAAAATCAGGTCAGACCTGTGGCATTTGAAAGAAGCTTCAGAGGGCTACTACAGGGCTGAATTTCAGATATCGAAGATTTTCAATTACAGAGATAATTCAATTTCAATATCGATCTCCTAAAAGCTAGTAAAAGGTGTGTAATTTTTTTTCCGAATTGCATAAGTCTTGTTTGAAGAATCAAGTTGAATTGATTCCAAGGGCATAGTGTAGAATATATATCAGTATTGTATTCTAAAATGGCCCCAAAAAAGAATTCAACACCCATTAAGCCTTCAGAAGGCTCTACTATGACTCATGAAGATGAAGAATGGCAACATGACATATCAAAATTACAAGAGCAAATTTCGCTCTCGCAAAGAACAACAAAAAATGAAATGGAAGTTTTGAAGAAAGGCGTGGAAACTAAGATGGATGGTTTGAAGAAAGGCGTGGAAGCTAAGATGGTTGGTTTGGAAGCTAATATGGATCGCATGGAAGTGGGCATGGAAGCTAAGATTGATGACATGGAAGCTAAGATCGATGAGAAAATGGAAAACATGAAGAATTTTCTAAAAGCAGACATGGAAGGTTTGACAAAGTTGATACAAGAAAGGTTTCCTAATGGTGAAAAGATGGTAGAAGAACCTCATGATGAGAACAAAATAAATGTTAATTGTGATTTCATAAACTCTAATGTTGGCGGGAAGAACCACCATATTCCAAAGATGGATATGAGGAAGTTTGATGGAAAGGATCCTGTAACATGGATACTACAGATGGAGCAATATTTTGATCTCCATAACGTGTAAAACACACAAAAGGTACGCATTGCAACTTTACATTTAGAAAAAAATACATTTGTATGGTATCGATGGCTTTGCTCCCGTAAAAAAATTGTCACTTGGTCAATTTTTACGGAGGAAATGATAGCACATTATGAGGATACAAAGAGCAACACCTTATTTACCCAATTGATAAATCTCAAACAAAAGGGTTTAGTGGGGCAGCACATTGAGGACTTCCAAAAATTGAATATAAGGGTAACTGATCTTACAGAGGAACACAGGATTGATCTCTTCCTAGGCACTTTAAAGGATAACATCCAACATGAAGTTCGCGTTTTGGAACCCGATTCATTGGAGAAGGCATTCAGGTTGGCAAGAAACGTTGAATGTAAAATTATGGCGACAAGGAAGCCTACCACTCAATTCTATAAAGAAGGAAGTGTTGCTACGCCTAGATTTCCACAACCTACAAGGTTGACACCACAACAATTGGAAGAAAAAGAGCAAAAGGGCTTTGCTACAGTTGTGATAGAAAATACACTAAAGGTCATAAGTGTGCTGAGAAGAAATTATTTTACATAGATTGTGAAGAGGAAGAAGAAAATGAACAAGAAGAGGATATGCACCAGGAACCAGCCCTAGAAGAGGAAGAAATGAATCCGACCATATCGTGTAATGCACTGGCAGGAATTACCACTCCTCAAACTCTCAAGATAAAAGGACAAATCAAGAAGAAAAAGGTAATAGTGTTGATCGATTCAGGTAGCACCCATAATTTTATTCATTGTAAGGTAGCCAAGGAATTAAATTGTTTCCTATACCCAGCACCAGAATGTCAAGTGATGGTTGCAAATGGAGGAACTATAAATTGCTCTGGAAAATGCCATAACATCAAGATAACCATGGGGGAATATGTGTTGACTAGTCCAATGCTTTCCATTCCTATGGGAGGTGCTGATGTTGTACTAGGAGTACAATGGTTACAATCTTTGGGGACGGTAGCTTTTAATTTTCAAGAACTTTTCTTGAAATTTTTTTCAGAAGGAAAGGAAGTCGAATTACGGGGTATTGCGGGGAAGCCAGGAAGGATAATAAGTTCTAATGTCATGACAAAGATTCTAAAGAAAGAACAACGAGGCGTAATTGCACAATTATGCTCACTAGAAGTTCCAACATCAAAATCATCTATTTCTGCAGATCTCCAACAAGTCTTGGACAATCATTCCAAGGTGTTTGAAACTCCCGAAGGACTCCCACCTATTCGTGATCATGATCATGCTATTCATTTGATTCCAGGAAGTGTTCCTCCAAACATCAGGCCTTATAGATATCCTTACTTCCAAAAAAGCGAAATTGAACGTATGATTGCAGAAATGTTAGAGGCGGGTATAATTCAACCCAGTCAAAGTTCTTTCTCTGCTCCTGTAGTATTGGTACACAAGAAGGATGGATCATGGCGAATGTTTACGGATTATAGGGAGCTCAATAAGCTCACCATTAAAGACAAATTTCCCATTCCTGTGATTGATGAATTATTGGATGAATTACATGGAGCAATTTATTTTACCAAGTTGGATCTTCGTTCAGGATATCATCAAATTAGAATGAAGACTGAAGATATTCCAAAAACAGTGTTTCGAACTCATGAGGGTCACTATGAATTTTTGGTCATGCCTTTGGCCTTACCAATGCACCTTCTACATTTCAAGGGTTGATGAATTCCATTTTCAAACCCTTCCTTAGAAAATTTGTGCTAGTATTTTTTGATGATATACTAATCTACAGCAGGTCTTGGAAGGATCATGTTGAACATGTTGACAGGGTGCTCAAACTATTGCAGGAGAAACAATTATATGCAAAAAAGTCCAAATGTTTCTTTGGAGTACAAGAGGTGGAATATCTGGGTCATATTGTATCTCACGAGGGTGTTAAAGTGGACCCTAACAAAATTAAATCCATTAAGGAATGGAAAGTTCCCACAACCATAAAGCAGTTGCGAGGATTTCTCGGGTTAACAGGGTATTATCGCAAGTTTGTTAAGAATTATGGGAGAATAGCAGCACCTCTAACAACATTATTGAAGAAAGATGCATTTTCATGGACTTCTGAAGCAACTAAGGCCTTTGAACGTCTTAAAGAGGCAATGTGCCTAGCACCGGTCTTAGCTACACCAGACTTCACAAAAACCTTTATTGTGGAATGTGATGCCTCAGGAAATGGAATTGGTGCAATTTTAATGCAGAAAGGAAGACCCATTGCTTTTGAAAGTCGTCCAATCAAAGGAAAGTATTTACAGAAACCTATTTATGAGAAGGAAATGTTAGCAATATTGCATGCACTAAAGAAATTGCGAACTTACCTAATGGGAAGACACTTCAAGGTAAAAACTGATCATGATAGTCTTAAACACTTTTTGGAACAAAGACTATCATCAGAAGAGCAGCAAAAATGGGTCACAAAGATATTGGGTTATGACTTTGAAATAATCTACAAAAAAGGAAAGCTTAATGTTGTTGCAGATGCACTCTCAAGAAAGAATGAAGAGGTGGAAGCATTGCTTTGTGCCATTTCTATTATCCAACCACATTGGATAACCGAAGCAAGAGATGAATGGAAGAAGGAAAAAGATGTATGGACACTCATTCAAAAGTTGCAGCAAGATCCTAGTACATCTGATACATTTAGTTGGAAAAATGATTCCTTATGGTACAAAGATCGCTTATATCTTTGTAAGAATTCCCAACTAAAACAAAAGATTCTTTTAGAATTGCACACTTCTCCTTTAGGAGGACACTCAGGATTTTTAAAAACTTACCACAGGGTGAAGAAAGATTTTTTTTGGGATGGCCTTAAATCTGATATTCAAAAGTTTGTGGCAGAATGTTTGGTTTGCCAGTAGAATAAAGTGGAAACAATTAAGACCCTGGGACTTCTACAACCTTTATCCATTCCAAGTCAACGTTGGGAGAAGATTTCAATGGATTTTATCTCAGGTTTACCTAAGTCCAAAGGAAAGAGTGTCATCATGGTGGTAGTTGATAGACTTACCAAGTATGCACACTTTTGTGCATTATCTCATCCATTTAAAGCAAGTACAGTTGCTACTACATTTATGGATAGAATTCAAAAGTTACATGGAAGCCCAAGGGTTATTGTGAGCGACAGAGATCCCATTTTTACTGGAAATTTTTGGACGGAGTTATTTTCTTGTTTGGGCACTCAATTAGCTCATAGCTCATCTTATCATCCTCAATCTGATGGTCAAACTGAGATAGTAAATAAATGTTTGGAAGGATATCTTCGCTGTTTTGTATCTGATAAACAAACACAATGGGTCAAGTGGTTACCTCTCGCTGAATGGTGGTATAACACTTCCTTCCATACTGCAGCAAAAATGACCCTATTTATGGCACTTTATGGATATCATCCACCATCCATCACATCATATTTAAGGGAAAATTCAAAGGTTCAAGCAGTGGAAGATCACATCGAGCATCAGCAAGAAGTTCTCCAACTCTTAAAGGATAACCTGAATTTGGCACAAAATCGAATGAAACAACAGGCAGATCAACATCGTAGCGAGAGAAGATTTGATGTAGGAGATTGGGTATTTTTACGGCTACAACCATACAAACAAATGTCCCTCAAGCAAGCAAAGAAGGATAATAAATTATCGCCAAAGTACTATGGTCCTTACAAGGTGTTGCAAAAGATTGGTACTATAGCATACAAATTGGAGCTTCCTGCTTCTTCGCGAGTACATCCAGTTTTCCATGTTTCATGCTTAAAGAAGGTTATAGGTGAAAATCTTCCAGTTCAAACAGTATTGCCAGAACCTGATGGGGAAGGGAAAATCATATTGGAACCTGAAGCAGTCATGGAAAAAAGAACTCGACAACTACGGAATCGATCAATTTCAGAGTATCTCATCAAGTGGAAGAACTTACCCACCGAAGATTCTACATGGGAGGATGAGAATTTTATACAGAAGCACCCAGAGCTACTCAAGCGTTGAGGACAACACTTTTTTGAAGGAGAGGGGCATGTTATGTCCCTATATCACTAGTATAGTCCCTTATTATTGTTAGTGTAACCCCCTTATTGTTATTATTGTACCCTTGTAACCCCCATTTTGTTATTATTGTGCCCTTAAATTATTATTGTTAGGTCGGCTAGGATTACATTGTGGCCCACTAGGATTACATTATGGCCCCATGGACTCCTACATATAGAAAGGAGGTTTTGTGAATTGTATCATCCAAGAATTGTTCATTCATGTAATGTATTGGAGGTTTCCCCCTCGAAGTGGCTTATTTCTAAGGCGTTGATATCTCATTTCTTCTATTTTTGGAGTTGGTTACACAACAGACTCTTCCAGGCCGTTGCCTTGTGGATAGTACATTATTGAATGACCCAGCATGATGTTGTATTTATCACAGAAATCGATCATTTTCTTTGATCTGAACGCGGCTGCATTATCTGTCATAATTTTACATGGGAAACCAAAACGGGATAAAATATTTGATTCCAGGAATTGAATAATTACTGTGTCAGTCGCTTGCCAGGTAGGGATGGCCTCGATCCATTTCGTAAAGTAATCTGTCCCAGTCAACATCCATCGATGCTATGCTGAGGATGCGGGATGTATTTCTCCTATAAAATCAAGCCCCCACTGCTGAAAGGGCGTGTTCACTGAAACATGTTTCAAAGGAAGTGGAAGCAATTTCTTCTTCCCTTGGAAATTTGACATTCATGACAATTCATCACTGTTTTATATAAATCAAAAAATAATGTGGGCCAATAATACCCGGCTCTCAATACCTTGTTGGCTGTATTTTTCCAAAACAGGTGACCACCACAGTTACCTTTATGTAAATCGTGCATTACCTTCTGAGCTTCTTCTTCAACCAGGAAATTTAGCAAAACGCCTCCCGGATCCTTCCAAAACAGAGCACTGTTCAAAATGAAATATTTTGCAGATTTAAGCTAAAAAGATCTACCTTTACTCTTAGACATGCCTGGAGGAGGTGACAGATGCCGAAGAACATACACAATATCTGAATACCAAGGGGACTGCAGAAAAATATCTGAAATAGGAACCAACAAACCTTCATCTTCCTCTTCCGACATTGCTGAAATGAGGTTCATATCTAAAGCACGCAGATTTGATTGGGCCATCAATTTCGCCAATCCTTGGCCTTTGATCAACTTTGTAGGCTTGATCTCTAGATCGTACTCCAACATAGCTGATATTCATTTGCCTTGTTACACAGTAATTTGTCACCGTCCCTACCATTCCCCGTCCCGCACAATGGAGGACCCATTTTGTGACCTGTGAACATTGTCATGCCTTGAAAACATCATCAATGCATTCCTCTAAGCATGAGCTTTATTTTCCCTAAAGACATCTCCTTGAAAAAATCATGAAAAACATCCCTTTTTGCATTGGCGCGGGCAGACAGTTTAGCACTCGTGCCAATGGGGAAAATCCTGCAAAGAGGCCGCGCCAACTGGCGCTCTGTCCCAGAGCAGTAGTCGCGCCAACCAATTTAAGGAGTGTTTTTTAAATAAAGATGGCGGAAGTTGAGTTTCAACAAACTTAGAAACCATTTCCTATCTTGAGTTGGAAGGTTTGGCTGCGGGAGTTCTATGGAAGGGAAGTGGTTTTGCCACCTCCCATGGAACCTTCCTTGTTGATAGGGCCAATCCCACAATAATAGGGATCCCAACTCCCTCCTTCCCCATCTGCAGCCTGCCTGTCCAGGTGGTCCTCTTCAGCACCAAGCTTTAACCTGGAACCAAGACTCTGCGCCTACAAAGGAGCCTCCTTCCTGAACACTTGTTGGGTGAGACTATTGCTCAGGAGACCAGAGAGTTTTTCCTTTCTCTCACTAAACAACATTTTAAATGACTCCAGACTCCATCCAAGAGAGACACATATTTAACCTTTAACAATAATTTTTTCAATGGCTTGCTCAGAATGATTACGATTATGGTTCCATTCTGTTTTCAATGATGTTAATATGAGTAATATCCTTTCTGACTAATATTGAGTTACGTATGCCGGATTTTATGCTTGTATCTGTTTGTTTCTTGCATGTGCAGGTGTCCACCCGCGAAGATCGTGGAGGATCGTGATCTGCCGAGGCTGAGGAACGAGAACGCTTTCTTCTTCAGATCGTAGCATTAGATTCCAGGTAGGCTTCCATCTTTAGTCTTTTCATTCGTAACTAGGAACTTGCGTCGTAACATTTTTGATTGTTGCTAGACCCCTGCTGGGCTAGTAGGGACCGCCTCTATCCGCAGAGGGGATTTACCTCCTCAACAGCCTCTTCGACCTTCTGGATCAGTTTGCATGAGAACATCCTTGACTGCTACATTAGGGACATACGCTATAGTGTGTGAATGTAGAATATAGACCCTAAAATCTTTCAATGCCTTGAAAAGAGCCAATGCCTGGTTTTCAATAATATTATATCTTAAATCGACATCTCTAATAGTCCTACTAAAAAAGGCAATTGGCTTTTCTACTTCATCTCTCTTTTGCATTAAAACAACAGCCATAGTATGCTTAGATGCAAACGAAAATATAATAAAATCTTGAGTATAGTCGGGACTGATCAAAACTGGTGAATTAGAAAAAGAAAACTTTACCATATTGAATGAATTGATAGCTTCCTCACTCTACTTAACCGTTCTATCTTTCTTCGACATATTGGTCATTTCTCTCAAATGCTCAGCCATATTATGTATAAATCTACACAAAAAATTAATCTTGCCATTAAAGGCCTGAATCTCTTTCTTGTTCCGTGGAAGATCTATGAGCTGAATTGCCTCGACTCTGGCTGGATCTATGTGGATGCCATCTTTAGAGATGATATGCCCGAGAAATTTTCCCTCATCCATGGAAAAAAGGCTCTTTTTTGGATTGAGAGAAATCCCAAACTTTCTGCAATGTTGAAAAACCACTCTTAGATGGTGCAAATGCTCATCATCTGAACCTAAAAACACTGTCAAATCATCCAAATAAACAACAAGAAAAACATCTTTTTCATTTTCAAAAGCAATGTCCATTGCACGCTGGAAGGCAGCTCCAGCGTTTTCCAGTCCAAAGGGCATCTTGGCATACTGGAAGGTTCCCCAAGGTGTTGTAAAGGCAGTTTCATCTTGGTCCTTCTCATGCACCAAGATCTAGTTATACCCTGAGTAGCCATCAAGTAGTGACATCCTAGATGCTCCAACTACTCTCTGCAGAATATGGTCCATTTTTGGAAGTGGGTAATTATCCTTTAAGGATGCCTTATTCAAGTTCTGAAAGTCAATACACAGTCTTATTTCTCCAGTTTTCTTACGCACTGGGACCAAATTCGATATCCAATCAGAAAATATAATAGGAACTATGATTCCTGCTTTGTACAACATGTTTACCTCCTTTTCAATTGATGGCAACATCTTTGGATTGATTCTTCTCACCTTCTATCTGAAAGGCTTCTGATCCGGCTTGATAAGAATTGTATGCTGAATTATTTTCTTATCATACACTTTCAAATCTGAATAATCCCATGCAAATACATTGAAAAATTCAGAAAGAAATTTAACATACTTCTCCTTTACCTCAGGGGATAATGCCTTTGATAATTTGACAAACTTGGGTTGATCAGTTGTTCCAATATTCACATCTTCAACTCCTTTCTCTGTGGGCACCAAGCTTGGTTTCTTTGCGACATCATCCTGATCAAAAAGCTCCTCTAGAGGTATGAGACCTCTAGGAATTACATTATCCTTTAACTGCAATATGTCCATCTAGTTTGCTTCCAACTCCTAATCATCAACCTCATACTCACCCTCTATTGGAGTATCTTTGAATTTACCATCACCCTGCAAAAATGCATTGATCTCATTATCATCCCAAAATACTTGCCAATACCTTAAATTGTCCGGAACAGTAGGCCTATGTTCGACATAGATTTCAAACTTATTGCTAGAGTTCATCGGAATCTTCAAGTTACTTGCAGTAGTGGCAAGAGAATCAGCAATAATGTTCTACATCCTGGGCAGTGTTGTCAAAGTATACTCTGGGAATGTTTTCAAAATGTCCAAGACTACATTTCTGTATGCCCTCAATCTTGGATGTTTGGCTTGGTATTCTCCCTTCACCTGTTTGATTATCAATTCAGAGTCGCCGTATACAGAAATCCTTTTTTCATTAAAATTCTTCAAAATTTTGAGGCCTGCAATCAAAGCCTCATATTCTGCTTCATTGTTAGAGCAATCAAAAGCTAGCTTATAAGCACAAAATCTAACATTACTTGGAACCTTCTCAGGTTCAAAAACAGGGCTCCTAATCCATATTCCAATGCCAGCTCCATCCTTACCAATAGCTCCATCAAAATCCATACTCCATAGGCCTTCTTCTTCTTCTTGAAGATGCTGGAAATTTGTTTCTTTCTCTTCTTTACCTTGGATGATTTCTGGCTGTTCATTATCCCTTTACTGCTGGCAGGCAGGAGGTTCAGAAGTGTTTGCTGCTTTTTCCTTTTCCTATTTGAGGACCTCTCTGAAATTATTTGAAATCTCAGGTATTTCATCCACTTGTACCAATTGAACATTCTCATCATTTAAACCACCATCATAATACAAGACAAAATACTCTAAGTCTATATGGACAACATTGATGGGATGATTTACAGGATTGTCTTTGCTGGTAATCATATATTTCATTTTCTTTTCCCTATATAACTTCCTCAACTGGCCAAATACAGGGATAGTGGCATAAGAGAAGTCAAGCTGCATGGATCCCTTAATTTTTGCACCACAAGACCTAGATAGAAGCATTCCAAACCTTGGTGGGACATCAGCAACAACTACATCCATCAAGACATTCTTTGTTGGAATCTGATCTAAAGACACTACAAAATATTTAATTAAACCAATACAGTGGACCCTACTTGAGTTGAAGGAATACAAGTGATGATATTTATGAGTGATGTCAAGGCCTAGCTTCTCCATGATAGCTTTGGGCATAAAATTATGTGAGGCCCCGGAGTCCAACATAGCATTATGCAGGATAAACTCATGTACTCTAAGACCCAAGTAAAAGGAAGGGACTTCATTTTCTTCAGATTCTTCTGTGGCTGGACTGAAAATAAGTTTAGGGTAGTCGTCTTCTAAATTTACCATATTGGAGACGGGATCTATTTGCAAGACTTTGGACACCTGAGTTTTATACACACTATTCTTCACTAACTCTATGAGGGGCATAGACACTTTTAATTTAGAGATTTTGTTTTCTAGATTAAAGGAGGGAGGTTTTTATACCTATTTAATGGGTGGGTCTTTCTTCTATGTTGGCTCCTTTACTATGTTCTACTTGTTCTTCTCGTTGGCTGTGTTAGCAACTGCAGGTGCTTTGCTAGAGGAAGGATCAGCCGGCTCCTTAGCTTTCTTATGTGCATTGTTTTTCATTCGGAGTTCCTTTCTCTTTTGAATGGGGCTGAATGTAACCTATCTATTCCTTAAATAGTACTGCCTTTGCTGAGCCGATAGAGCATTCATATACGCTCTTTGATAGTCATCGGACTCTTCTTCCAGTATTGTATCATTGGACAAAATTAAATTTTGGTATTTTTGAATATTTGGAGTCGCCACTGTGTATTCTTCGTCTTCTGTAAGGAAAATGGGCACACCATCAGCCGTGAAAAAGAGATTAGCCTCAATCACAGGATCATCATCATTTGAATCTGTCCCTTACACGTAGTTTTGCTGCAAAGGAGTTTTAATCTACTACTGTGGTGGTACGGTCTAGTCTGACGTTCTTTTCTCTCTCTGTTTAATTCTGAATTGTAGCTATTGCCCTTTGAAATTCGGATTTCTTATTTGAGGCTCTGGTCTGTCTACAATGGTCAACCTATCAACCATTTTTTCCACTATTCTAATCATAGTGTCCATTTTACTGTTTGAAGTAAAGGCCTCCTCTTTTATTGTGACTCTTTTCTCGGCTCTGGCTCTGGCTCTTTAAGCCAACAAATTAGCTTCAATGTTTACCGCTATCTTCTGCATGTCTTCAAGTGAAGACAGATCTCTTTCACGTAGCTGATATGCCATGTTGGCATCAAATCCATCAGGAAATTTTAACAATGTTAATCCCACAGGAGGCTTGAAATTAGTTGGAATATCATTATATACAACATTAAATCTCAAACAATAATCCTGCACGGTTTCACCCACATTTATTTTAATGTTCTCATATTCAGATAGAATTTGAAGTGGGTTATTTTTTACCTCCCACTAGTCCAGGAACTCAGTGTGCAAATCCTGAAAAGTGAGAATTGTGCCTGGTGGTAGGGCTCTAAACTACTTTCTAACTTCGCCTTCGAAACTTTGAACAAACAACCTCATCGTTACATTCTCTGCTTCTACCTCATGCAAATCAAAAAAGTCATTCATTTTATCAACATGTTGCTGATCTGTGATGCTCTAAGTGGCATCAAAAATAGGAATTTTACTTTGATAGTCAGCCAGCATATCATTGAGGACCTGGGGTAAGACCAGGGGTGCATACCTAGAAGCCATAACTCTGGGTGGATTTACGACAGGACTTGTAGGATTTGAGGGAGGCGTTGATGGAGGAGATGATAATTTGGAATTGACTGATGGGAATGCTGATGAATTGGCAGGGGGAAATGATGTTCCTGATGATTCTGAATGCTCAGGGATATTAGTTACAATGATCGACTGAGGAGAGTTCAAAATGAAATCTTCAATGGAGGTATTTTCTCTTTGGACTTCAATATCCACAAGGAAATCAGGATCTAAAACTATATCATCAATGTCATTTTCAGGCTTATTCCTAAATAAAGAAAGCTAAAAATTCTCGTCAGAGGAAATATCTTCTACAAAAAACCATTCACTGGGCCAAGTAAAGGACCTGAAAACGGGTCTGGGGCTTAATGATCCTTCTTGTCTTCTGACAATTCTTGGGATAAGATTTGGATTTTCAAACATAGGGGGAGGATTTGGATCTGGATTAGCCCTGGTGTATCTTCTTGAAGCCAGGGTGGTTGAATGTCTATTTTACAAAAATCTTATTTTGCAGCCTAGAAAAATCTGAACATCATCTTTTAAAAGTCTGGAGTTATTTGATGTACTGGGGCAAATCTTGCAAGTCAGATGTTATGTTTATAAAACTAGACCAAAGATTGACTGAAGCAGCATTTATCTACTTATGCACTTGCAAAGCAATGTGCAGTTCGAAGTCTACCTGGCATAACTTTAGGCTCCGTCTGTAGTTTATAAAACAAATAACACTGACAAACAAACAATCTTGAACTTTTCCCTAGTATGGTCGCTAGAGATGTTATCACCTGAATTGGACCCCAGGCTGCAAAAGGAAAATCAGGGTAACAAATAAACCACGCTTAGACTTGCAGCTAGCCCTACAAGGACAGGAGAGGGCTCTCTCTGTAAAATAATATTCAATAAAGTGCAATAGAAATCTGATATTAGCCTAGGTAAAATGATGGGAAAAAGGTTTTATAAAATGAATGAATGAATGAATGAATTTTAGGGATGTGTGGGATATAAAGGGAAAGTTTGAAACCAGGAATTAAATCAGGACACAGGGTATTTCATGGGGCAAGATAGGCAAGAAATTAGCAATTAAAATTTAATGAGGATGGGATGGAAAGACTAGTGAGGAGCTGAAAAGGGCACAGTAAATGGATCATTTTCAAACAGAATAAAAACACACATAGTATGAATGATTTCCCAAGGTGGAGCATATAAAATGAATTCTACCTTTCTATCTTCAAAGCATTTAAAAGGAAATGTTTATGGATGAATGGAATACATAACAACTCACATATGAAACAAAGAAGAAAAACAAATGATAACTCTCATACCACATGGATCCCACAAATCAGGGCTACATCTCTTATTAATTCCTATCAAACTGTACAATGTAGCGCAAAGGTGTTCTTCCACACTATTCCCCTACTTTCTGAGTTACAAATTTCTACTGCTTACAAATGATTCATAATAAATACACTGAAATGTGGGAACATAGACCCACGAAAAGGGAGTTGTTCTAACAGCTTGAGGAACTGAAATACAACCATAGCAAATAAATACAACAATCTGCCCCTGAAAATAAGGGACATCATTGCATTTGACCACTAGGAGATTTTTATTTTAGGTTGTATGAAAGAAAATAGGTAAAATGATGAACAGATTTCCTATTTTGCTGCTGTATATATCTTTGTTTTATTTCAAGCTTTTCGGCCAACCGACTGTCTGCTTTCCATTCAAATAAAACTAACCTTTTAATAAACATACCTTTGGAATTAATTTTTCCTTCAGTGAAGGGAAAATAATGAATAGGAAGGAAGGGAGAGGAGGCGGGATCCATGTTATAATCACAATCGCAATGGACGGGTGGAGAGATAAATAGACTGTAGTACGGTGCCATCGCAATCAGAATTGGAGTCGGGCAGGATATTATTTGAACGGAGAACGAAAGTTCCAATGTGATTGGGAACTAGCCCTTTGTAATATAACAAAATGGATAAATTTAAATTTTACAAAGGAGCAGGGAATTTTGGTAATGAACAACGGAGGAATTAAATGGTGGGACCGGGGGTTACAATCATAATCGAGGATCGGAATCGGGAGATGGACAGAGTGATACATATAAAACCTTTGATGTGATTGGGGGAGGTCCCTTTGCATGTGATAAATATAACCAAAGTTTCAAAGGGCAGGGCCTTTTATATGTGAATTGGGTGGAAGTACTGACGGTGGGCCCCAGGTCAATCGCAATTGCAACATCGGAAGGGAGCAGAATGCAAGACATATGGGAAATTCTGATTGCAATGGCCCAATCAGCTATGGACCGTCCGATCGGCGGGGAAAATCAACGGTGGAGAGATCAATTGGGGGTTGTTGTGATCGGAGGATCGGAAGGAGGTGAGCGATCGGGAGATCAGAAGGAGGGGCGCAATCGAGAGATCGGAGGACGCAAGACTTGTGATGCGATCAATCGCATCAGAGATATTTGCGATTGGTTAATCGGGACATATGTTTAATATTTGCGATGCGATTTTAAAGGGGAAGGGACTTGGGTTCGGCGGAACTTTTGATATTTTTTATTATATAGTATGGTTGGGGAAGTGGTTATATATGACGGGACTTTATAAAATAAGTTTTTTACTATAAAGTCCTATGGCATGGAGGGGAAGTGGTTTGGCATAATCACATATGTACTTATAATGTGATTTTATAATTGGAAAGGGGGGAAATGGGGTTTTTAAAGGGATATAAAACTTTAATTAAACAAAGTTTAAGGGAAAAAAATGGGAAAA
Source organism: Pinus albicaulis (assembly GCA_034641835.2). Classification (NCBI taxonomy): domain Eukaryota; kingdom Viridiplantae; phylum Streptophyta; class Pinopsida; order Pinales; family Pinaceae; genus Pinus; species Pinus albicaulis. Next base: position 139,067,157 of record CM076574.1, on the reverse strand, counting down.
AGGGAAGGACTAGGATATGGAGGGCGTTTACTTCACTTAGCATAAATTTCAGTCCAGAAGTCGGTTTTGAGAGTGTAGTATACCGTTGGAAAGCTCTTTCCGAGCTCTTTCTGATGGATCTACTTGGAGGATGATTTGACACTGAACATGCTACGGAAAACTTCTCTGAAGGAAGGTACATCACTTTGTGGAGATAACAGCTTCTGAATTGTGACTTATTACACATGATGACATAAAATTACATAATGAGTAATAATAAAGGCGAAATATCATGTTTTCACCTCAAAACATGGTTTTGAGGTGAAAAATACATCAAACTGAATAAAATATCTCTCTGATTCCTCCTGGTGTTGTGACTTTGAGCTTATTGGCTTCCTCATGACCTTGCTGATATTTATTGACATTTGACTCATTAATTTGACCATGGTGAGACCCTAGAAACTAATAAGACCCATCCTATGACCTACTGATATGATTTTGAGAATGAAAGTGACTAATGACTAAATACCATAGGGAGGAAAATCAGCAAGTTTCACATGAGGGAAAACTGATGAAAAATTACTACCATCAATGAATCCGTGACCTAATGGAATGGTGAAATTTATTTGGTATGAGACACCTAATATGTAGATGCAAAAGACCAGTTTTAATCACTAATGGCAGTATGACCAGACTGACACTGATAGAGGCAACAATGGGTTGTTTGAAGGTCCTCTTGGGGCATGAAAGCTAATATGGATTGGGATTCATCATCCCCATTTGAAACTCTCCTCCCTAAGCTATCAACCAAATAAAATGAGTCACCCTCCAGATTGGCAACTCATGAAGGATCTCTTCCACCTTAAGCTCATGCAGAATAGGTGGGTTGAAAATCTGAATATGGTAGGCAAGAGAGCCTACCCCATGATGTCTTCCCCTCCACTTAAGATATGTGTAGAGAATTTACTGATCTTGGGTTGCCATCATGTTTCCCTCAAATGGCAAGAAGGAAACTAGACCTCCAAAGGTCCCTCTCCCAGCGCTGTGCATCAAGCTGGCCCAAACCATTTCATACATGTTGGATGAGAAATTACCACCATATGGCATCCCATCCATCTCATGGCCCTCCTCATTAAGAAACAAATATTTTTCTATAGAGGCCATGCCCCTTCCCATGCTCCCATTAGAGCATGCAATGCAGAAAGTGTGGGGATGCTCCTCCCCCAGGAACACATCCACTCCATGTGTTCCTCCTCCCATCATGATCCTCATATAGGTAGGAATAATATCAGCAAGTAGGATCATGATCAGCATCATAATAAGAGAAATACTGAAGGTTCTATGTGATGCTGGAAGGTACCAACAGTCTCCCAAGTGGTCACGGCGCATTTTTTCCCACTGGATCTTCATACAATAGCATGGCAAGTTGTTTCTCAACAGTTGGCTAGTTGTGTAAGTCACCACATCTACTAGAAAATAGTGGATGGCCGAATGTATCAACTGAGCATAGAAGGAGTAACCAAACACTTGCCCTAGATAATATAGTATATGGTTGTCTCCATCATAATAGCAGGCCAAAAATGGTCCATGGAGCCTAAAGAGAAAATTTCCCCTTTGAAGAGAAATTCACCGCAAATAAATGGTAAGAGCACGGAAATATTGTTTGGTACAATAAATAAATGCAAAAATAGAATTCTTACCATTTAATGGAAATAAGAGGGTGACAATATCCATAGATGAATCCTCCATAGTGGCATGACATACCCATATGAAGAGGAATGAACCATATGCTACATGAAAATCCTCCTTCTCATATCTAGAAATCCATGTCAAAGAGGACATACCAAAATAACCCATGAGTCCATCTACCACCCTACCAATCTCACCTCCTTTATGGCCACCAAGTGCATCCAATATGAAGTGACCCTGGGAACACTCCATCAAAAAGCTCATGCCCCAAAGTGACAACACTGTTGGCCTATGCAAATAGGCTCCTGCAAACTCATAAATCCATTCTCTGACATGTCCAATGTCAAATACTCCTCCCATGATGTTGCCATCTCCTCCCATTGCAGCATCATGCAAAATGTGAGAGAAACTCTGCCCTTTCTCTCTCTCAATCATCCAAAGCAACAAATGTCTTTGCTACCTGATCACACCTCCATCATACAACTCATGTGTTGAAAACATAATGATTGCATCATCATAATGCATCCACACTCCTTGCTGCCCCGTGATGCAAGTGCCCTGCCAAGTTCTCTTCTCCCTCATACCCTTAGAAGAAGGATATTTTCCATGATGGCCAAACTCTCTCAGGAGTAGCCAATGCATATCTGCCTGTTGTTGCCCTATGTCATAAATTTTCAAGTGGCTCACCAGTCTCTTGCTCTTCCCCCACATCCACTCAAACCCATGTGGATGCCTTCTATCATTATTCACCTTGGCATTCTTCCCATGTGGGCTATCATTATCCACAATCAGTTCCTCTTCTATGCATTCCATGAAATGATGCAATTCACTTCCTTGGAGATCTCTTAGAGAAGATCTCATGTCCATGGCCATCTTGAATCTATCAAGACCCCAAGGTGATAAAGGCAAAGCCCCCTCACTACAATTGTTTGACAGCGCTGATAGCTTCTCCCATGGTATAGTTGCTGCATCATACTCCATCTCCAGTTTCATGACTCCCTCCAAAAGATCAAACTTCAACCTCAAGGGTTTTGTGCAAATCAACAGGGGTCCATGAGAATGATGGTTCACCTGATCCTTGAACCATTCAAGCTTGCACAACGTAGTGCAATCCTGCTTCACTACCTCAGCAATAGTGTTTGATCCTGGGCCATATGAATACATATTTCCACAACTTTTAGAAGGATTTTCTGCAATAAGTAAAAGTGAAAATCTTCCCATACCTTGATGAGAGGCAGAAACCTCATGTAGTGCTACAAAGGCTCCTCCCTCCAATGTAATGGCTGCCCTAACTGATGATGTAGAAGGATGCTCTTCCAAGGTTGTGACAACGCTGGTACATGTCTCCTCCCATGGTGGTGTGGACCCTCTCTCCTCTAATATTTCTCCATCAAAGGTTCTGATCAGCTCTTGAGTGAACTCAAAAAAATAAGTCACTCTTGTGTGGCTTAAGTGATTGCACCACCAAGCATTGGCTTCACCCTCCAGGTGTAGCGCTACAAATTTTTTTGCCTCCCTCTCTATCACTATATGAAGTAGGAAGAATGCCTCAAGATTCCTTGCCCAAGCTCTTGTTGTAGTTGACCCATCAAATTTAGACAATAGGAACCTATTTCCTTTAATATTTCCCTTACTGCAGGGTATTCTCTCTTCTCTCAGTTGAATAAATTGAGGAAAATTTAGAGTCTCCTTGGAAGCCCTAGGTTAGCACTTGTATTCTGCCAAATACCCACTCAATATTTCATGCTCTAAGTGGTATCCTTGCTATCCTCTTCCTCTATGAGAATAGGAAGTGCATGTATCTTCTTCTACTTCTTGAAACCTTCTAGAGGTCTCATTGCAACTCTCTCCTCCTTGAAACCCTCTTGGAGTTTCGCTGCACTTCTCTTCTTCTTTCTTCTTGGATCTGAAAATGGATGAGAGTAATCTCATCCTGTCCATAATTTTTTTCTCCTCTTCTTCTTATCTTCTGATTGGATCTGAAATCCACAGGCTGAGCCAAGATGGAAGCTTTGATACCACTATAATATCCCAAAATGGGAACAACTACACTAATGGGAATAATTTGAGTTATTACTGATGTGGAGCTTCATAAAATCATGAGCTTGGAAATGTAGAGTATCTCATTAGATGTGTAATAGCATCATACCAGCAGATGAAAGAACCTCAGCAACAAGGTGATCTATACTCTCCTTCCCGAGTCGGGAAATGCAATAATATAGAGCATAAAATAGTTGTCTCTAGAAAATAACGCTATATAAGTGAGAAATGGGACTTGGATCCCTTATAATACATCATTTAAAACTCACATGCATAATTTGAGGTGAAACAAATGAGACTAGCTCATATAAACAGATCTCTCCATGTTAATATGCGTCAAATAAGCCCAAACCCTATAGCCTAGCTTATGCAGAAAGTAATGAAGCAAGGACTGCATTATTCTAATGAGGGTTTATGCAGAAAATAATTAGAGAAGACTGATATGAAGCTTATACTAATCAAAAAACAGATAAATGGAGGTTTAACCTCTCTTACACAAGGAAAAAGACCCCGATAAGGGTTTCCAGCGATATACATGTACAAAAAGCAGGACTGCAGAAAATAACGCATTTTACTACAAAAATGTATGAAACATAACTGAATATGACATGAAATAGCTCAATAATATAGAAAAGGGCCAAAATCCTCTCTTAATAGATCCCCTGGAGGGAAATAGACACCTCCTCCTCAAATACCAGGATAAAAGAATAATGCTCCTACAGAAAAGGACGCAGTTTCTGAAGGGAAATATGTTGTAGATGGATATGGATGAATGGCCCCAAGCCAAATGCTAAATTGAAGCTCAAATCCTTCCCTCTTGATCCCTTAAATAGGTTGATCAAAAGAGATGATGGAATTCTTGCACGGGAATTCTTTTCACTAAGTAGTGCAGCAACTCCAGCTAAACAACTAAAGCATGCAAATATCCAGAAGAACATAGATAGTTGAATACATGATTGAATCCCTTTGATGCTATTCCTTCATTTTTATCTTTGGTGAGCCTCCTCACCCTATAACCCACACAATGTTGAGGTGACTTCCTAGTGAAGCTTCGGCTTTCAAAATTGCGTTGCCCTAGCTAGCTTCCCTCCTCTTTGTAGAAGTGTTGTTGACTTGGTCAACTAGGACTAATCCACCTGCAATGCCTCTTTTCACACTAAGGGATATTCAATACGGTTATCATATGTGTGTCTAGGCTAATCCTTGTTCATATTAAGCTAGTTTACTTGATTGATTTCTTCCTCCTCAAGAATGGATGTTGACTTAGTCAAACTTGACTATGTCTCCATCTTATTTTCCCTTGTTCACACTTGCAAGTGTAAAAATAGCTCCTAAGCTGATCTCCTTCCTTACTAAGGTGGAATTTATTCATATTTTTATTTTTCATGGGCTTCCTTACCCATTTATTCCTTTCTGAGGTGAAAGTAGCAAAATATAATATTCCAAATTGTTGTGTGCAAATTTTGGAATATTAGTCCTCCCCTCCCAAATGTTGCTTGTCCTCAAGAAAATTCAAGGATAGGATTGAAGAAAATCCTCTTCTCCCCTCTATCAACCTAATAATATGAAAGCTTCAAAATATCAAGGTGCTACATCATCAACATATCTCCAAATTGCCTCTCCCAAGTGTGTAGGCTATCCAAATAGCTGGAATTATGTGACAGTGGATCATCCATGGAGGAAAAAATGGGCTGTTTGAAGGTCCTCTTGCGGAATGAAAGCTGATATGGATTGGGATTCATCATCCCCATTTGAAACTCCCCTCCCTAAGCTATCAACCAAATAAAATGATTCACCCTCGAGATTGGCAACTCATGAAGGACCTCTTCCACCTTAAGCTCATGCAGAATAGGTGGGCTGAAAATCTAAATATGGTAGGCAAGAGAGCCTACCCCATGATGTCTTCCCCTCCACTTAAGATAAGTGTAGATAATTTGATGATCTTGGGCTGCCATCATGTTGCCCTCAAATGGCAAGAAGGAAACTAGACCTCCAAAGGTCCCTCTCCTAGCACTGTGCATCAAGCTGGCCCAAACCATTTCATACATAATGGATGATAAATTACCACCATATGGCATCCCATCCATTTCATGGCCCTCCTCATTAAGAAACAAATATGTTTCTATAGAGGCCATGCCCCTTCCCATGCTCCCATTAGATCATGCAATGCAGAAAGTGTGGGGATGCTCCTCCCCCAAGAACACATCCACTCCATGTGTTCCTCCTCCCATCATGCTCCTCATATAGGTAAGAATAATATCAGCAATTAGGATCATGGTCAGCGTCATAATGAGATAAATACTGAAGGTTATATGCAGTACTAGAGGGTACCAATAGTCTCCCAAGTGGTCACAACATAATTTTCCCCACTGCAGCTTCAGACAATAGCATGGCAAGTTGTTTCTCGACATATGGCTAGTTGTGTAAGTCACCACATCTACTAGAAAATAATGGATGGCTGAATGTATCAATTGAGCATACAAGGAGTAATGAAACACTTGCCCCAAATAATATAGTAGATGGTTGTATCCATCATAATAGTAGGCCAAAAATGGTCCATAGAGCCTAAAGAGAAACTTGCCCCTTTGAAGAGAAATGCACTGCAAAGAAATGGTAAGAGGATGCAAATATTTTGTGGTACAATCAATAAATGCAAAAATAGAATTCTTACAATGTAATGGAAATAAGAGGTTGACAAGATCCATAGATGAATCCTCCATAGTGCCATGACATACCCATATGAAGAGGAATGAACCACATGCTACATGAAAATCCTCCTTCTCATGTCTAGAAATCCAAGTCAAAGAGGACACACCACAATAACCCATGAGTCCATCCATCACTCTACCAATCTCACCTCCTCTATGCCCACCAAGTGCATCAAATATGAAGTGACCCTGGGAACACTCCATCAACAATATCATGCCCCAAAGTGACAGCACTGTTGGCCTATGCAAATAGGCTCCTGCCAACTCATAAATCCATTCTCTAAAGTTTCCAATGTCAAAGACTCCTCCCATGATGTTGCCATCTCCTCCCATTGCAACATCATGCAAAATGTGAGAGAAAATCTACCGTTGCTCTCTCTCAATCCTCCAGAGAAACAAATGTATTTGCTACCCCATCACACCTCCATCATACAACTCATGTGCTGAAAACATAATGATTGCATCATCATAATGCATCCACACTCCTTACTGCCCCATGATGCAAGTGCCTTGCCAAGTTCTCTCCTCCCTCATACCCTTAGAAGAAGGATATGTTCCATGATGGCCAAACTCTCTCAGGAGTAGCCAATGCAGCTTTGCCTCTTTTTGCCATGTGTCATAAATTTTCAAGTGGCTCACCAACCTCTTGCTCTTCCCCCACATCCACTCAAACTCATGTGGATGCCTTCTGTCATTCTTCACCTTGGCATTCTTCCCATGTGGGCTGTCATTCTTCACAATCAGTTCCTCTTCTCTGCATGCCATGAAATGTTGCAATGCACTTCCTTGGAGATATCTTAGAGAATATCTCATGTCCATGGCCATCTTGAATCTATCAAGACCCCAAGGTGATAAAGGAAAATCCCCCTCACTGCTATTGTTTGACGGCGTTGATAGCTTCTCCCATGGTATAGTTGTTGCATCATACTCCATCTCCAGGTTCATGAATCCCTCCAAAATATCACACTTCAACCTCAAGGGTTTTGTGCAACTCAACAGGGGTCCATGAGAATGATGTTTCACCTGCTCCTTGAACCATCCAAGCTTTCATTGTGCAGTGCAATCCTGCTGCCTTACCTCAACAATAGTGTTTGATCCTGGGCCATATGAATACATATTTCCACAACTTTTAGAAGGATTTGCTACAATAAGTAAAAGTGGAAATCTTCCCATACCTTGATGAGATGCGGAAACCTCATGTAGTGCTTCAAAGGCTCCTCCATCCACTGTAATGGCTGCCCTGACTGCTGATGTAGAAGGCTTATTTTCCAAGGCTGTGACAGCGCTGGTACATGTCTCCTCCCATGGTGGTGTGGACCCTCTCTGCTTTGATCTTTCTCCATCAAAGGTTATGATAAGCTCTTGAATGAACACAGAAAAAGAATTCACTCTTTTGTGGCTTATGTGACTACACCACCAAGCATTGGCTTCACCCTCCAGGTGCAGTGCTGCAACTTCTGCTGCCTCCCTCTCTATCACTGGATGAAGTAGGAAGAATGCCTCAAGCTTCCTTGCCCAAGCTCTTGTTGTATCTGACCCATCAAATTTAGACAATAGGAATCTATTGCCTTTAATCTCTCCCTTGCTACAAGGTCTTCTCTCTTCTCTCAATTGAATAAGCTAAGGAAAATCTAGGGTCTCTTTGGAAGCCCTAGGTTGGCACTTGTATTCTGCCAAGTACCCACTCAGGATTTCATGCTCTAAGTGGTCTCCTTGCTCTCCACTTCCTCTATGAGAACAGGAACTGGATACATCTTATTCTGCTTCTCGAAACCTTCTATAGGTTTCACTACAAATCTCTCCTCCTTGAAACCCTCTTGGAGTTTCACTGCAACTCTCTCCTCCTTGAAACCCTCTTGGAATTTCACCGCATTTCTCTTCTTCTTTCTTCTTGGATATGAAAATGGATGAGAGTAAGCTCATCCTCTCCATAATTTTTTTCTCCTCTTCTTCTTATTTTCTGATTGGATCTGAAATCCATAGGCTGAGCCAAGATGGCAACTTTGATACCACTATAATATCCCAAAATGGGAACAGCTACATTATTGGGAATAATTTGTGTTATTACCAATGTCGAGCTTCATAAAATCATGAGCATGGAAATGTAGAGCAGCTCATTATATGTGTAATATAATCATACCAAAATATGAAAGAACCTGAGCAACAAGATGATCTATATTCTCCTTCCCGAGTCTGGAAATGCAGTAATATAGAGCATAAAACAATTGTTTTTAGAAAATAATGCTATATAAGTGAGAAATGGGACCTAGATCCCTTATAATGCATCATGTATAGCTCACATGAAGAATTAGAGGTGAAACAAATGATATTAGCTCATGTAAACAGATCTCCCCAAGTCAATATGCCTCAAATAAGCCCAAACCCCATAGCCTAGCTTATGAAGAAAGTATTGAAGAAAGGAATGCATTATTATAATGAGGCTTTATGCAAGAAACAATGAGATAAGACTGACATGAAGCTTATATTAATCAAAAAACAGAGAAATAGAGGTTTAACCTCTCTTACACAAGGAAAAAGACACTCGGCAAGGGTTTTCGACAATATACATGTACAAAAAGTAGGACTGCAGAAAATAACGCAGTTTACTATAAAACTATATTAAAAATGACAGAATATGAAATAAAATAGCTCAATAATACAGAAAAGGGCCAAAGGCCTCTCTTAATATATCTCTCGGAGGGAAATAAACACCTCCTCCTCAAATACTAGGATAAAACAACAATGTTTAACCCAGCAACAATGCTCCTATAGAAAAGGATGCAGTTTCTAAAGGGAATTGTGATGTAGATGGATATGTATGAGTGATACCAAGCCAAATGCTGAATTGAAGCTCAAATCCTCCCCCCTTGATCCCTTAAACAAGCTGATCCAAAGAGAGGATGGAATTCCTGCACGGGAATTATTTGCACTAAGAAGTGCAGCAACTCCAGCTAAATAGCTGAAGCATGAAAATAGTTAGAAGACCAAAGATATCTGAATAAATTAATTTATACCTTTTATGCTATGCCTTCCTTTTTATCTTTGGTGAGCCTCCTCACCCCGGACCCCACACAATGTTGAGGTGACTTCCTAGTGAAGCTTCCTCTTTCAAAACTGCGTTGCCCTAGCTAGCTTCCCTCCTCTTTGTAGCAGTGCTATTGACTTGGTCAACTGGGACTACTCCACCTGCAATGCCTCTTTTCACACTAAGGGATCTTCAATATGGTTCTCATATGTGTGTCTAGGCTGATCCTTGTTCATATTGAGCTAGTTTACTTGAGTGATTTCTTCCTCCTCAAAAATGGATGTTGACTTAATCAAACTTGACTATGTCTCCATCTAATTTTCCCTTGTTCACACTTGGAAGTGTAAAACCATCTCCTAAGGTGATCTCCTTCCTTCCTAAGGTGGAATTTATTCATATTTTTATTGTTCATGGGCTTCCTTACCCCTTTATTCCTTTCCTAGGTGAAAGTAGCAAAATCTAATATTCCAAATTGTTGTGTGTAAATTTTGGAATATTACATTATCCTTTGAGAGTTGGAGAACTTGTTGTTGATGTTCGATGTGATATTCCACTAATTTATCATTCATATTAACTATTATTTGATCCTTTCAACAATCCAACTTAGCCTCCATTTCTACTTTTAAATAATCTATTTCATTTTTGGTTTCTCTTCATAAGATCGAAATTTGTTGCACTTGGTACCGTAATTTTGATATTTGATACTGCAATTCTTCCTCTTCATGAGTCATAATATAGATTTTTGAGGTCTTAATGGGTATTGAATTATTTTTTTGAAGCATTATAGAACCCAATACTGATAAAAATTCTGAAATATGCCCTTGGAATCACTTCAAACTGCTTTTTCAAACAAACGTTGTGCAATTTTAAAAACCAAATACACACCTTTTTCTTGCTTTTGAAGAGCTCGATATTTAAATTAAATTCTCTCTGTGATTTTGGATCTTAAATATGTTAAATTTTACCCTATGGTATCCCTCTAAATCATTTTTTGAACGCCATAGATCTGACCTGATTTGGATTCTTCAAGTCAAAGTTATGTCCAATCTCCCACAATGACCTAATTATGGACTAGTACAGTAGAACGAACTTGTAAGACTTGCCACGTGTCACTTTTTTCTCCTTCAGCTCTAAAATTGATAGAAAAGAAACTAAATTTTGTGTACTTCTAGCCAATTTTTACAGAATTCTAATCTGATGCTGAGAGAGAGTTATGAATATTTTCCCACGATCGCCTCTTTGAGATGAAATTTGGGAGCCTAAAAAAGTCCTAAATTCCACAGATCATATCTCCGAAAATATTGCGAACCAAGCTCTGAAATTTTGTGATGATGTTCCTCAATATTTCAGCTTAGCTCTATGAAAATTTCAGCTTCCTAAACCTCGTAGACAAATATTTATATTGAAAACTATGCGAGGAACTATTTAGGTTAAATTCATGAGCCTGCAAAAGGCCCTAACTTCCACAGATCCTATATTTGAAAATATTGTGAACCAAGCTCTGAAATTTTGTGAAACTATTCCTCAAGGTTTCGAATTCACACTCTAAAAATTTCAGCTTTTTAACCTTCATATAAAAAAATTTATAGCGAAAATTCCATGATGACCTGTTTGGTGCAGCGAAACCCTAGAATCCAAATCTTTGATACCAAATTTTGTGAAACTAGCTCCAAGAATAGAAGAAAAGAGATATCAATGCCTTAGAAATAAGCCACTTCAAGGGGAAAACTCCAATACATTACGTGAATGAACAATTCTAGGATGATACAAATGATAAAACCTCCTTTCTATATATAGGAGTCCATGGGGCCACAATGTAATCCTAACCGACCTAAAAATAATAATGTAAGGGCACAATAATAACAATATGGAGGTTACAAGGGTACAAAAATAACAATAAGGGGGGCTAAACTAACATAATAAGGGACTACACTATTAATATATGGAATTAACATTCACACCTCTATTGCTATATTTTGGCATGAAGTCAATTATAGTACCAACCTACAGAGGTGTAAGTAAGGCATTAAAGAATTATGAATATGATGCAATGGAAGGATATACAAACTCCAATTATCAAATGTATATTCTCAGGCTTCAACCATCATTTTGATCTGTGCACCCATGTTGTAATGGATATCCAAAAAAATCTATTGATTTGTGCTACTTGATTGCTTCTATATCCAAAACCCTTATCTAGGGCCCACAAACATAAATAGTATTTTCTTACTCTGTGCTAACATCACTGCCAAGATAGATATGCTCATGCGCATTGCCTTAGTCCAATCTAGGATCTTGGAACAACATCCTTCTAGAATGGATAAAAAAAATAATTTTCATGTATATATATTATTATATTTAGAAACTTTTGGAGAATGCATGCTTCTGATTGCTAATTATGTCCTCCTAACTGTTACACCAATCTCCCTTTTGCTTCATTGATCTAAGATTATATTAACTACTGGAAGGAATATGCTGAAAATGAAAATGCATTTTGAGGGGTAACAGGTTGCTTGTAAGGGCTAAGGCTTAATTTCCTTTACTTTCAATTTCATTTTATTTCTTTGGGTGTTAGAACTAGAACTTGGAAATGCATCTCTTATGGAGCTTTGGCAATTAGTTGAGAAATGAGTATACGAGTAGGTAAGTAGGTGGCTCTTGGCCAGTGAAAGGCCCGCCACAAGTACCTCTACGCGAAGTACATCCCTGCAGAGCATGCAATTGGTGACACCTGAATGCATTCACCAATTTTCGATAGCTTTCATAGGCAGGCAGTGAGTGACCTATGTAGAGCATCTAGCTCGTTGGGCTTCACTGTTTGTGAGAACGAGTGAAGAAATCACACAATATCTTTTTGTTTCACTCATTGTAGAACATATAAAGTTTTTTTTAAATAGTTTCTATTTGTGAATGATACGTTTTTTTAAAGTAAATTCTACATATTTTTCAAATTTAAGGGTTTCCAACAATATAAAAATAAAGAATGAATAAATGGAACAAGAACTTACTGATGGTAACATTGCTGTCGGGGCTCTGGAGCATCTTTTCTATGCCCTTGAGGCCGAGCAAGGTGCATATATTCTCGCAATGGCCCTGGTGGTCGCAATGTTGGCCTTTTGAGTATATAAGTCTTGCATTCGGGTATTCTGCTACTACTCATTTATTTTGATAAATGGTCTCTCGTACTCATCAAATGCCAATGCCATCCCTGCAAACAGTAACAATATCAATCATAAAGAATAATTTCTAAACATACAAGAGTTGGATTGGATGAAAAAAAACCAGAGGATTTTGAACATGGAACATACCTTGGCGTTGTTGAAAATCCGGTGGTGGGGTTCGATATCGAGTTTGTTTATGGTAAAACCATTAGTGGAAACTCTCTTCAATATCATTTCCACGCCCTCCTTATGAAATTCCATCAGATAATACTTTTTCTAGAGCTTAAACAAAGAATGTGGTTTTGAGGGATTTCGTAATGCAAAATTAATACAACTTTTTCAAAAATGATTAAATTTCGCTTCTTGAAAAACAATAATTACAATATTTTTTATTTCCACTTACATACTAAGATATTTTTTGTATTTGAGGAAATCACAGGCTAGTACATGATTTATTTTGGTTGTGGTTGAAAGGGTAGTATTATTTATTATAATAATAATGATTTAATTTATTTTTTATTTTCAATTATATAGTTAGACCTTTGTTGTATTTGAGGAACTAACAAGCTAGTGCATGATTTTGGTTGTGGTGGAAAGGGTAGGATTATTTATTATAATAATAATGATTTAATTTTAATATTATTAATTTTGTGTAATGTTTTTGTTGTTAAATTTTATGGAAGTAAACATGTATTTTTGGAATTTGAATGTAAGAGTGTTTTTAACTTGGTTACATTGAAAATTTTTAATCGCTCTTGTATATTAGGTGGATGTACACAAAAAAGAGTATATAGTAAGTGGATTTGATAGTTAAAAAACAACTATTAGTTTCTCGAAAGTCATATGACAAATCTGAAAGGACTAGCATATGTACCATTTTCTAGGTTAAATATATTCAAATTGTTGTGTGAATGGGGTTGTAAAACCCTTTGTTTTTATCTTGAGAGAATGAAGTCATCTCGAATTCAATTGCATAATTTAGTTTGTCATAAGAAAATTAGCTTTGTTGCCTTAAGATGTAAACATTTCATTTTAAGAAATGTGATAATGTGGTTTCAGCGAGGCATTAAAAGATGAAACGAGCATGCACATTTTGGATGCTAGTGTTACATTTTATTTGAGGAATGTATGCATGTCTAAGAAGACACTAACAAGGGTAGAAGAGGTGGAATTGTTAGAGAGATTGGGGGGCTATAGTCTCACTTAGAGGTACAAACAAGCAAGTTAAGCACCATGAGAACTTATGAAGAAAACTTAAGATATTTCAAGAGATTCATGAAGGAAATTGGTAATGGTATTAAGTGAACATTCCTTGATCAAAGTTGATACCCTCACCTTAGCACTACCACTTTTTAAGATGAAGAAGAAATGTGAAATATATGTGTGACCCATTAAAGAAGTTGGCAAGGTTGTTGCAACATATACAAGTGGTTTTGTCGTGTTGCAAAAAGATGTGTTGGAACTTGGAAGGTGACCATTGGAGTAGATTTGTCATGGAGTGTTAGTGAGGTGCAAGGATTTGATAAGGAGTGAATTACACAAATCTAAAAAATAGGCCATATTGGGTTAGGATATTAGTGTTTTGGGACATCCAAAGTTGAAGGTGCATTTTATGGTGGTGTAGTCTAAAAGCAGGCCACATTTACAGGTACCTTGGACTTTTGGTGTGCGTTAGAGGTGTTGGTGCATTATTTTTTATGATCGCTAGCTAGAATGTGTTCCATTAAGGGAAAATTCACACAAGTTTAAGATGGCTTATCCATTTGGAATTGTAAGGTGTAGTATGCCCTAACTTTGAGGAGACAATTAAAACCATCTTAGAGTGTGATGGGTTGTACCATGGACTTAGGTCCACTTCCATGGGTTGAGGTGTAAAGGTACCCCATGCGTTGAGGAAAATGATAGCAATGATTACCTATATAAGGTTTTTATCATATAAGATTAATGCTTTTTTGTTGGAGAATGGAAAAGGAAGATAAGAAAGGAGAGGCATTAAGGTTTGTTGTAAATCACTCAAAAGGAATGTCTCCTATTAGCAAGATTTTTCAAGTTGCCTCTTAAATATGACTAAATTTTAGTTGGAGCTAGGGAGTTGGCCTCAAAAGCATTGATTGGGTCCTCTAGAAATCCAACACCCAATATATCCAATATCCAAGCTAGTCCATTGGATAGATTGATGTTAGGCACAAGTTGCAAAGGCTAAGGTGAAAATATCCCCTTCTTAATGTGGGTTTCAAATCTAAAATTTGAGAATGGTAAAAACAAGGTCATAATCTTGAAAGGGGGTCATTGATTTTACCAATTCTTAAACCATGTTGTGATTATTTCTATTTGGGCTTTTACTTGAACATTGAGATCTATATTTAGGTCTAGTTATCAGTCTTCCATTTCAATTATGTGTTGATAAGGTATTAAGGGCTATAGGGGATAAGATGGTTATTTCCCAATAGGTGTTGTCTTAATATTTCAACAATGATTTTTTCCTATGAGGATGGCTTTGAAGGGAGGGTATGTAAAGAAAGTGGAAAAAAAAGGTGTGCTAACACATGCCAAATAGTGTCAATGCATACCAAGGAGTGTTGGGAAGAGCCATGGCATTACAAGGGCAAACTATTTCAAAGTGTGTGGAAACGAACGAATAAGAGTGTCTACGAGGGAGTTTCAATGAATTCTAGGTGTCCCATGGACAAAGCGTGTTAGGAGAATTTTGTAATAGGACTTGCAGAGGAAAGCCTACGATTGTGATAAGGGGATAGACAAAGCCATTTTAGAGAAAGGGATACTTTGGTCTAGACACAAAACTATTTTTTCAATGACTTGTTTGGGCTCCCAAGTCGCAAAAAATGTAAAGCTACATATGAGGGCATGACAACAAGGGAGTTTCAAGGTGTGCGAGGAATCCTAGAAAGTGTTAACACATGCTAGAAAGTTCACAATCTTCATCTTTCATGAGTATTTTTTTCTTCATTTCTTCCATCATCCTTGTTTCTTCGTGTGCTTCAATTTTAAGGGAGATGATATTTGATTTCATTATGAATATTTCGTCATTATCCTTTGCTGGACTGCTCTCCATTTCTTATTTTATTCTTGTAGCTTCACATTTTTCAGCCTTGAGAGGATTGATCATTAATTTTAGTTTGAATATTGCTTCGTCCTTTTCTTCTAGTTGTCATATCATTGTGTTTCTCTCCTTTTGTGCTTCATCAACTTTTCCTTCTATGAATGCCAAATTTTCCATCACCTTCTCAGTTCCTTGCGCTTGTTTCCTTTCTTCTTCTACTTGAGATCTAAGAAAGGAGATCTCCTCCTTGTATTGACCAATCTCTGCTTGAAATTTTTTGTTAGGTCCCTATATTACTAGTTTATTCCCTTATTGTTATTAATTTAGGCCCATTATTGTTATTGTTGTACCCCTGTAACCCTAATATTGTTATTATTATGCCCTTACATTTTTATTGTTAGGTTGGCTAGGATTATATTGTGGCCCCATGGACTCCTATATATAGAAGGAGGTTTTGGTCACTTGTATCATCCAAGAATTTTTCATTTATGTAATGTATTGGAGGTTTCCCCTCAAAGTGGCTGATTCCTAAGCCATTGATCTCTCTTTTCTTCTATTTTTGGAGTTGGTTTCACAACATTTGGTATCAGAGCTTTGGATTCTAGGGTTTCGCTACTCCAAACAGGTCATCATGGAATTTTCACTATAACATTTTTTCTACGAAGTTTAAGAAGCTAAAATTTTTAGAGCACGAAGCCTAAATCCTGAGGAATAGTGTCAAAAAAAATTTCATCTTGGTTCACAATATTTTCGGAGATATGATCTATGGAAGTTATGGATTTTTGCAGACTCCTGAACTTAACCTAAAAAGGTCATCACAGTATTTTCGCTATAAATATTTTTCCACAAGGTTTCAAAAGCTGAAATCTTCACAGAGTGAAGACGAAATCCCAAGGAACGTCGTGGAAAAATTTCAGATATTGATTCGAATTATTTTGCGAGGTAGGATCTATGGAATTTAGGGCTTTTTCAGGATCCCGAATTTCATCTCAAAGAGGTTATCATGGGAAAATATTCATAACAGTCTCTCTGAACATCAGATTGGAATTTTTTAAAGAGTGACAGAAATTTCATGTATTTTATTTTCTTTTCTATAAATTTTAGAGCTGAAGGAGGAAATAGTGACACATGGCAAGTCGTACAAGTTCGATCTACTTAACTAGTCCATGATTAGGTCATTGTGGGAGATTGGATATAACTTTGTATTAAAGAATCAAAATCAAGTCAGACCTGTGGCATTCGAAAGAGAATTTAGAGGGCTACCTTAGGGCCAAATTTCAGATATTGAAGATCCAAAATTGCAGAGATAATTCAGTTCCAATATCGAGCTCCTCAAAATAAGGAAAAATGTGTGTATTTTTTTCGAATTATATAAGTCTCATTTGAAAAAATCAGTTTGAATTTATTCCAAGGGAATATTGAAGAATAGATATCAGTATTGGGTTCTAAAATTCCCCCTAAAAAAATTCAACACCCATTAAGCCTTCAGAAGAATCTACTATGACTCATGAAGACAAAGAAATACAACATGAGATGTTAAAATTACAAGAGAAAGTGCACCTATCAGAAAGAACAACAAAAAAGGAAATAGAAGTTTTGAAGAAAGGCATGGAAACTAACATGGATGGCTTGAAGAAAGGCTTGGAAGCTAAGATGAATTGTTTGGAAGCTAAGATGTAGGGCATGGAAGTTGGCATGGAAGCTAATATGGATGACATGGAAGCTAAGATCGATGAAAAAATGGAAAACATGAAGAATGATCTAAAAGTAGACATCGAAGGTTTGGAAAATTTGATACAACAAATGTTTCCTAGTGGTGAAAATATAGTAGAGGAAACTCATGATGAGAACAAAATAAATGCTAATCGTGATTTCATAAACTCTAATTTTGGATGGAATAACCACCATATTCCAAAGATGGATATGAGGAATTTTTATGGCAAGGATCCCGTAACATGGATACTACAGATGGAGCAATATTTTGATCTCAATAATGTGCAAAACACAACAAAGGTATGCATTGGAACTTTACATTTAGAAAAAAAATACATTTTCATGGTATCAATGGCTTTGCTCCCGTAAAATTTTTTTCACTTGGTCAATTTTTACAGAGGAAATGATAGCACATTATAAGGAAACAAAAAGCAACACCTTCTTTAGCCAGTTGATAAATCTCAAAAAAAGGTTCAGTGGTGGAGCACATCGAGGAGTTCCAAAAATTGAATATAAGCGTAACTAACATTCCAGAGAAATACAGGATTGATGTCTTCATAGGGACATTAAAGGATAACATCCAACATGAAGTTTGTTTTTTGGAACCTGATTCATTGGAGAAGGCATTTAGGTTGGCAAGGAAAAATGAATGTAAAATTATGGCAACAAGGAAGCCTACCACTCACATCTATACAGATGGAAGTGTTCCTACTCCTAGACTTCCACAACCTACAAGGTTGACACCACAACAATTGGAAGAAAAAATATCAAAAGGGCTTTGCTACAGTTGTCATAGAAAATACACTAAAGGTCATAAATTTGCTGAGAAGAAATTATTTTACATAGATTGTGAAGAGGAAGAAGAAAATGACCAAGAATATTCAAAATAAGAGGATATACACCAGGAACCAACCCTAGAAGAGGAGGAAATGAGTCAGACCATATCATGTAATACATTGGTAGGAATTACCACTCCTCAAACTCTCAAGATAGAAGGACATATCAAAAAGAAAAAGGTAATAGTGTTGATTGATTCAGGTAGTACCCATAATTTTATTCATTGTAAGGTAGCCAAGGAATTTAATTGTTTCCTATACCCAGCACGAGAATGTCAAGTTATGGTTGCAAATGGAGGAACTATAAATTTCTCTTGAAAATGCCATAATATCAAGCTAACCATGGGGGAATATGTATTGAATAGTCCAATGCTTTCCACTCCAATGGGAGGTGCTGATGTTGTTCTAGGAGTACAATGGTTATAAACTTTGGGGATGGTTGCTTTTAATTTTCAAGAACTTTTCTAGAAATCAAATGATTTTACCAAGTTGATCTTCATTCAAAGAAATCATCAAATTAGAATGACGACTGAAGATATTCCAAAAACAACATTTCTAACTCATGAGGGTCATTATGAATTTTTGGTCATACCTTTTGGCCTTACCAATGCACCTTCTACATTTTAAGGGTTGATGAATTCCATTTTCAAACCCTTCCTTAGAAAATTTGTGGTAGTATTTTTTGATGATATAATAATCTACAATAGGTCTTGGTAGGATCATGTTCAACATGTTGATGGGGTGCTCAAACTACTATAGGAGAAATAATTATATGCAAAAATATCAAAATGTTTCTTTGGAGTACAAGAGGTGCAATATCTAGGTCATATTGTATCTCACGAGGGTGTTAAGGTAGACCCTAACAAAATTAAAGCCATTAAGGAATGGAAAGTCCCCACAACCATAAAGCAGTTGTGAGGATTTCTCGGGTTAATAGGGTATTATCGCAATTTTGTTAAGAATTATGGGAGAGTAGTAGTACTTCTAACCACATTATTGAAGAAAGATGCATTTTTATGGATTCCTGAAGCAACTAATGCCTTTAAAAATCTTAAAGAGGAAATGTGCCTAGCACTGGTCTTAGCTACGTCAGAATTCACAAAAACCTTTATTGTGGAATGTGATGCCTCATGAAATGGATTTGGTGTTGTCTTAATGCAAGAAGGAAGACCCTGTTAGCCATCTATAATTTTTTCTAATATTAAAATATGACTAAATAGTGATTTTGGATTTCTAGAAACAATATTTGAGAAACACTATGAGTTCTAGAAATCTCACTGCCTTCATCATCATAACTTTGACTATTTTTCACTTAACTTTCCTATCTTTTTAATTTTGAAATGTTCACCCTGATGCTCTAAAGAAAACTCCATTTTTGGGCCTAATTTCCTCATTTTATTACCCCACCTACACCCTCATTCATCCCCTTTTTCCCCTCTAAAAACCCCCTACAAGATCCTCCCTCATTCACCATTTTCTTCTAAAAGCCTTAAAAAAATCTAAAAATCATTTTACATTGTTTTAGCCTAACTTTTAAACCTATCGAATCCTCTAAAAACCTTGTAAAACCCTTTTTTTATGATAAAAACCTACCTTTTTGTGAAAAGGTCGTTTAAACCCCTTTTCGGCTTAAACCCAGCCCCCTCACCCATATGACTCTAAACCCTGACCTATTGCTATTTCCCTTAAGCCCCTGTCCATCTTAGCCCTCAATCTTCTTTGTCCTCATAAGACCTTTTCCCGCCACCTATTTCTAAGCCATTTTCCTATTTTTTCCCCTTCGCCCCTTTCACTTTGTTAAGCACCCTCGCAACCTTATAATTCCTCCTTAAACCTTTGATAAACTAAAATGGGCCTCTTCTTCCCATCCTCACCTGCATCCTCTATCCACTCATCTGGACCATTGATCAAAAGTTCCTCAACCCAATCCAGCGCCCATCGCCTCTCCTCCCTCAATCCCGCATCAACGTGACCCTGCCCTACCCAAAAAACCCACAGTCGTCATCACGCCTAGACCCCACTCTCCACTTAACCCCTCATCAAATAAAGGCCTGCCACTTGTCCTGGGCTCCACTCCACATATCTATGCCCCGACCCTGAAAGCCCTCTGCATTGTCGATCTCACCTCTTGAGATCTGACAGCTCACACTCATATCGCGCAGGATTTTGTGCCGAGGTTTAACAATCCAAACTCGCACAAAAAAAGTGGTTTTTCCCTGGACACGCGGTAGTTAATCTATGGTATCGCGTAGCCTAGGGCCAATACCACTTACCACCCTATGTCCCCGCGATAAACCACCACAATTTTCCTAAAACCGCCTTCCTCCTCCCGCGCCAAAATTCAATTTTCTTTGTCCTTCCACCTGGTTCCGCATACGGAGTCTTCCCTCTGCACTCCCTCCTCCTCTGTAGATCACCACCAACACCTCATAAACCCAAAAAATGTAGTTTAAACCAATCTCGCAGGTTTTCAATTAATGTTTGTTTGTGTGTTTGTAGGTTCTAATGGCAGTAGTGCCCAAAGAGGCATTCAAAATGATAAAATAACCTCTGTATGATTATCCAAGAGGAAAATACTTATAAAAAGTTGAAGTGTTTACATAAAAGATTTAACCCTCGATGAATCATGATCATCCATGGGTTATAACCCTCATACCATGAAGATACCCTGTCTGCACACAAAGAATGCTACAGTCAGAGAAAAAATGAAAGAAATGAATAACAGAAGGACAAAGGGACTAAACCTCCATCACAGGATAAATTCAGAAGATTAGCCCTTAAAGAGAGTGACTAGAGGATGAATATCAAAGCCTTAAAGGCAAGAGATGAATAAACAAACAAATCAAAAGGCAGAATGAAAGATAAAGACAATGAAATAGATTATAAAGAAAAATTAAGGTTTAGAGGCCTAATAATGAGGTTTGATGACTAAATCAACTATAGATTTACCCAAAAAAACTTTGAATGACTCAAACAAAGAAGAAATTACTTCTCCAAAGACAAATTTTCCACCTAAAGCATGTTTTCTTTCAATAAAGGCATCAGGTAGTTATTTCACATTCAGAGATATTTTAAAGCAGCTTAGCAGTTATTACAAAGTTATTACCAAGCCTTAAAAATCAAATATTTCAACTAAAATAACTCAGAAGTTATTATTTCAGAGTAACTCTTTCAGATATTTTTTCCTTGGGCCTTGCATGGTCTCAAAGGTCAAAAAACATTAACTCTGTAATAAATAAAATTTAAACACCCTATTTTAGCAGAACCTCCTCATTTTGCATATAAATATTGCATATGAGCCTCATTAGAAATGTTGGTTGCTTTATGGTTATTGGATTGATTCTGCTGCTAAGCTAGTTGAGGAATGCTAGGCTGAATTGAAGAAAGATCTGAGTTTTAGAGAGCTATTGTACATGGAGTATTGTAACTATTTTTATTATCAATAAACAAGAATGTTCACAGGATCCTTAAGCTATATGAATGGTGAAGTTTTCCTAAATTGTTATTGTTTCTCATTATTTTCTTCCATTTTGTTCATCTTCTCTGATAAATAAATAGAAATTTATCTTAGGATTTTCTGTTTCAGCACCCTATTTCTCTCTGTATTTCTCTATGTTTATGTTTTCTTCTGCAAGGTCTGATTGGGATATTCTTAATTTCCTTCTAGTTACATCCAGCCTATTGTCTTGGAAATGATTCAATAGAGTGAAACCAAAGAAATTTTGGTGAGCCCATGTTCCTTTGAGTAAGACTTGAGATATTGTTTTTAGAACCTTTCTTTAAAGTATGCTTATTAAAGTCTAAACCATAGATGTCTATGGTATGCCCTGTCCTTTGGTCTACCTTGAAATGTTTCTTTGAAGAGTCTTTTGAGAGTTTGTCAAAAGCAAATTATATTATTTATGTTTGATCTTAGGCTTCCCTTACTGTTTTCTTATATGTTTTCTTTATCTGAAAGTAGTATTTTGATTGCTGGATTGTTTTCTGAAAGGTTTCTTATTAAAGGTTTGTCCAAAGAGATCTATGGTTTGCCCTGTCCTCTGGCTTTCTCCAAATAGTTACCTTAAAAGGCTTTTCTTGTCTAATTAAACCTAGAAGTTCTTAACTGACTATCACTTTGCTACCTTCACAACTTATTATTTTTTCATATCACAACCTAATCTAAAGAATCCACTTGATATAGTTATCTTTCCCTATAAATTCCCTTGTAGAGTTGATGAAAATAAATCCTTTTATGACTCCATAGCCCAATGGATTTATGTTTTCTCACAGTCTATTTTTTCAGTTGAAACATTCCACCAATCAGTCAGACCATTGATCCTTCAATATGTCATTTAACCCAACCAAAAACAAACAAGTCCTTAGAACTTCATAACTAGCCTAAAATCTTAAACAAAGAGCACAAAGATATATCAATTGAAAACACCTTTATAGAGAGATACCTCTCTGAATCCAAGAAGGATAGGTCCTAGTATTCCAAATTGGTTATAATGTGGCCCCTCCAGTGTTTTTTCTTTCCACTCTTACAAATTACAGGGAGCCAACATAGTGGCGACCATAATCAGGAATACCGAGTAATAAACATTTCAGATTCACTCAAAACTCAGAAAACCTCATTAGTCTAAGATGAATCGAGTATTTTCTAAGAATGGTTTCTGATTGATGATGGTGGGAAAAAATTAGTCATAACACAAGTAAAATCCTCCACCTGGTGACTCCACTAATTTTCCATTGAATCCACTAGGAAACTTACCCTATCATCAAAACATTAAACAATACCCAGTTAAAAATACTTTGTGAGTTAAGTATCTCTTTTACAGTTTGGTTTTTGTCTTAAGACTATTATACCTCTGAAAAACCTTTCTAACTTTTTGGGTCCAAGATCCTGCCTTCTAGAAGAATCCATACTAGATCCCATCCTGACCCAAATCCTCCTGCAATAGTTGAGAATCCTGAAAGAATCCCTAGGAAGTCTCCTACATCTGAAAACCCAACTTTTGACAGACCAATCCACAGAGAAAGTTCCTTCCCTAAGAACCTTACAACCTTGCAAAATACCCCAATTGAATTACCTCATATAAGAAGCCTATCTAGAACCAAGTCACAAAGTGGTATAGACTAGATAAACATTGAGCTTGTAGACTAACAACAGAGTATTAGTAGGGAACCCTCTCCTTCCACCCCTCCTGATTTCCATTTTCTCCATAACTTTGGCTTCTCCCATCCTAAATATACTCAAAATCACTTACCTGGTCCAAGTACTTTAGCTACACCCACCCAGACATCCACTGTTCAAACCATTCCACTTCACCACCTTCCTCCACTTGTTAACCCCCCATTATTTCCACAAGCTCATATCATGGAAACATGGTATGCTCCCTTAGTCCTTTCTTTACCTCTATTTTCCCTACCACAGGACTATCAATCCAAGATTCCATTATATGATGCTAGTAGTTCTACTATAGCTCAAAAACATGTGGATAGGATGAATGACTATTTCGACAAACAAGAAATAGATGATGAAACTGTTAAAATTAGAATGTTTGCTCAAAGCTTAGGTGATCTGGATTTATGAAGGAATGCAACAGAACACACTTATAACCAAAATATAAATATTTAGCAGAAATAACACTTCATTTCATTAATATCAAAGAACTGAAATTTTCTTCCAAACAGAATGCCAATAAACTAGCTAGGGCGCTAGTAGCTTATCTCTAAGAAGAGATGTGGCGGCTACATGACTCTAAAATATGTTACAATGACACTCAAGGGCCTATTTATTATTGAGAAAAAATGGAGAACTCTAAAAATCCAAAAACCTAACCCTAGGAGATGAAGCGCCAAAACTATGGGCCCTATTTGGGTAAATTGGTGTTTCAACTTCCCGGGGACGTAACTTTGGCATACTATCTCTGTTTGATGCACATGATACATCATTAGAAATACCTATTCGAGGACTAAAACTGTCGCCATGGATATCAATTTTGGAATGGAATCATTTTCGCTGCAGGCGCGATGCCCAAAAAACGTCGTTTAGGGCCTCAAAACAGCTCCAGAAGTTTAGGACCCAAAAAACTGCTAAAAATAGTAAGTTGTGCCAAAACTGAAAAACTGAAAGAGACAATGGTGGGGCCCCAAGTGGAATAGGAGAGTGGCCACCAATATCCACCTATATCATTAGGGGGAGAAGCAAGAAAATGGTTCAAATTCTTAACCCCTAACAATATTAATGATCTCCCTTCTTTTCATCAACTATTTCTAAACCAATATGAAGTCAAGAGAAATCCCCTCTAAATATTATTAGAATAAGATGATCTTAAAAGAAATGCTGGAGAGAGTGTCCAAGATTATTGCACTAGATTCAATAGTGTTTATAATGCACTCCCTCCACAAATGAAACCCCCACAAGGCTTACCCTTAATGAAGTTTCCTGAAGGTTTTGACCCTGACATGTGTAGTTAAGGGAAAGAGAACCCCTCACATTAGAGGATATGTAGAAAGGGGTAGTAAGTGTAGAAGCTAACCTGAATGCCAAAAGGACTATATTGAAAGCAGAGAAAAAGGTTACCTACAAAGATGAAGTTGGACCCGCCACATCAGACTCCAAAATTGATAGTTTGGTCAGAACCATGGAGATGATGACGGAGAGAATTAACATGAAGGAGAGAGATTATTCCGAAGAAAACCAAACATCTCCTCAGAATAAAAATCAAAATTAGAACTCGAACTTTAGAAGGAATCCCTCTCATATTAAACAACGGGGCCCTGATCAGCAAGTCAGACCTCCTTTCCAACAAAATTATGCTGATGGAGATGAGGGAGTGATTGAAGAAATAGAGGGAAATCACATAAACTTATTGGGAGTGAACAATGATAATAAAATTTTCCTCAATGAAGAAGAACAGGGAATATTTACACCTTATGAAGAAGATAACCTAGAAACTAAATATTACAAACAAGGCTTTGAAAATGCTATAATGGAATTTCACAGACAATATGACCTTAGAAGTAAAAAGAATCAAGATACTCCCAAAAATAAAGCCTCTGAAATTTCTGTGAGAAACAATCTTGAAAACATTTCTAAAAGGAAAGTAGAAAACAACCAAACATTGGTTGAAAGTTTTGATAAAAACAAAGGAAAAAGAAGTCAAATTAAGGACAAACATAATAGTGAACAAAGTAGCACTAGCAACTCAGCTAATTCTCCTAGTAAAAATATTTTAACTGTTATTCATAATAAAAACTAGCAAGCTAAATTTGCTGAGAAAACAGTGACCAACAAGGCTAATCTAAACATTTCAAAAACTCATATACCTTTCAGCATAGAGAGTGAAATTACCAAAATTGAGATCCCTGTTCCTCTCACTGAATTAGTCACCCAAGATGTATATAGAACCCAACTTTTGAGAGATTTAAACATAAGAGAACAAACTGATTCTGTCAATGTGACTGATGATAATCCTGAGCTTCTGTTTGGGCTAGAAGTAAAAGGAAAACTTCAAGAAGGAGGTGTTCCTCCCTTTTATGTCAGTCTAAACATCCATGATAAGGTTTTTCATAATGCCATGCTTGACTCAGGAGATTCCCACAACCTAATGCCAAAAGTATTGATGGAGAGACATGGCCTTGAGATCACTATACCTTAAAAGGATTTATACTCCTTTGACTCTCGTAGATTTAAATGTGAAGGCTTGATGTAATGTTCCCAAAATTTTAGCCTCAAAGCTAAATGGAACATTAGAGTTAGCAGTAGCTTTAGCCGGTGAATAAATGGGCAGAAAAGCCCATAAGTCTCCTAAGGAGGACAAAATAACTCCAAGTGTGAAAGGGGACATTCTTTCTAGCTCAATAAAACACCTCCATGTGTGAACAGGGTTAAGATCAAGCTACTTTGACTAAGTCAACAATGCAATTTTAGTGGAAGAGGAATCCAAGGATGAATAACACAATTTCAGAGGGAGATGTAACTTGGGTTAGAAGTAACCTAATTGAGTGGGGCCAAGGTAAATCAAAATCATATATTATATAAGGAAGAGGATGGTAGGATTATTCTTCATGTCTTAGATTATTATTCTTGTGTGCCAAGACTTGTTGCTACTTTGCTGCTTAGCAAAGTTGCAGTGCTGTTTAGCATTGGTTGTTCCCGAGCGGGAATCCCACCTCTATCCTTGAGGAGCTTCATTGAGATAGTTTTCATTCGTCATTCGACATCATATTTTTAGGCCAATCTTTAGCCATCCTTATCAGCACAGCTTTGCCGGAGATTGTGCAGTGTTGCTGGGTGCAACAGTAGAAGGTATTGGAATCCCAGGTTCTGAGCTAGTTTCTCATTGGAGGAAGATTTCCTTCACTTGAGAGATTTGTTTGGAGAGCTCCAGAGCTTATTTCAGATATAAGGTATCATACCACACATTTCCCATACATTCCCAACACTGTTTCTGCCAGGGAATGCGTTATTTTGGAGGCAGTGTTCATTGCATGGTTTGGTGGCCCCATTGCTGATTTTCCTTGTGATTGAGAGGTTCATCCTTTCATAGGAGGAAGACCTTAAGGTTATACATCATACCATACATATTTCAGCCTTGTACACTCATATGCTTCAATATTTCAGTGATGATTCAGTAATTTTCTGAATATCACATTTGTATGCAGAGTGTTTGACAAGAAACCCTTGTCGGTTTCTTTTGTATTTTGTATAAGGAGCTTAGATCTATATTCTTTAGCATTATTTATGAATACATGCATAGATATATTTTTCTCCTATTATTTTATGTGACTGCACAGTCCCTTGAGCAGCTGCTCTGACATTTTGTAGTCTTTGGGTTTTAACACCTTTTTTGTAATCCTAGGTGTGGGAGATCTGTTTAACCCACCTAGTTTGCTTTGTTTCAGCTCTAATCTTGGATTTAGAATGTATATTGACTAATATATGGGATCCAAGAATCCATTTTTACTATTTTATTGCAAATGTTGCTGGAAATGCATTTTTGATGCATGATTCATGAGCTGTTCCTAATCTACAACATTACAGTGGTATCAGAGCATGATCTCTGGCTCAGCCTGTGAGATCTAGCTATCAGAGGAAGGAGAGATGTACACAAGCTAGAAAGCTTCAGTGTGTGAAAGAAGAAAGGAATACAAGCTCACAAAGCTTCTTCCAAAATATATGCAGAGCTTTCAAGGAGAGCTGAAGAAAATGAGATTGGAGATGGGATCTCCAAAGGAGGTTGAATCTAGAGCTGAATCTAGATTTGCACATGGTGAGTGTGAGCATGCAGCTGCACTCCATGATGCATAGTGCAGTCAAGTACCCAGATCTCTCTTGAGATGGATGGGAGGAGGAAAAATGCCTAAGAGGAGAACTCTTAGTGATTTGTTGCATGAGTATGAATATCAAACTGAGAGGTTTAGAGATCATACTAATTTCCATGAGTTTTGAAAGATCCTTATGGAGAAGAGCAAGCAGCAAGATGTAGATAGATTTATTCTATCTACTTTTTCTAGATCACCCACATGTTCAGCTAGAGCTTGAGTGAAGGAGCTGGACTCCTATTTGCAACTGCACCATATTGCCGGAGATGAAGCTATCAGAGTTGTAGTGCTGCATTTCAGAGGTAAGGCTCATGCATGGTGGATTTTTGAATCTTATTCCTTAAAGAATTCCAACACTTTCTCTTATGAAAAATTCATAAAAACATTTATGGAGAGGTTTGGTGAAAAAATTCCTAAGGCACATGAGCAAGAAAAACTTGAGAAAATAAAACCCTTGCATGTGGTGGAGGGAACTCCATTTCATAAAACCATGGAAGGAGCTGATGTCTTGCATTACACATTGCTGGAAGAAAGGCCTCCAGTTCATATTCTTGAACAAAAAGGCCTGGGGATCACTTTTTCACAAAGGGATCCAATTGTTGAGATGTTGCCTACACACATTGATGAAGAAGAGGGCAACAACACTACCACATCTAGAACACATCCAGTGCCTCATGCAGAGGAGGGAGGAGCACATGCTCCAACAGGAGGTATTCTTGTATTCTTAGAAGAATTTCCCTAGGTTCTCATACATAGACGTCCAAGCACAATCCATGAGCAGCATGATTGTGCAGCATTTCAGCTGGATGGAGGGGGTAGGGAGAAAGAGCAACATCAGTTGATGATGAGCACACAACCTTCTCTATTTCAGAAAGCTAGTACAAAGAGGAGGCAGACTATATTGCATTATGACAGCAAGGGAAAGGTTTCCCAACCACATGAGCAATCTACTCTTGACATTGATGTCTCACTACATGGAGGCATTCCACCTGGGAGGCCGCCAGGTCTACAGTTGATGAGAGATATCTTGTCTTTTGGATCACCACCCTTGGATTTTGCAGAGGTGAAGAGTTTGGAGGAAGAATTTGGCATGGGGGATGTCAAAGTAGCAGGTAGTAGCATGAGTAGAGCTTCACATGCCAGATCACCAGTGTTGTCACTGGGGAAGATTGATCTGTATTGGATATCTCAGATTTTTGTAGAGTACTCCAAGGATATTGGTGCATGCATGATTTTTTATGACCTAGATGGGGATGACAGATACATGGTGGATGATGTGGTCATATATTTACATGGTAGAGTCCTCTTAACTAGAGCTTCTAGTCTCAAGGAGAAATTGTTAAATGTAGCACATGAGGACTTCTCTTCTGAGCACTTTGATGCATATTTCCAGTTGATGGAGGAGTTCACTTGGGAGGGCATTTAGCATGACATATTTCAACATATGGAGATATGCATAGCCTGGATGGTGATGGAGAGGATGTCATAGGCACCTTCCTACTCATTGGGAGTAAGGGAGAGTTTCCAGTTGAGCCATTTCAGCTCAAGACCTCAAGTACATGATGGGGAAGGTATACTTTTACATTTTGTATTATAATTCTTTTCCTTATTTGAGCAGCATGATGTAACAAGAAGAAATATTTCTTCTTGCATATTGTATGATGATTTACTTGTAGCTACTTGTAGCATTGATCTTGGCTATGCTTTTGATGAGCTGTGGAGGAAGCCATATGTCTCTTAGTGTGCACCAATGACACCATATTTTAACTTCATTTTTTGATCTTATAAGATGACTATGGCAGCAAACAAGTGGCTGGAAAAGCACTTGTTACTTTTTGTTTTGAGAAAGGGATGGAATGCACTGCGCTGGTTCCTTGTGTGGAACTATGATTCACTCTCTGGTTGTCATTTGGCAACTTGTTTTTATTGTATCTTGCTTCCATGTATTGCTAATGTGTTTTTG
Source organism: Pinus albicaulis (assembly GCA_034641835.2). Lineage (NCBI taxonomy): Eukaryota > Viridiplantae > Streptophyta > Pinopsida > Pinales > Pinaceae > Pinus > Pinus albicaulis. The sequence continues at coordinate 139,037,670 of CM076574.1, read as the reverse complement.
TTCAAGGGAAGCTTTGTATGGAGAGAAGAACCAATTGGACGGCATGACACCCATATGATAGAGCAACAAAAGACTTTTTGGTATGGGACATCATACAAGTTGAATTTCCTGATCTTACTCTATGGCTTGTATGGGGGAGAGATGAGGCAGCAACAAAATTTGTTGTTGCTATGGTTGCACTTGGTGTTGAGAATGCAACAAGATGATGAGCTTATTGGAAAGACGTTGCCTTCGCTAAGTGGGCCTACAGGCTATTTTTGGCGCAAAGTCTATTTTTAGACTATGTTTATTTTTAGACATATGGATCATGTTCTATGAGTTGCAGGATGCTATTTGTGGATGGTTGGTCAAGTCAGAAAAAATATATGGACTTCTATTTTTAGACATATTGGGCGGAATCTATTTTTAGATTTCCAGTCAAAAAATAGACATGTCGAATATTATTAGCTCTTAATAATATTTGGACTCTAAACATTATCTTATTCTCTTGGAGCACTTCAGTTAAGTGCACATATGTGGCACAACAGCTGACAGAAGGAATTACGCTATTCCTGAGGGTTAAGTGGAGCTATTGCATGGATACTTTAGTTAGAACTCATGTGACAGAGTTTGGTGGAGTTGATTGAGGAAGTTAGTGGAGTTATATTCAGTTTAACTCAATTAAACATAGTTGAGCTAGTTGTATCTAGTCTAACTGATTGATACACTAGTGAGAGTGGTGTGAATTAATTATTAATTAATTCACTAATTATTAACTCATAAATCAACTAAAGAATACATCATTTAACTTCAGTGCATGGACAGTTTCAGTGGAGACTAGTGGAGAGGTAGGTGAAAGAGAAAGTGTGACTATCAGTTATGACTGGTGCATGAGTTTGCACCACACATTGATGGAGATGCCAATGAGGATTGAAAAGTGCATACCAGGTGGATTTGAACTCAGTCAGGGCCAATATTCATCAGGGATTGTGCAGTAGAGCAGGCTAACAGGTGGAGCAGATTGGAACATGTGTTTTGTTAGATCTAAGCTTGTGTAGTGTGTAACAATTGGAGATTGTACTGAGAGCTTGTGAGGAGTTTGTAAAATGATTGTTACATGATCTCTATCATTATAATATACAGATTTTTGGGGGTTTTCAGCTTTAAGCTTTCCCATAAATACTGTGTTTATATGTGTGATTGTTTATGGTTTTAATGTGCGCATGCGATTGTTTATATTTCCGCAATTAATGATGAATAGTAGAAGAGGTTATGTATTATGCATGAAGCTCAAATAGTGTGTGATCAGGATAATCTCAGTGAATAATTTAACAATTATTCAAATTTCTACATGGTATCAGAGCGATATTGGTCATTAGAGCAATTGCAAGAAATTGAAGTGGTTGAGTTTTGTGCTGGTGGAATTCGAATTTGCAGCAATTTTTTCTTGGTGTCGAAGTTGAGATGTCTTTCAACGGATTGCGATTGGAGTATGCCCTTAAGGGAAGCTTGAATTATATTGCATGGAAGGACAGGATGGAGGTGGTGCTAGATGACAATGGGTTGAAGGAGTTCATAGATGCAGAAATTCCAAAGCCTACTTCTACTAATGCTGCCGTACTTGACGCAGGGCAAAAGAAGACAGCAAAGTGTCGAAGGATTCTGTTGAAGGGCGTGAAGGATCACATAGTGCCCAGCCTTCATGGTAAGACTTCTCCATTCTTGATGTGGAAAGCCTTGACAGATTTATTCCAAAGCAAGAGCGACCATAGGAAGTTGGCGCTCAAGGATAAACTCAGAAACATAAAGATGGAGAAAGGTGACAGTATGCCCAAGTACCTCACGAAGTTCACCCAATGCAGGGATGAGCTGGGAAGTGTGGGGGTGACTGTAGATGACGAGGACTTGGTGAGCTTGGCTCTCCTTGGGCTTCCGAAGAGTTAGCATTCCTATCAGGACTCTGTCAATGGTTGGGAGAAATTGCCAAGATGGGAGCGACTTTGGTCAGATCTTGTGCAAGAGGAGATAAGGCGAAGTACCAGGGATGGATCTTCATCAAGGAACTCTGATGAAGAGAATTATGCTTTGGCTACCAAAGAAAAAAATGGGAAGAGCAAGAAATCTTCTCATTCCGGTGAAAAAGGCAAGAAGTAGGGCATGTCCAAGGTGAAGTGATTTCACTGTCACCAACACAGACATTATGCCACAAATTTTCCACAGAAGAAGAAAAATAAGCAGGCTGCTAGATCTGCAGCTGGAGAGGTTTTAGCCTCACAGTTTGAGCTGGATTTTTCACTGATCGCATGCTTGGTCTCAAGTGTGATGGGTTTAGTGTGGTTTCTGGATAGTGGTGCATCTTTTCACATGATAGGAGATCGAGAATTGTTTACTGATCTAGATGAGAAAGATCTTGGAGTGCACATTGAGATGGGTGATGATGGTAGATACAGTGCGACCGGTATCGGTACCATTTCCTTTGAGAGGGAGTCTGGTAAACCCTTATTGAAGGAAGTGATGCATGTTCCAGGATTGAAGACGAATCTTATCTCTGTGGCGATGTTATAAGACAAGGGATATGATGTTGTCTTTAGCAAGGGAAATACTTTCCTGTGCAGTAAGGCAACTGGTGAGACCCGAAGGATAGGGGTTTAAGTTAAGAACCTTTATCAATTGTAGGTAGATGGCTGCGCAGCAATGGTAGGCAAGGCAGAAAGAGTGGTGAGACGAGATGATGGCAAGTTGTGGCACCGAAGATTGGGCCACCTTCACCATGGAGCTTTGAAGATACTACAATAGATTTCTACTGGGCTTCCTAAGGGTACTCTTGCACAGTCAGATCAGTGCAAGGGATGTACTTTGGGAAATTTTTTGAAAGCCACCTTTCACAAGAAGGATAGTCGCGCCACGATGATCCTTGAGAGAATTCACACAGACGTGTGTGGACCTTTCTCAGTAGCTTCGATAGAAAAGCACAGTTATTATGTGATCTTTGTTGATGATTTTTCTCATAAGTGCTGGATCTTCTTCATGTAGAAGAAGAGCGAGACATACTCAAAGTTCTGTGAGTTCAAGGCACTAGTTGAGAAAGAATCGGGGAAGCAGGTGAAGGCTCTTAGGAGCGACAATGGTGGTTAATTCATCTCTGGCGAATTCAAGGATAGTGCAGAAGGAATTCAAAGAGAGCTCATAGAACCTCATAACCCACAACAGAACGGGGTTGTTGAGCAGAAGAACAGAATGATCGTGGGTGTTGCACGAGCGATGTTGCATGATCAGGGCCTTCCCATACACTTGTGGGCTGAGGCATGCAATACTGCAGTATATGTGTAGAACCAATGTCCTCACAGGATACTTGGCATGAGTACACCCGAGGAGGCATTTTCTGGTAAGAAGCCTGATATTTCCCATTTGAGGATTTTTGGTTCACCTGTTTACTTTCAAGTGACTGAGGATGCCAAGAAGAAGCTGGAGCTGACCGCAAAGGTTGGGATATTTTTGGGGTACACTGATACCCCCCACAACTATCATGTGTATTTTCCATACAGTCGCAAGACTGTTGTGCGACGGGATATCAAATTTCAAGAGAGGAAAGCCATGAAGTGTTCACTTGAGAGGGAGCCACACTTGCATGCAGATGAGGAGCTATTAGTTCCTAAGGATGAGCCTCAGGATGTGGATCAGCCACAAGAGGAGGTTCATGGAGTGGAAGAGACCACTCAGGCAGCGCCAACCATCAGAGGGTGGAAGCGCACTACAGAAGCTGAGCGATTGGCTCAAGATGCAGAGAAGGTTGTAGGAGCACCTACAACACAGTGCAGATAGAGACAATCACCTGACCAGTATACTGGATACATGGCTCTTGTGAGTAAGTGTATCGTGACAGAGCCATCCTCTTTCGAGGAAGTTGTGGAGGATCCCGCATGGGTAGATTCCATGGTGGAAGAGTATGATTCGATTGTCAGAAACAGTGCATGGGAGATTGTCCCGAGACAGGAGGGGAAATCAGTGGTGGGTTCAAGATGGATCTACAAAGTGAAGTAGGCAGCTGACGAGAGTGTGGAGAAGTACAAGGAAATATTTGTTGCTCGAGGCTTTTCACAGATGGCGGGGATCGATTATGAGGAGACCTTTGCATCTATCGCAAGGTATTCTTCCATACGAACGATTCTTGCTCTCTCAGCACAGATGGGGTGGCACATTCATCAGATGGATGTGAAGACTACGTTCCTTAATGGGGTGATTGAGGAGGAGGTGTACATAGAGCAGCCCGAAGGTTTCAAGATCTTCAGCAGCGAGTCGCATGTTTGCAGGCTCAAGAGAGCGTTGTATGGGTTGAAACAAGCACCTCGTGCTTGGTACACACGGATAGACAATTATTTCACCAGACTTGGATTCTCCAAGAGTGAGGCAGATCCTAACCTATACCAGATTGTGGTGGAGGGTAAGTTGCTGATAATTGTACTTTATGTAGATGATTTGATTTTGACATGTGATGAGCTATTGATATTCTCATGCAAGGATGATCTTGCAAAAGAGTTTGAGATGAAGGACTTGGGCCTCCTTCACTATTTCCTGGGATTGGAAATTTGGCAACGTAGTGATGGACTGTTTGTTTCTCAAGGTAAGTATGCCCGGGAGATACTGGAGAAGTTCAACATGCATGGCTGCAAGCCTGTTGATACTCATATTCCTGGTGGATGGAGGAAGGAGGATGCTACTTCAGCGGAGGTAGTGGATGCCACTATTTATCGTGTTAGAGTCGGCCCTTACAGCCCTCCATCAGTGATCATTTCGTCTTTTGCATATTCATTCTTAGGTGTCTCACTTGTTCCACTTCGTTGCATTTCACTAGGAGCATGCCATGGACTAACAAAAGGGTCTGTCGTCTTGTGTTTCCTCATGTTTACACCTGCAGTGCTATTTTAAAAAAAAATTCCTCAAAAATCACTCAAAATAATTGTCATTACATTTATAGTCATCAAAATGTCAATAAGTGTCTTTGGTCCTAGTGTCTAGGGTTTTTGAGTCATTTGTATACCAGTCATAAAGCCTGCAGGGTGAGGAAGGTTCCGCATTTTTTATTTTTATTTTTATTATCATCAGCATTTAAAAAAAAAACATTTCTAGTCCAAAACTCTGTTTTGGAACTAGAAATTGTTTATTATTATTTTTGTAATAAATTGTAATTATTCCGCCAAGAAGAAATTGTCAAAAGCAGACCCCTGGTCTTTTCCTTAGCCGAATAGCCATATCCCTGCAAGAGAAGACAGCAAAATCATTAATATTGACCTCAAAAAAGCCAAAAGAAGATTGTATTTAAAAAGCCAAAGGTGAAATTACAAATACATTGTAATATGGGTTTGCAATTAGATTTGAAACAAATCTGATTGGGGAGGATATTTGTATCATGTATAAAAGCCAAACCAATTTCATTTAAAATCAACCACGCACCCAAAGTCATGATTTGGAGTGGGAGGGTCGATTTCAAAGTTTTAAGCAGAAAGTTGACAAAAGGTCTTGAGCTCGAGCGACCACCCGTGGGCGAGAGCGACCCACCTGGGCAGAGCGACCCACCTGGGTTATTTCCGCAGTGTAAACTTACAAGGTGAGCGACCCACCTGGGCTGAGCGACCCACGCATCAACAGAGGTTTGAAATTTCATTTTGAGCGCCCAGTCTTGTTTGGGATTGCCCCCATCGGCCTTCAAACAGGTTTTTTGCAATTGCTTAATGTTTTTAAATGCGCTGGTGGCATCATTGATGGTTTCGAACGCTTCAAATGGAGGATTTAAACCCCACAGTCATGGCAATATCGTTTTTCAGGGTTTTAAAATTAATATGGATGGTTGCATGAGTTTGTCTCCTATTTTATGTCAGTGATATATCCAGCCTTGCATATATTATCAAAACCATATTATTCTCATGCCCATTATACCATTGTGACCATTGATATTACTTTACCATGTTCAAGACTTTCGTTCCATGGTGACTATGGTTGTATTGTGTCTCACTGCCCAATGTTAAAAACACTCTCATAACTTTGTTTCATTGCCCATTGACCCTTATAACTCTGTTTTAATTGTTCATAGACAAACACATTCATATGATGCATTGCTCCCTTTGACAAGATTTGCCCAATATTCTAAAGACTGCCCACTTCCTTTGGTCAAGTTTCACTTGTAATTAAACAGAGATTGTGACTCTTTTTCCAATCCATTTAAAAATAGTAGATATTGTCATTGTCATTTCTATGGTGTTGTGATCGTGGGGATATTTGTTGGGTGTTGAAACACACATCATAACTTTGTTGTCACTGCATTTATATCAGTTTACATAGTGCCAATATCTTGTTCAGAGCCATGTCAGAGACAGAGTCAGAGTATGAGGAAGGGTCAGGCAGTGATTCTATTACTGAAGGTAATGTGCCACGGGGGTCTCATAGAGTTAGCAGAAGTGGTAATCATCGCAGAGAGGAGCCTACTTCTTTGGCTCGGTTTCAGGCATGTCCACTAGCAATGGATTGTTTTCGGTATTTGTCATCTTTCAGATTTTGTGAGATGATTGCACAAACCCGGCTTCATCGTGAATTGGCTCGTTTGTTTGTTCTAAATTTACGGGATGGCCGGGTAAATCTTGCCGGGGTTGATTTCATTTTGTCACCCTTGACTATTGCTCAAGCCACTGGTATACCAAACATGGGCGAGGAATGGAACAAGGGTCAGCAGCTAGAGAAATTTCACTATGAGTCATACATTAAAACTGGATATATGGCTTACTTGAGCAGAGTTTTTCCATTCAGATTTTTGAGAGATGAGTATGCACCGCTGATGAAGCTCATCATTCAGTATTTTAGTTGTGAGGGCAGGTATGCTCGTCTTTTTGCGTACCATATTCGTTTGTTGATGCACTTCACAAGGGTACGTATGATGAATATCCCGTATTTCATATACCGCAACATAGAGAGGATGGTGATGTTTGTGCAGAAGAAGACGAGCCCAGTGCAGCAGTACAAGAGTATATATCATTTCGCTTTGATCAAGATCATGGTGTCACATCAGTTGGCAGAGCAGGGCATCACTTGGGAGGATTTCATTTCTAGAGACTTTTTCAGAGTGCCACAACCGCTTCTCGAGACAGTTCATGATGCAGGAGAGCCTTCACACCAGCCGGACATATTTGAGGTTGAGCATATCAGCACTCCTTTGGTTCAGACATATCAGCGAGGCCACAGGGCCTTATTTGCAGCGACACGGCGAGTACTATCTCCACGTGAGGTGGAAGGGGTCTTGCCGACTTCATCGACACGGCGAGTATTATCTCCACGTGATGTGGAAAGGGTCTCGCCTTCTTCTTCAGTGCAGGTATAGGTACGAGACAGGGGCAAGAGGCCCATGCATGATGAGGGCCCATCAGGAGGCCGGGACACCGATATGACAGTCATTGATGTTGATACGGGCTCTCCTAGCTCGAAGCTGAGGGAAGTCATCCAGGAGCAAAGGGCCGAGAATGACCAGCTGAAAGACCAATTGCAGAAGGCTCGGTGGGTGATTAACTATTTGGAGCAGCGCAACAAACAGCTTGAGGATGAGCTCACATTTTATGAGGTGCGCCAAATCCGTGAGGACAGACAGTGGAATCGAAAGAGACCCGGTGACATGACACCAGCTGACAAAGATACTGTACTCACGCGGGTGAATATACATCTGGAGAAGTTGTTGGCGAAGGCCAATCGAGACAAAGACATGCTTCGCCACATGAAAGGCCATTACTGGGCTCGCATGCATGTTTGCAAAGCGAGAATGAAGATCATGAAGAGAAGGTTGCGCAAGGCACTTAGACGGCAGAAAAGGCCTAATCCACTTTGGATTTTTGCCGAGGCTTCATTGACTGGGCAGGACACATGATGGAGGACCTCCGCTCCGAATTTGGGCAAATTCGGAGAAAATTTTGTCATTTTCAAATTTTTGGGTAAAAAAACAGGTTTTGCAGTTACGTGGGTCGTGCGCTCATGCGCTCACTTTTTTTTGAGACACTTGCTGGAGGAAATTTTTACATTTTTGGATTTTTCATGGTTAATTATGCATCCTCTGAAGTCAACTTAGCATTTCATCGAAATCTGGATGGTCAAAAAGCTCAAAAACACCATGAAAATCACCTTGCTGCCACCTTTTTCACCAGCAGGGAGTACCTCTGGGAGAATTCGGTTTTGGAGGGTCAAACGAGCTCCAAATTCAGAAATTCCACTTGGGTTGGAAAGTATACATCCAGGGATTTCCAACGAGCTATCATGAGCTCAATTTTGATGCCGGGAAGTACCTCACATTCCGCCTGGAACATGAGCGACCCACACGGCTCAGGAGCGACCCACTTGAAATTTTTCCTGAATTTTCAGCTGCCAGCTCAGTTTTTCGCCTAGTATGGACCAGTTTTGCTTGTGGATAGAATTTTTGGGTTTTTATGATGTAAATTCATTTTTGGCATGTAACTTTGGCTTGTTTTTATCTCTTCTAGAAGATTCACTCTCAAATGAGTAAAAAATCATGTAATGGATCAGTTTCCACTCTTTTAGAGCCAAGTTGTTAGCTGCCTAGATTGTAGTTCCATGATTAGAATTGGTTGAAACTGATCCCTGAAGAGGGAATTCGACCCCTAGAGGTGGGGAAAGGGGTTAGAGTGATCTATATATTGTAATTTCTGAGTCATTCTACAGGTTGGACTCTTGGGATACTTTTGATATCATTGTACATACTTTTCATATTTTGGCTAAGGAAAGATCAGGGGTTTTGTGGCACTTGTTGGGATCCTTGTGGTGTTCTGTTCTTGATGGTGTTTCTTCTTTGTTTACTGTAAGTTTCTTCATGTTTAATGTATGCCATCCTTTCATAATGCTTCTGAACTAAATTGAATGAGTGAATAAGGTTGAATCCATTGTTTACAGTGCTTGGCCTTTGAATTCAGTTAGTTCTATATGTTTTCAGCTGTTTGGAGAGGATCCAAGTTCTTCTTTGCCCTCTTCAGCTCCTCGTCGGTCTAATATATCTATTTATCCAATTCAAAGCATCAAGATCATCACCTACCTCGCCCCAGCTTGAACTCTGCAAAGGTCTGACCTTATCCCCGGACCCAAAATCTGTTTTCCCATTACTCCAGCGAAAACCCAAAAAATCAAAAATCAAACATACCTATCTCTTTACTAGCCTAAAATCAGTTCTTATTGTAAGTCATCTCGCATCCTATTGCTCATTTTCTCGAGATTGACGGAGAGAGCCCTCTCCTGTCCTCGTAGGGATAGCTACGAGGCTGAGCGTGGTTTGATGTAGCCTTGAGTTTACTTCATTTCAGCCTGAGGTAGATTTGAGCGCTAACATAGTGGCGACCATACTGGGGAAGATCTCAATGGTTTTCTTGTTGATATGTTTGTTTCATGAGTCTTATACGGAGTCTGAAGTCACGCCAGGTAGCTTTCGAAACGCTTTTGTTATGCATAAGCGGAAGTAGATAAACGCTGCTTCAGTCGATCTCCGGTAAGCTTGTGTGTGCAATACTCGATTTGTAAATCACCCCAGTATACTTATTCGTTCTAGACCTTTTGGATGATTGAGTCTAGAAGTCGAAAGGCTGAAAATAATTGACTGTGTTCCTTGAAATTTATCCCGAAAATATCAATACACTGGCTTCAAGAAGGAATACTAGGGCGAATCCTGACCCTGATCCACCAACAATATTTGAAAATCCAAATTTGATTCCAAGGACCCTTAGAAAACAAGGAAGTCAAGAGAGTTCTGAAAGAGAAAGCCAATTGAGTTTTGGGAGTTCCAGAGTGCTTACCCGATCTGCATCCTGTCCTGTGAAAATCATATATGTTGATGAAATCCCTTTTGATGCACGGTTTGAAACATCCTTGTTTGTAAATTTTTCCAAAACTGAATTGTCAAGATTAGTTCCAGATCCATTGTTTACTGAAGATTTGCAATATAGATTTGTTTCACATTACCTGGATAAACAGTTGCAAAATTCTATTGCGGATACTAACACTCTTGAATTTACTGAATCTGCTTCACAAATTCTTGAACCATCTGAAATTGCATCTAGTTCATGGATCCCTACTGAGCCTCCCTTTATCCCTACCATTCCGGTTCAGCCTGAGCTTGCTGATCAACAATCAATAGTAATTTCTCCGTCTCCACTGAATACATCTCGCAGACCTACTGCTCCTAGTCCTCCTGTGTCTCCTCGACAACAGATTGTCATCAATCCACCAAGAGCTATGGCTGCTCGTTTTGCACCTCTTGTGTTACCACAGCAGTTGAATGATATGCCCGCAGACTATCAGAGCAAGATCCCAACATTTGATGGCACTCCACAGAGTCTTCCTGCACAACAGCATGTAGACAATATGGCAGATTTCTTTGATCGTTTCGAGATTGATGAAGAGAATGTGAGTATGAGGCTTTTTGTGCAAACCTTTGGAGGAGAGGTAAGAAAATGGTTTAGAGCCTTGCCGCAAGAAGCATCACTACATTGGCAGAACTCCAGAGGCAGTTTTTAGATCGATGGGAGATGAAAAAGGATCCGTTGCAGATTACTTCAGAATATACAAACCTCAAACGTAATCCTGGTGAGTCTGTTCAGGATTATATCATTAGATTCAATACAGTGTATAATGCTATTCCAGATGACTTGAGACCGTCTAAAAAGTCTGCTCTCCTTAAATTCCCGGATGGCTTTGATCCGGAGATGGCTTATTCTCTTCGTGATAGAGATCCACCTACTTTAGAAGATATGCAGAAGGTCGCTGTTAGTGTTGAGGCAAATCTGAATGATAAAAGAGCACGGTTGAAAGCAGAGAAAAGAGTGACAATAAAGGAAGATCCTTCTACATCTATATCAGAACAACACTTAGCTCGTGAGTTGGAAAAGGTTTTGAAAAGAATGAATCTCGACAAATCAGAAACACAATTTCGAAATCCAAATTTCCGTGGCCAGCAGCAGCCACAATTCAGAATTAAGCAGCGTGAACAAAGAGCTCAAGAGCCAGCAGCCCAACAGCAGGTTAAGACCCCTCTTTTGCAGAATTTTGTCAGTCATGATTCTGATGATGATGATGATGTTTCAGGTGAGCAAAATCATTTCTTCACTCCCGATGATTTGCCTATCTATATCACTGAGGATGAAGAATATGGAGAAAGTTCAGTTGTTCAGAAAGATGAGGATTTCATCCTAACAAATGATGCTGATTTAGAGGAAGAGTCAGATGAATACCAAAGAGGATATATGAATGCATTGACTGCTCAGCAGAAACAATATTCATTGAGAAATCGAGATGTGCCCATAAATCCCATTCAGAAAAGAAAAGAAGCTTCAACACCGAAGACGGATTCACCGATACCACAGAAAAGAGGAAAAGAGACAATTGACCCCGCAGCAAGTAAAGTGCCATCAGCTGAGAAGGTAAATCAGTCAAACATAGTGAAAGACAAGGCTGAAAAGAAGGAAGTTCCAGTCAAAGAGGTTGAGAAGGTTTCAGCATTTAGTTTGGAAAATGAAATTTCCAAACTGAAAATATCTATTCCTTTGACGGAAATTATGAAGAACAGCAGCTACCGTAGTCAAGTCTCCAAAATTCTGAACTTTGATCCAATGATTGACACAGTAAATGTTGAGGATGATCAGCCAGAATTGATTTTTGGGCATGCATTAAATGGTGAGTCCCCTGACAGTAATGTTCCTCCTTTTTACATCAGTTTGAGGTTGCACGAATATATATTGCACAATGCTATGCTCGATTCGGGTGCTTCGCACAATTTGATGCCAAAGGCGATCATGGAAAAGTTGGGATTAGACATTACAAGAGAGTATCATGATTTGTATTCATTCGATTCCAGCCGGGTAAAGTGTATAGGACTCATCAAAGATTTGGTGGTAAGTTTAGATCAAATCCCAGCGAAGAATGTTTTGATGGATGTAGTGGTTGCCGACATTCCTCCACGGTTCGGGATGCTCCTTGCAAGATCTTGGGGGGCAAAGTTGAAAGGTACACTTCAGTTAGATTTCTCTTATGCTACAATTCCAGTCTTCGGTCAAATGAGAAAGTTATATCGAGAGCAGAAGATGAAATACGTGATAACTAGCAAAGAGAAGCCAATCAATCATCCTGTGAATTATGTACATACTGATTTAGAGTCGTTTGTGTTGCTTGCTGATAGTTTTAATGATATAGAAAGTCAATTAGTTCAGGCAGAAGACATACCAGAGATCAATGAGAATTTTAGAGAAGTTTTGCAAAAAGAAAGAAGAGAAAAACAAGCTGTTATGGAGCAATCAGCTACAGACAATGGGCAGCAAACAGGAAAATCAGAGCCAGCACAGTTTCAGCATTTAGAGGACGATGAAGATGGTCTTTGGACCATGGATTTTGATGGTGCAGTAGGCAGCGATGGTGCTGAAGTTGGTGTGTGGATTCGTAGTCCATTTTCCGCTCCTGATAGAGTTCCGAGCAATGTGAGAGTGTGTTCTTACAAGCTTGCATTTGACTGTTCTAATAATGAAGCGGAATACGAAGCTCTTATTGCTGGCCTTAAGATTCTTAAGAAGCTGAATGCGAAGAGGATTACAGTATATGGTGATTCAGAATTAGTGATAAAGCAAGTTAAAGGTGAGTTTCAGGCTAAGCATCCTCGCATGAGGGCTTATTGAAATGCAGTTTTAGACATTCTCAAGTTATTTTCTGATCATACTTTGACTTGTGTGCCCCGCATACAAAATGGTGTTGCTGATGGACTTGCTAAGCAGCAAGCAATCTTAAGATTCCAATGAATTCCAGCAACAAGTTTGAGATACATGTGAAACACCGGCCCACCGTTCCAGACAATCAGCGATGTTGGCAAGTTTTTGAGGATGATGAGGAGATTAGTGAATTTCTGCAGAATAAGGGTAAGTTTAAAGATACCTCCATAGATACAGAATTTGATGATGGTAGTGATGACATACAGATAAACCAAATGGATTTGCTGCAACTTAAGGATAACATCATTCCTAAGGGATTGATTCCTTTGGAAGAGTTGTTTGATCAAGATGATGTAGCACGCAAACCTACATTGAGGCCAACAGAAAAAGGTGTCGAAGAGGTAAATATTGGGACAGCTGAGAATCCCAAGATGGTAAAATTGTCAAAGTCATTGTCACCAAAGGTAAGAGAAGAATATGTGAAATTGTTATCTTCATTTTCTGATGTGTTTGCGTGGGATTATTCAGATCTTAAAACATATGATACCAACATCATTCAGCATACTATTCCCATCAAACCAAATTAGAAGCCTTTTCGTCAAAAGTTGAGGAGGATCAATCCAAAACTGCTGCCATCAATCGAAAAAGAGGTAAATAGGTTGTATAAGTCAGGAATCATTGTGCCTATTCGATTTTCAGATTGGATATCAAACTTGGTGCCCGTGAGAAAGAAGACAGGTGAGATCCGTTTATGTATTGACTTTAGAAATCTGAATAAGGTATCATTAAAAGACAATTATCCGCTGCCAAAAATGGACCATATATTGCAGCGAGTAGTTGGAGCATCAAGGATGTCACTACTCGACGGATACTCAGGTTATAATCAGATTTTAGTGCAGGAAGATGATCGTGACAAGACTGCGTTCACCACTCCTTGGGGAACATTTCATTATGCAAAGATGTCGTTTGGTTTAAAGAATGCGGGCGCTACTTTTCAGCGTGCAATGGACATGGCTTTTGCCAATGAGAAAGATGTGTTTTTGGTTGTTTACCTTGATGATCTAACTGTGTTTTCCAATTCTGATGAGGAACATTTATATCATTTGAAAATTGTTTTCCAGAAGTGCAGAAAATATGGCATTTCGCTGAATCCGAAAAAGAGCCTTTTCGCCATGGATGAAGGAAAGCTCCTTGGCCACATTATATCGAAAGATGGCATTCGAGTTGATCCTGCACGTGTTGAAGCCATACAGCAGATTGAACAGCCCCGGAACAAGAAAGAAATACAGTCATTTAATGGTAAAATGAATTTTCTGCGTCGTTTCATTCCAAATCTTGCAGAACACCTTAGAGAAATCATGAACATGCTGAAAAAGGACAGTCAGGTAAGATGGACAGAAGAGGCGGTAAAGTCATTCAATTTGGTAAAGATATCTCTTTCCTCAGCCCCCATTTTAATCAGCCCAGATTACACACAAGACTTCATTTTATTTTCTTTCGCTTCTGAGCACACATTGGCGGCTGTTTTGATGCAAAAAAGGGACGGAGTTGAGAAGCCCATTGCTTTCTTCAGTCGGATCATAAGGGATGGAGCATTGAAGTATAATATCATTGAGAAACAAGCACTTGCGCTTGTAAAATCCTTGAAGGATTTCCGTGTGTAGATATTGCATTCCCACATTACAGCATATGTTCCTAACGCAGCAGTTAAGGATGTTTTGGTACAAGCAGATCCAGAAGGAAGAAGAGGTAAGTGGATCGCTGCGTTGTTAGAATACGATGTGGAGATTAAACCAACCAAGCTGATCAAAGGACAAGGACTTGCCAAGCTCATGGCTGAAACAAATCTGCATGCTCTAGACATAAATTTGATTGCTGCCATGTCTGATGAAGATGGGGAAAGTGCGTCCGTTCAGGTATCCGATATTTTTGTTTCTTCTCCTTGGTATGCTGACATTTTATACGTGCTTCAGAATTTGTCTACACCGCCTGGGATGCCTAGAAATAAGAGTAGAACATTGAAGTTAAGAGCTGCTAAATTCTGCATTCTAAATTCTGCATTATATTGGAAAGACCCTGGAGGTATGTTGTTGAATTGTTTGGTAGAGGAGGAAGCTCAAAGAGTTTTGGAGGATTTTCACAAAGGTGACTATGGAGGTCATTTGTTTTGGAAGACCACAGCGAATAAGATTCTAAGGGCGGGGTATTATTGGCCTTCTTTGTTTTCTGATGTGTTCAAGGCTGTTAAAAATTGTCATGAGTGTCAAATTTTCGAAGGGAAGCAGAAACTACAGCCTTTGCCTCTAAAACCAATTGAAGTTAGTGCACCATTCCAGTAGTGGGGATTGGATTTTATCGGGGAAATCCACCTAGCATCTTCCGGATAGCATAGATGGATCTTGACAGCTACAGACTACTTCACGAAGTGGATTGAGGCGATTCCCACTCGACAGGCCACTGATGCGGTAATTATTTCTTTCCTTGAAAACAATATTCTGTCACGCTTTGGGTGTCCTAGTAAAATAATCACAGATAATGCAGCAGCCTTTAAGTCTAAGAGGATGGTTGATTTTTGTTTTAAGTACAATATTACCTTGGGACATTCGACCGCCTACCATCCGCAAGGAAATGGTTTGGCGGAATCTTCAAATAAATCCTTGGTGAATATCATTAAGAAATTGCTGGAAATCAACAAAAAGGCCTGGCACAAAAAGTTAGTGAATGCATTATGGGCTGATAGGGTAAGTCAGAAAAAGTCTATTGGCATGTCTCCTTTCGAGTTGGTGTATGGGACGGATACAGTTTTTCCTACTTCACTTGCTGTCCCGGTGGTCAAATTGCTTCAGGAGGCTGGAAGTGAAGAAGATCCTATGCAGCGGAGGATTAATCAGATGATTCATTTACAGCAGACACGAGAGGAGGTATTTCAAAATACTTTCAAGTTGCAGGAACGCATAAAGAAGATCTACGACAGAAAGGCTAAAGCAGATAAGTTTCAGTTGGATGAGGTAGTTTTGAAATGGGATGCTCGGAATGAAGATAAGGGAAAGCACGGAAAATTTGAAAATCTGTGGAAGGGTCCTTTTAAGATTGCAGCGTATCGAGGTTAGAATTCATTTCTTCTCAAAGAAATGAATGGAGATGATTGTCCTGGAGGACCGATCAATGGTCGGTTACTGAAGCGCTATTATTTCTGAGTACTTGCTGCTGATCTCATTATCATTGTATATATCATTTTACTTTTGTTTCGTTGCAAGTGTGCACTGATCTCTCATTTTCAGTCTGGGGCCCGGAGCGAAGGCTATAATTCTGGAGATAGAGGTTGGTTGGTTTGAAATTGTCAAGTTAAGTTTTATCAGTCTTCTAGTTTAAAGTCATGTCAGTTTGAGTCATGTCAGTTTGAGTCTTGTCAGTTTTGGTCAAATTGCAGTCCGTTAGTCAAATCTGCAGTCAATAAAATTGTCCAAAGTTTGTTTTATCAGTTGAAATAACGATTCCATCGCCCAATGGATGAGAGGCACTGTCTGACTCCCCCAGAGATCTGCCGTTCTTGGCATCTCCATGGAGCCACCATCCCCATTGGAGCCAATGTTAGAGTCGGCCCTTACAGCCCTCCGTCAGTGATCATTTCGTCTTTTGCATATTCATTCTTAGGTGTCTCGCTTGTTCCACTTCGTTGCATTTCACTAGGAGCATGCCATGGACTGACGAAAGGGTCTGCCGTCTTGTGTTTCCTCATGTTTACACCTGCAGTGCTATTTTAAAAAAAAATTCCTCAAAAATCACTCAAAATAATTGTCATTACATTTATAGTCATCAAAATGTCAATAAGTGTCTTTGGTCCTAGTGTCTAGGGTTTTTGAGTCATTTCTATACCAGTCATAAAGCCTGCAGGGTGAGGAAGGTTCCACATTTTTTATTTTTATTTTTATTATCATCAGCATTTAAAAAAAAAAACATTTCTAGTCCAAAACTCTGTTTTGGAACTAGAAATTGTTTATTATTATTTTTGTAATAAATTGTAATTATTCCGCCAAGAAGAAATTGTCAAAAGCAGACCCCTGGTCTTTTCCTTAGCCGAATAGCCATATCCCTGCAAGAAGACAGCAAAATCATTAAAATCGACCTCAGAAAAGCCAAAAGAAGATTGTATTTAAAAAGCCAAATGTGAAATTACAAAAACATTGTAATATGGGTTTGCAATTATATTTGAATCAAATCTGATTGTGGAGGATATTTGTATCATATATAAAAGCCAAACCAATTTCATTTGCACCAATCTACAGCACCCAAAGTCGTGATTTGGAGTGGGAGGGCCGATTTCAAAGTTTTAAGCAGAGTTGACAGGGTCTTGGAGCTCGAGCGACCCACCTGGGCGCGAGCGACCCATCTGGGCAGAGCGACCCACCTGGGTTATGTCCGCAGTGTGAAAATACAAGGAGAGCGACCCACCTGGGCCGAGAGACCCACGCAGAGGTGAGCGACCCACGCGTCAACAGAGGTTCGAAAATTCATTTTGAGCGCCCAGTCTTGTTTGGGATCGCCCCCATCGGCCATCAAACAGGTTTTTTGCAATTGCTTAATGTTTTTAAATGTGCTGGTGGCATCATTGATGGTTTCAAACGTTTCAAATGGAGGATTTAAACCCCACAGTCATGGCAATATCGTTTTCAGGGTTTTAAAATGAATATGGATGGTTGCATGAGTTTGTCTTCTATTTTATGTCAGTGATATATCCAGCCTTGCCATATATTATCCAAACCATATTATTCTCATACCCATTATACCATTGTGGCCATTGCTATCACGCTACCATGTTCAAGACTTTTGTTCCATGGTGACTGTGGTTGTATTACGTCTCACTGCCCAATGTTAAAAACACTCTCATAACTCTGTTTCATTGCCCATTGACACTTATAACTCTGTTGTAATTGTTCATAGACAAAAAAATTCATATGATGCCATGCTCTCCTTTGATAAGATTTGTTCAATATTTTGAAAGTTGCCCGCTCCCTTTGGTCAAAGTTTCACTTGCATTTAAAACAGAGATTGTGACTCTTTTCCAATCCATTTAAAACAGAGATATTGTCATTGTTTGTTTCCTTATGGTGTTGTGACGGTGGGAATATTTGTTGGGTGTTGAAACACACATCATAACTTTGTTTGCACTGCTTTCATATCAGTATACATAGTGCCAAAAGCTTGGTCAGAGCCATGTCGGAGACAGAGTCAGAATATGAGCTAGGGTCAGGCAGTGATTCGGTGACTGAAGGTAATGTGCCACGGGGGTCCCGCAGAGATCATAAAAGTGGTGATCATCGCAGAGAGGAGCCTACTTCTTTGGCTCGGTTGCAGGCATGTCCATTAGCTATGGATTGTTTCCGATATTTGTCATGTTTCAGATTTTGTGAGATGGTTGCACAAACCCGGCCTCATCGTGAATTGGCCCGTCTGTTTGTTCTTCATTTACGAGATGGTCGGGTGAGCCTTGCTGGGGTTGATTTCATTGTATCACCCTTGACTATTGCTCAAGCCACTGGTATACCGAACATGGGCGAGGAATGGAACAAGGGTCAGCAGTTAGAGAAATTTCACTATGAGCCATACATTAAAACTGGATATATGGCTTACTTGAGCAGAGTTTTTCCATTCAGATTCTTGAGAGATGAGTATGCACTGCTCATGAGGCTCATCATTCAGTATTTTAGTTGTGAGGGCAGGTATGCTCGTCTTTTCTCATACCATATTCGTTTGCTGATGCACTTCACAAGGGTGCGTATGATGAATATTCCGTATTTCATACATCGCAACATAGAGAGGATGGTGACATTTGTGCAGAAGAAGACGAGCTTGATGCGGCCCGATACGAGGGCGTATATATCATTTCGCAGTCAAGATCATGTTACATCAGTTGGCGGAGCCGGGCATCACTTGGGAGGATTTCATTTCTAGAGACTTTTTCAGAGTGCCACAGCAGCCTCCCGAGGCAGTTCATGATGCAGGAGAGCCCTCACACCAGCCGGACATGCTTGAGGTTGAGCATATCATCACTCCTTTGGTTCAGACATACCAGCGAGGCCACGGGGCCTTATTTGCAGCTACACGACGAGTATTATCTCCACCCGGGGTGGAAGGGGTCTCGCTGACTCCATCAGCAGAGTGAGTATTATCTCCACATGATGTGGAAGGGGTCTCACCTTCTTCTCCAGCACAGGTACAGATCCAGGACAGGGGCAAGAAGCCTATGCATGATGAGGGCCCATCATGAGGCCGGGACACGGATTTCACGATCATTGATGTTGATGCGAGTTCTCCTAGCTCGAAGGCGAGGGGAAGTCATCCGAGGAGCAAAGGGCCGAGAATGACCGGCTGAAAGACCAATTGCGAGAAGGCTCAGATTTGGGTGATTAACTATTTGGAGACGGCTGACAAACATGCGAGGATGAGCTCACATTTTATGAGGTGCGCCAAATCAGTGAGAATGAGACAGTGGAATCGAAGGAGACCCGGTGACATGACACCAGGCGCGGAGATACTATGCTCCACTTGTTTGAATATACATGCGGAGAAGCCGTAGGCGAAGGCCAATCGAGACAAAGACATGCTTCGCCACATGAAGGCCATTGCGGGGCTGCATGCATGTTTGCAAAGCGAGAATGAAGATCATGAAGAGAAGGTTGCGCAAGGCACTTAGACGGCGGAAAAAGCCACGGCGGAAAAAGGCCTAATCCGCCCATTATTTTGGCCGAGGCTTCATTGACTGGGTAGGACACATGATGGAGGACCTCCGCTCCGAATTTGGGCAAATTCGGAGAAAATTTTGTCATTTTCAAATTTTTGGGTCAAAAAACAGGCTTTTCAGTTAAGTGGGTCACGCGCTCATGCGCTCACTTTTTTTTGGGACACTTGCTGGAGGAAATTTTTACATTTTTGGATTTTTCATGGTTATTTATGCATCCTTTGAAGTCAACTTAGCATTTCATTGAAATCTGGATGGTCAAAAAGCTCAAAAACACCATGAAAACTACCTTGCTGCCACCTTTTGCACCAGCAGGGAGTACCTCTGGGAGAATGCGGTTTTGGAGGTCAAATGAGCTCCAAATTCAGAAATTCCACTTGGGTTGGAAAGTAGACATCCAGGGATTTCCAACGAGCTATCATGAGCTCAATTTGGATGCCGGGAAGTACCTCAAAATCAGGCTGGAACATGAGCGACCCACTTGAAATTTTTCCTGAATTTTCAGCTGCCAGCTCAGTTTTTCGCCTAGTATGGACCAGTTTTGCTTGTGGATAGAATTTTTGGGTTTTTATGATGTAAATTCATGTTGGACATGTAACTTTGGCTTATTTTTGTCTCTTCTAGAAGATTCACTCTCAAATGAGTAAGAAATCATGTAATGGTCAGTTTAGACTCTTTTAGAGGCAAGTTGTTAGTTGCCTAGATTGTAGTTCCATGATTAGAATTGGTTGAAACTAATCCCTGAAGAGGGAATTCGACCCCTAGAGGTGGGGAAAGGTGTTAGAGTGATCTATATATTGTAATTTCTAAGGCATTCTACGGGTTGGACTCTTGGGATACTTTTGATATCATTGTACATATTTTTCATATTTTGGCTAAGGAAAGATCAGGGGTTTTGCGGCACTTGTTGGGATCCTTGTGGTGTTCTGTTCTTGATGGTGTTTCTTCTTTGTTCACTGTAAGTTTCTTCATGTTTAATGTATGCCATCCTTTCATTATGCTTCTGAACTAAGTTGAATGAGTGAAATAAGGTTGAATCCATTGTTTACAGTGCTTGGCCTTTGAATTCAGTTAGTTCTATATGTTTTCAGTTGTTTGGAGAGGATCCAAGTTCTTCTTTGCCCTCTTCAGCTCCTCGTCGGTCTAATCAATCCATATATCCAATTTAAAGCATCAAGATCATCACCTACCTCGCCCCAGCTTGAACTCTGCAAAGGTCTGACCTTATCCTCGGACCCAAAATTTGTTTTCCCATTACTCCAGCGAAAACCCAAAAATCAAAAAACCAAACATACCTATCTCTTTACTAGCCTAAAATCAGTTCTTATTGTAAGTCATCTTGCATTCTATTGCTTATTTTCTCGAGATTGACAGAGAGAGCCCTCTCCTGTCCTCGTAGGGCTAGCTACGAGGCTGAGCGTGGTTTGATGTAGCCTTGAGTTTTACTTCATTTCAGCCTGAGGTAGATTTGAGTGCTAACAACTCCCATAGAAGGTGAGTATGTGGTTGATGATCAAGAATTGGAATCAAACCAAATGGACATATTGCAGCTGAAAGATAATATAATTCCTAGAGGTCTTATACCTCTAGAGGAGTTGTTTGATTAGGACAATGTTGCAAAGAAGCCAAGCTTGGTGCCCACAGAGAAAGGAGTTGAAGATGTGAATCTCGGAACACCTAATCAGCCCAAGTTTGTGAAATTGTCAAAGACATTGTCCCCTGAAGCGAAGGAGAAGTATGTGAAGTTGCTTTCTAAATTTTCTGATGTTTTTGCATGGGATTAGTCAGATTTGAAGGTGTATGATAAGAACATAATTCAACATACTATTCCTATCAAGACAGATCAAAATCCATTCAGACAGAAGTTGAGAAGAATCAATCCAAAGCTGCTGCCATCCATCGAGAAAGAGGTAAACAGATTGAACAAAGCTGGTATCATAGTCCCCATTAGATTTTCTGCCTGGATTTCAAATTTGGTCCCAGTACGCAAGAAGACTGGAGAAATAAGGTTTTGCATAGACTTTCGAAACTTGAATAAGGCTTCCTTAAAGGATAATTATCCACTTCCGAAATTGGACCATATTCTGCAGAGAGTAGTTGGAGCATCCAGGATGTCACTACTTGATGGCTACTCAGGCTACAACCAGATCTTGGTGCATGAGAAGGACCAAGATAAAACTGCCTTCACAACACCCTGGGGAACCTTCCAGTATGCCAAAATGCCTTTCGGACTGAAGAACGCAGGAGCTACTTTCCAGCGTGCCATGGACATTGCTTTTGCCAATGAAAAAGATGTTTTTTTGGTTATTTATTTGGATGATTTGACAATGTTTTTGGGATCAGATGATGAGCATTTGCACCATTTGAGAGTTGTTTTTCAGTGATGCAGAAAGTTCGGAATTTCTCTCAATCCCAAAAAGTGCCTCTTTGACGTGGATGAAGGCAAGCTGCTGGGGCATATCATCTCCAAAGATGGTATTCGCATCAATCCAGCTAGAGTGGAGACAATTCAGCTTATAGACCTGCCACGAAACAAGAAGGAGATTCAGGATTTTAATGGTAAAATGAACTTCTTGTGACGATTCATTCCAAATCTGGCTGAACATTTGAGGGAAATGACTAATATGTTGAAAAAGGACAGCACTGTTAAATGGAATGAGGAGGCTATCAAATCATTCAATCTGGTAAAGTTTGCTTTGTCCAATGCCCCAGTTTTGATCAGTCCTGACTACACTCAAGACTTCATCATATTTTCGTTTACATCTGAGCATACTCTGGCCGCTGTTTTAATGCAAAGGAGAGATAATATAGAAAATCCAATTTCCTTCTTCAGTAGGACTATCAGAGATGCTACTTTAAGATATAACATTATTGAAAAAACAGGAATTGGCTCTTATCAAGGCATTGAAGGATTTTAAGGTCTACATTCTACATTCACATACTATAGCATATGTCCCCAACATGGCAGTGAAGGTTGTGTTGATGCAAACTGATCCAGAAGGTCGAAGAGGTAAGTGGATAGCAACCATGTTAGAGTACGATCTGGAGATCAAGCCCACGAAATTGGTCAAAGGCCAAGGCTTAGCGAAATTTATGGCCCAATCAAATCTGCGTGCTTTAGATATAAACCTTATAACCACAGTGGTAGAAGAGGAAGATGAAGGTTTATTGGTTCCAATCGCAGATATTTTTCTACAGTCCCCGTGGTATTCAGATATCGTCTATGTCCTTCAGCGTTTGTCACCCCCTACGGGCATGTCCAAGAGTAAAGGTAGATATCTGAAGCTAAAATCCGCAAAATACTGCATTTTTGACAACGCTCTGTATTGGAAAGATCCGGGAGGCATTCTGCTTAATTTTTTGGTTGAAGAAGAAGCGCAGAAGGTAATGCACGAGTTTCATAAAGGTGACTGCGGCGGTCACCTGTTTTGGAAGACTACAACTAACAAGATATTGAGAGCCAGATATTATTGGCCCACATTATTTTCTGACTTATATAAGACCATGATGAAATGTCATGAATGCCAAATATTCCAAGGGAAGAAGAAATTTCTTCCACTCCCTTTGAAACTAGTTTCGGTGAACGCACCCTTTCAGCAGTGGGGGCTCAATTTCATTGGAGAAATTCATCTCGCATCTTCAGCACAACACCGATGGATATTGAAAGGGACATATTAATTTACGAAATGGATCGAGGCCGTCCCAGCCAGGCAAGAAACAGACACGGTAATCATTCAATTCCTGGAATCGAATATTTTATCTCGTTTTGGCTGCCCATGCAAAATCGTAACAGACAATGCAGCCGCGTTCAGATCCAAGAAAATGATCGATTTTTGTGACAAATACAACATCACGTTGGGCCATTCGAAAACATATTATCCACAAGGAAATGGCCTGGCTGAGTCCTATAACAAATCACTGGTGAATATAATCAAGAAAATGTTGGAAGCAAACAAAAGAAATTGGCACCGGAAGCTCATCAACGCACTGTGGGCAGACAGAGTTAGCAGTAAAAGATCAATAGGTATGTCACCATTTGAGTTGGTTTATGGTACTGATGCTATCTTTCCTACATCCCTTACAGTCCCAGTTATGAGATTATTGCAAGAAGTTGACAACGAGGATAATGACAATCAGCGAAGGATCAATCAAATGATCCACCTTCAGCAAACAAGAGAGGAAGTGTCACAGAACGCTATTCAGTTGCAGGAGAAAATAAAAAATATCTATGATAGGAAGAGAAAAGCAGAAAGGTTTCAGCTGGATGATATAGTGTTGAAATGGGATGCCAGAAATGAAGAGAAAGGGAAGCATGGTAAGTTCGACAATCTGTGGAAAGGACCATACAGAATTTTAGCATACAGAGGACAGAACGCCTTCTTGCTTTCAGAAATGGATGGACAAAATTTCCCTGGAGGAGCAGTAAATGGTAGGATTTTGAAGCACTACCATTGTTGAAAACAAAGGATTAGAATTTATGTCATCATCATCGTATATACCATGTTATATTCAGAGTTTGGAGTACAAAGTCATTGAAGTTTGGGGCCCGAGGTGAAGGCTATAAAACTTGAATGATATGTATATGGTTTGGTTTATTTCAGTTTTTCAGTCTTAGTCATGAGTCAGTGTCTGTATGCATTGTGTCAGTTTTCGGTATTTTTGATTCCATGCCCAATGAATAAGGCTACTTGGTCTACGGTGTTCTTGGCACCTCCAAGGAGCTACCATCCCCATTGGAGCCAATGTTAGTGTCAGTCTAGTCATACTGCCATCAATGATCAAAACTTCTCTTTTGCATTTTCATATTAGGTGTCTCATACCGAATAAAATTCCACCATTCCGCTAGGTCATGGATTCATTGATGGTAGTAATTTTTTTATCAGTTTACCCTCATGAGGTACTTGTTGATTTTCCTCCTTATGGTCTTCAGTCATTAGTCACTTTCATTCTCAAAATCATTTCAGCAGGTCATAGAATGGGTCTCATTGGTCTCTAAGGTCTCACCATGGTCAAATTAATGAGTCAAATGTCAATAAATATCAGCAAGGTCATGAGGAAGTCAATAAACTCAAAGTCACTGCACCTGGAAGATCAGAGATATTAGTTATTCAGTTTGATGCAAGTTTCACCTCAAAACCATGTTTTGAGGTGAAAACATAATACTTTTCCTTTAAGTCACAATTCATAAGCTGTTATATCCACAAAGTGATGTCCCTGTCTTCATAGAAGTTTTCCATAGCATTTTTAGTGCCAGATCATCTTCAAAGCAGATCCATCAGAAAGAGCCCGGAAAGAGCTTTCCAACGATATACTACACTCTCAAAACTAACTTCCGGATTGAATTTTATGCTTAAGTGAAGTAAAAGCCCTCTATTCCCTAAGCTCCCCCCTATGTCCCATTTTCCCTTTTAATTTTATGTTCGTTTCCCTTTAAAAATCCCTTTTTTCCCCTTTCCGATCATAAAAATCGCATTACAAAACTTGGAATACATATGCGATCCGATTAAAACCACTTCCCCACCATGCATATAGTCAAAACTTTATAATATAAAGTTTAAAGTTTTATTTATAAATCACAATCACGTGTTCTATTTGAAGAGCTCCGATCAACCCATCGCAAACACTTGCGATGCGATTGATCACACAGAACTCCAATCATCACAATCGCAAGTCCCTCCCCCAATCCTCCGATTGCGATCAATCGCATTCCCCTCCGATCGTGACCTCTGATTAACAACCCCCGATCATCCCTCAGCCGTTGATCTCCTAGTCTAATCAGACGGCTCACCTCCAATCGTACCATCGCAATCGGTGCTTCCATAATGCCCCTTCTGATCGATCAATCGCAATATTCTCCGATTTACATACTCCCGATTACACTAGAGCCGTCGATCTCATCATCTAATCCAACGGTCCTACGCCAATCACAATGTTCCAATCGCGTTGTTTTAAATCCCACCTCCAATTGACTCTCGCTGATGGCTCGCCCCCGATTAACCCACAACCGTCGATCTTCCTCGCCGATCGGACGGCCCACAACGAATCACATCCCCTCCTCCGATCGTAACTATCCTCCCGATTGTTCCGATTGCGATTGGCCCTTGGGTCCCACCATCAGTGCTTCCGCCCATTCATATAATAAATGGCCTGTTTCCTTGTTAACTCGAAATTTTGGTACAAAGGATTTTCCCCCCTCAAACGCATCAGAACTATTGTATACGCCATTCCTCTCCGTCCCACCTCCCGATTTGCGATTGCGATTACTGTGTTATATATATCCCTCTTCCGCCTGATCTCCGATTGTGATTTCCATATGAGTCCCGCCTCCATTTCCCTTCCCTTTTCCCATTTAAACGCATTTTTTCCTTCACGAAAAAGCATAAATTCATTTTATCAACATTCTATTGAAGACCAGAGAATAAAGAACTAAAGGAAATCGAAACGTCAGGGGCCGAGGAATAAAATTGTAACAGTCACATCTTCAATTATGATTCAAAGGGATCCACACTACAGGTTTTTGCCTTCCCATTGGTTATCAAGAAATTTCAAGTGGAACAAAGTAACGCTGCTCTCCCTTTACCGAGATATTGTTGGCTTTTGGCCTTCCATCTTTAGTTTTGGTTTCTCCTCTTCCCATCGATTTGTATTCCTGCAGATCTGTCTATTTATTGTAAATTCTAATCATTCGTAAAGGGGCTGGAGAGTCTGAGGTCTAAAAACTCAGAAGAGGGGAATAGTGTGGCAGTGAACTCTGCGCTCCTTTGTACAGTTTGGCAGGGAATTAATAAAGTGATGCAACTCTAATTTGTGGGATTCATGTGGTATGAGTTTAGCATATGTCTCTCCTTTGTGTTTCATATGTACTTCGTTATGTTTTACCATTCATTCATAAACATTTCTAGTTGAATGTTTTCAAGATAGAAAGGTAGAATCCATTCTTATATGCTCTACCTTGGGGAATCATTCACACTCTGTGTATTTTCTTCTGTCTGAAAAGGATTCATTTATTATGCCCTTTTCAGCCTTCTCAATAGTCTTTCCACTCCATTCTATTTAAATTTGATTGCTAAATATCCTGCCTATCTTGCCCCATGAAATATCCTGTGTCCTTGATTTAATTCCTCAGCTCATGCTGTCCTTTTTGTCCCATACCTCCCTGAAAATTCAGTCATTTATCAAAATTTTTTTCCCTTTTATATACCTAGCCTAAAAATCAGTTTATTATCATTTCATTGAATATCTATTCTACGGAGAGAGCCCTGTCCTATCCTTGTAGGGCTAGCTACAAGGCTGAGCGTGGTTTAGTTGTTACCCTGATTTGCCTTTTTCAGCCTGAGGTTCAGATTGGGTGCTAACAACCCACAAGGCCAACCTTTTCAAGGCCAACCTTCGGGCCAGCCTGGCTATCCTTATGACCTGTAGGGGCAACCTTTACAAGGCTATCCTGCAGGCTAGCAAGGGCCATCATACGGTCCGCAAGGACAGTATTACAACCCTTCCGGTCAACCTGTGCAGCCTCAGCCGGGGTACCAACCGGGGCCGGTATATGGTCCTGGGGGGCAAGTCCAACCTTCACAACCCATGCAACCTCAGTATCCTGTTAATCCAAACGTTGCTCACCAGCCTGGACCATCGTATGGTCCTGCTGTAGGTCAAACCGATTACCAGCCACCACCTGGCTCCATTCCTCCACCAGGCCAACCGGTCTATCTGGTACAACCTGGTGTTCCACCCCCAGGCCAACCGGTTCATCCGGTACAACCTGGTGCTTCTCAATAGCCAGGTCAACCTGCGCAACCGGCACAACCTGTTCACCTGGGTCAACCTGTTAACCCAGGGCAGCCCGTCCAGCCAGGCCAGCCTGCACATCCTATCAACCCTGCACAATAGCCAACTTATTCGATACCGCAGCCAAATCCACCTTTTCACCCTAATTATCAGGCTCAGCAGGGTCCCACCTATCAGCAACCCACTCGACCTCAAGGCGGCTACTATTCTCATGGTCAATACCGACCGAATTATAGACAGCCACAAGGTTCTAACTATCGTCCTCAACAACCCGGATACACCTATACTCAGTAGCCGAATCCAAATGCTACTTACACAGGGCCGAATCATAATCAGGGTCCATACTCTAGTTACCAACCCCCGTACGCTAGTTACCAGCAATCGAATTAGGCTGGTTATACCACCTATACCCCCTACGGTCAGAATCCTGTCGAACAGAACCCATGGGGGCAAGGATATTCCCAAACAGCATGGAGTATAGGTACTGGTCCTTATCCAGGGCCAGGTATGCCGTCCAATCCGCCATTGCCGTTTCTGGCTACATTGGAGTTACCGGATGTTTCGAAATTAACGAATGATCCAATTCTACATAATCCTTATTGGCCTCTGGTTCCTACCAAGGTGCCTGGTGATTGCCCCAAGTTTGAGGGTAAAGCTGGGGAGGACCCCCAAGCTCATGTGATGACCTACCATCTTTGGTGTTCGTCCAACTCTTGGGTGGATGATTCAGTTCATCTATGCCTCTTCCAGCGCACTTTGACTGGCGCTGCAGCTAAGTGGTATATTGAATTACCCCGTGGCATCTTTCAAGATTTCAATACGTTAGACATGGCTTTTCTAACTCATTTTCAGTTACCGGTTCGCTACGAAGCCGGGACGCACCTCCTGACTTCTTTGAAGTAGGACAAAGCCACCCACATTTCTGATCACATTCATGAGTGGCGACGTCGTCGTCGACTGATCAAGTTTCATATACCTGATCAGATACTAACACATTGGTTCACCATCTCCTTCGTTAACAAAATTGCCCAAGATATTGCTATGGGAGATTGTGTGACTGAAGAACAAGCCATAGCGCATGCTCAATATATGGATCTGGTATACTCACATTCCGGCACACTGTATGATATTTTTCCTGATGCTCCACGGTCTAGAACCTCTAAAGCTCCACCTACCCCAGCGGTGGATGGTGTTATTGGTTCCGTTTCTCAGAATTCGAAGAAATATTCGAATGGGAAGCAGAAGTCCAACTCATCCAATAATTCTGCTTCTCCTGCCCCTTCCGATTATGGAAAAACTGTGGAGGTTAATGCCGTTCAGGCCAATCCTACGAAGAAAGCCTCCAAAGGGAAAAAGAAGGGCAAAGGAAAATCTAAATCTGATGCCCCAAAGCCAGAGTCCAAACCTCGTACTAAGGACGGTTCCCATTGCAAACTGAAGTACCCCTGCCTCATTTGTGAAGGAGATCACTATACAAAAGATTGTCCATGACGATATGAAGTTAGTAAACTTCTAAAAGGCTCCAAAGGGACTCCAGCAGTTTTTAAAGAACCGTTCCCGTCTCAGCAGACCCAGATGGTTGAACAACCTTCACCATCTGCACCATTTGGGTCCCAGGTCTTTATGATGAATGGTGCTGCACCTATCTCTATTGCTACGCATTCTAAGGATTACAATGAATTGCGTCAGGCACCGGGGAAGGCAGTTGTAGATGGTCCACCTCCCCCACCTATCTCTGGTTCGTTGGAAATTGAGAAGCCTACTACTGAACCTATTGTGAGGCCACCTTCTAAAGGTGTTTTACGAAAGTCTTCCTACAATCCAAATGCCTGTGCTACTCAGCACTACAATATTGTTGAGGATCTGGCACAGGCGCCTTCTGCCATGTCTGCATTGGAATTTCTTCAAATTTTTCCTTCACAACAGAAAGATTTATTGTCTGCAATCGGTGGAATCGATCCCGCCAATTCTAGCCTTCTCACCTTTGACTTAGAAAATTTCACCCCCCGACTTCCACATCAGATCGCTCTTGTTATTCAAGTTGGGATCAACGATCTTAACATCCATAGGGCCGTTGTGGATGAAGGTGATTCTACCTATGTCATGTCATCTGCTTGCTGGAAGGCCATTGGCTCTCTGGCCCTTTCATCATCTCCCAATGCCCTAGAGGCATTCGATGGTCAGGAATCCAAACCCCTGGGTGTTCTCGAGAGTCTAGAAATTACTTTACAGGGGAAGACAGTCAATGTATAAGTAGAAGTGGTTGATGCCAAGCTCAACTACAATATACTTCTTGGCCGTAGCTGGACTCATGCCATGTTATGCGTGGTGTCCACCCTCTTTCGACTTATTAAGTTCCCTCATGAGGGAAAAATCGTTATGGTGGATCAGTTGTCCTTCTTCACCTCCACCTCCAAGAACAACGTTCCATACATGGATCAGATCCCAAATCCCCCTGACAGTGTAGGGCCCAGTCTCTTCAAAGACCCCATCCTCATGGCTATTTTTCCCGCACCACCACCACACACCGCTCAAGTTAACATGATCTCTAGGTCTGACGACCCATGGCTCATCCCTATGCCTGAGCAAGTGACTGAGTTTGGAGAATTGATGCCCTTAACTCCAGTAGAGATTAACTACTGTGAAATCGTCGCCGCATCCGATCCTCCCCCTCCTCAGCATGCTCCTTTGAGCATGGATTTAGACATCTATTCTCAATCCCCCTGGCTCGGTCAGGCCAATTCTCCTGATCATCTTAAAGAGATTTTTCCTTCTGATGAAGCCATTGTAGAAACAATGTCTCTTGAAGAGCTGCATTGGAGCGATGGACATCATCGTTCCTCGTTCATGCCTATCTTGGGGGAAATGTTAGATTGTCTAGAGCGTTTTGCATCTCAAGTTCCCACTCCACCTCTCCAAACACCCATATTGACACATGAGGTGCTTTCAGAGGGAAACCTGAGCAACATCACTCAAACCATTCCAATCGAAATCTCTGTTAAACCAAGGATAGTTTAGAATATACACGTGGGAGTGACTTGTTCTCCTGATGAGATACGAGTCTATACCGATATTTTTCGAGAATTCAGAGACGTGTTCGCTTGGTCCTATGAGGAAATGCCCGGGATTGATCCCAGCATAGTAGTGTTTGTGCTCAACCTAGTCTCCTAAACTGAGCTCATTTAATTGTTAACCAGGGTCAGTAAACTGCTGAAGTGTGGTGCACTATATGTGCCTAGGTATCTATTTCCCACTACGTTGTGTTTAGTGTTTTCTGATGTTTTTGGTTTTATGGTTTTATTTTGAAAAGGAAAAGAACTAAGTGCTAAATGAAGGGAAACTATTGGTAAAAACAGAGTGAAGCCTAAACTATGATGGTAAACAAATGCAAATGCAATACTGAAACAGAATCAAATCTAAACTATGACTAAGCAGAAACAAAGCTTGATAATGAATTTTAAACAAATGATTCAAAACATAAACTCAACTTGTCAAATGCTTTCATCAAAGGTGTTTTGAGAGAGAGCTTGAGACATGGTCAATTAAGTATGAAAATCCTATCTAAACAGTTAAACAACTAACTTATAATGATGCAACATTTTGTCCTTGATTAGAGATTTGCTGAAGCATAATTGGAGTGAAACATTGATACCATCATAAGATCTTCTACTCTAAGTCTAATTCTTAACTCTATTCTGCAACTCAATTTTATAGCACTACACTTCTCTCAAAGGTTATAGATTTTTGAAATAGTCTTTTGAGGAAATGTTTGTTTGTGAGATGATAAGGAAGTTGCAGAAGTACTTCAGGCCTTAAAATGATATTGTCTTCTTTTCATATGGTTATGAATCAATTATGGATTTTAGAACAAGAAGAGGTTTGTAAATAATGAAGGCTGTTTTGTTAAGTTTAACAACTGAAGTAATCTAATATGCAGTGAATGAAAACTGAATGAGGAGTGCCAATGCAATGAGTGAAGCTAAAACTGTAACTAAGATGTCACTAGTCTAAAACAGTGTTAAACTACAAGTCATTATCAAACTTAAAGCAAAATAACTGAACATGAGTTAAGTGCAATTAAACTCCGGAGTATCCTAACCATGCTATGTAAACATAAAGACTGAAAGCAATTAAAAACTAAGATATCATGGCTATCTCCCACTCATCATTATGATATGTTGGAAAAGCGTTTAAGAGCAAGGACAGCTATGGTACTTAGTGCAAACACACAAATGAAGCATTCAGGATCACAATCATGCTTAAAACATTATAAAGATTTCTTGGAAGAGTTTCTTCTTGTGAAAGAGTATTTAGCATAAGTATAACTGTGATGTTGAACAAAAGAGATTACAATCAAATCCTACAAAACTGTAGCCAATTCCCATTCATCATTATAATCTTTTGGAAGAGCTTCTTCTTTTGGAAGAGTTTTTAGAATGAGTATAACTACAGTAGCTAATAAAAACAACTATGAACTCAACTTCAAAAACGTAAAGGCAGCTAGAATACTTATCTAAATTACGCAAATAAATCCGTGCAAGAGGCAGGGGCCCTCTACCACCTGATGGAATCTAACTCCAAATCAAATCAACGCTTTCAAAACAACACTGTCTGCTTCATTAAAAGTGAAATAACTTGAACAGAGCACTCTGCGTCTTCAGAAATGTAGCACAAAATCTAAGCAAAAATCTAGAACAAAATCTAGCCTAGCTCTCGGTTTCCCAAGTGTTTATATAACAAATGTAAATAACAAGACTTGCAACAATTTCAGGAACATTGTCTTTCCTTATCGGAATCACATTAGGACTCTTGAAGTGGCTGCGTAAAAAGGAAACAGACATCTGGACTGAGATAGTCCTAATAGAAGTATGCCTTCCTAAATGTGTTCCCACGTACCAAAACCATACCCAGAATCCATTTCTTCCTTCATGGTGAGCAACGAACAATGTAGACATGACGTGGATTATGCCCATATGCAGTTTTTCTTGAGAGGCCACCTGGAACATACTCAAATGTGAAGACAACTGCAGAATCGCCGGTTAGCTACAGAATGTCTTCATTCTGCAGCTAGTTCCGGTCAAAATGCTTTACAATGGAAAAAATCACAAAACTTAGCAAGTCAGTCATGTAAATCATTCTAGAAGTAATTTTAACTAAATTCATTGATCAATTGGGTCTAGGATAGAAATGGACAAAGGAAAATGAGGTAAAGTAAGATGAAATAAAGCACAATTTTGAGGCTCAACATACCCCCACTGCTGTCTCTTTGCATATCCTTATGCAAATTATCCTATGAACTCAGAGGCTTCTGCAAAAACATCTAATCCTCTCCTTCTACTTTGTCTGGAAGCTAAAGATCTTCTGGGTTGTCTGATAACAAGTTTGAACCTTAGGTTGGTAAGTGCCCTGATTAGCTTTTTGTTCCTCTTCTTCAACTTTTCATTGGTCTTTTCCACTTTGTCTATACATAGGGATAAGGTTGAGTTCATATCAGTTTTGAGCTTGACTTGATCCTTGAGAATTTTGTTCTCATTTTTGATGTGTCTATTAAGTATTTCCAACTCATACCTATCCCTTCTTAATACATCTATTTCAGACAGTGGAGGACTAGGGGTTCTCTCCTTGCTTTCTGAAGCTCTCCTTTCCAAAGTTTCCACATAGTCATAAATTTCTTGTTGAGCAGGGTCAATTTCAGGGGTTCCTTCATTAAAATCCTCTTCATCATCTTCTTCAATGGATGTTTCCTCATCTTCTATATTAATCACCCCTGTTTGTTTGATTTGAGTTTTCTTTAGTTTCCCCTTTAGTCTGTGGCTTCTTCTTGGCTGAGAAGATCCCTCTCCTTTCTCCATGGCAGATTTCCTGATTACTTTTTCTTTCTTAAGTTGTCTCTTGATTTGAGTCAACTTCTCTGAGATGATTTCCTCACTACTTTCTTGGACTGTTTTGTCAATTTCAATTTTTGAGGCCCTCCATTTCCTGCTTCTCTTTGTAGGTTGTGGTTTAGGTGAGGGCTCTTTTGGCTCTTCAAAAATGATTTCTTATCAAGAAATTGTCCCATTTATCATTTGTTTTGGTTAAATGATGTTCAATCAAAATTTTAACCAAACCATGATGATATAAAGTTGTCTCTAAAAATTGAACCCTTCTTTGAACACAAGAAGCCATCTTTTTCAAGCTTTGAAGCAAGAAATAGGGTAGGTTTAAGTCTTCCCCCAGAAAATGCATTATCAGTCTAATGTGGTAGACATAAAATGTACCATATCTGCCCTCACATGTAATAAATTTTTGCAGAAGAAGTAGTATGTTTCTCCATTTATTTTTCAATGCAGAACTTGGAATTCCTTTCTTAAATAGAGTGACATCCATACCTGGTGATTTTAGAATTTGTTTCCAGGATTCATTGTGGAATTCTCTGTTTTTGAACCATCTCTCTCCATTTCTGAGCAACCCTGTAGCTTCTGCAATGAAAACTTCAGTGACAGTGAACTTGACATCTCCCATTTCAACTTCAGTTCCTTGAAATGATCTTGCAAATGTTTTAGTGACTTCCTTGTGGAAGCCATTAAATTTCTCCAAAAATTGAAGCCATCCTATCTGTTGCAACATTTATTTACATTGAGGGTAGCCTTCTAAGTATTTTGAACCCACTGGTTCAGTTCTTACAATGAAACCCATAATTGCTTCTTCAATGTTCAGATTAACACTCTTCTACCCACAGAAATAATAAATTTCACCTTTGAATTGAAATGGCTTCAAGTTCTTAATGACAATGGCTTCAAACTTCAGAATGACATACCTCTGATTGACGGTGACAACAGCTTCAACTTCGGAATGATATACCTCTAGTTGATAGTGACAACAGCTTCAGACTTCGAGCTAATATGCCTCTGGTTGACAATGGAACTTTGGACTGATATGCCTCTGTTTGACAGTGACAAATGGCTTCAAATTTCCCACACTACTATACCTCTGTCTCTCGGTGGCAAATAGCTTCAAATTCTTCAATGCTATACCTCTGTCTCCTGGTGACAAATGACTTCAAATTCTTTTTTTCTATACCTTTGTCTCCTGGTGACAAATAACTTCAAATTCTTCACTGCTATACCTCTGCATTTACAGTGATAATGCTCAATCTCTGCCCACGGTGATGGCTTCAAATTCTCACGCTGCTATACCTCTGCGTTTCCAGTGGTAATGCTCAATCTCTGCCCACGGTGATTCAAACTGATATACCCTTTTTTCTCTGCTCACAATGATAAGAATATCTCTGTTTGCGGAATGAAATGCCGGCTACAGAATGGAGTGATGGAAGTAGTCACGGAATGGGGTAATGGAGTGAGGTGGAGGAAACGAATTAATGATTGAAAAGACGGCGGAGATTTTTACAACGACAAAGAGAATCATCATTGAATGATTTGGTTAAGAGACGTGAAGAATTCAAACACCTTGGCCATTTTAACCGCTTGAATGATGTCGGATATGGAATTTGAAATGAGAGATTTTAATCCAAAGTTTGTGGAGGGTTTATTGGTCTTGATCAATAAAAATAATTAAAACAACCTTTTCGAAAAATTCATAACTAAAACTATGCTAAACTTTTATGAAATGCCATTATAATCTAAACTTGTTACCTCTGCTTTTCATTTGATTTTTGTAGTCTTTGTCTTCTTTGTTCTCCTTTGGAAGAGTCTTCATAATCCTTCTTGATGCTTTTTATTCATGGATACACTAGATCATTTTGTTGCAATTCTAATGTTTGCTGACTAATGCCTTCAGGATTTGTAGCTGCGGAATGTCTAGCTAGCTGCGGAAAGGCTGAACAGCTGCAGAATGTCTGTTAAGCTGCAGAATATACCTGTAGAGCATTTTGATCATGAATGGAGTGGTTTGGGAATATAGGTGAAATTTTATATGGTATGAATGAATATGGATGATGAGACATGATATGTATGAAGTGGATGATGAAATGGAATGGATTCAGTTTATGAAATGGAGTGAAAGAACATAAGAACTGCTCTGCAATCCATGACATGTTTTATTTATTTACAGCAAGACATCAGACTTTAAATCTTGACATGAAAATGAGATGGATGGAGTATGGAATGAGATGAATGAAACATGGAATGAAGTAGAATATGAATGAATGAATGAAATGGAGTATGGATGGATAGGTGAGTGAAGTGAAATGAAATGAGATGGATCATAAGCACTATGGATCTAAACTTATGATTTTGTAACAGCTGCTTGCAAAAACAAAATGGGAAAAGTTAGAGTGTCAGAGAGACTCTGATTTTCACCCTATATTTTCTGTATAAACATGCCAATCAATGATTGGTTTTCATGTTTATACCTTTATTTTTATTTTTTATTTTTTATTTTTCAATGTCCTACTCTACTTGAAAAAGAAAATCTTGTTCAAGTATATGAATACTTCCAATGGAACCATGTTTGTAACAAGATGATAGATAAACTCATATGCAGGTTTGAAAGATACTCTTTGATATGTACCGATATATGAGATGCCAACTGTCTTGATTTAGATGATGTTAGAAGATATTGAATAATTGAGCATTGGAATCCGATGACAGAATTGAACCAAGATTCAATGTAATCTTGTCTTCCTTGTCTTTCCTCTATCATGAAATGCAAGTCTTCGGAGATATGATCTTCATTCATAGAATCTAGTGATAGGCATGCATGAGACTTTTCAATCTCTGGTTCCAATATCTCCTCTTTATCAATAGACATCCCCGATTCTTGGACCTTATCTGAGTCTTCTTCTTCTGTTTGTTGTTCTTCAATGACAGCTGGTGAATCATTTTGCAATACCTCAGAATTGTAAGTTGATTGAGGTGTTTTATTGTTGGGGATATGAAATGGTTGTGGAGGTAGTGGAGTGGGGAATCTTTGGGGTGTTTGTGTGGATGGTAATGGAAAAGGTTGGATTGAGGTCAAATGAGGGTGATATTGACGTTGTGGTGGAGGCAAATGGTATGAATAACATTGATGATGGTATTGAGGATATAGAGGGAAATATTGAGGATATGGTGGATTTCCTTTATAGGGCCTTTGCCAACTTTGTTGCCAAGATTGGTTTTGAGGTTGGGATTGAGATGGCCAAGGTTTCCAAGGTTGATTTTGAGGTTGGGATTGATATGGCCAAGGTTTCCAAGGCAAGGGTGTTTTCCAATTACCTTGAGGTTGTTGTGCATAACCTTGAAACTGTGCATAAGGATATTGCATCATATTGGGTTGATGAGGCTGCCATAGCCCTCGTGGAGCTACATAACAAAGTTGCTCTTGTGCTTGATTTTCTCCATTATCCTTCTGGTAAATTTCCTTCAACCCTGGTAATGATGGGAAATCTTCAGTAGTATGTGATCCTGCACAAATTTTACACATTTTAATGTTATCAAGTGGACATTCATGCAAAGCATGTTTCTTTCTACATTTAGGACAAAATATAAATGAAGCAACTTTTTGCTTGTTTTGCATTCTTAGCATGTTAGTTTGTTCATTTAAATTACCAAGAATGTTTTGCAAATTGTTAGGTTCAGTTTGACTTACCAATCTTGATGCTGACTTACTTACTCTTGCCATAAATGGATCTTGAGGGGATCTTACACACTTTGCTTTTCCTCTTGATATGTTCTTACATAGTTCACAAATTTCTTGAAATGGCAATTGATAGACATCTCCTTTTCCCACAAGATTAAGAAGATCAATCCATTCATCCTTTATAGAATTTAGTAGGAGAGTTTTTAATGCATCTGATCCTAAATTATGCAATTTAGATCTTTTGATATTATAAGTAAATCTCTCTACTAAATCTTCTAGGCTTTCATCCTCTTTTTGGTTCATGTTAAAGACTTCATTTCTAAGGTCATGGTACATGCAATAACCTTTATATTTTTCCAAAAATACTCTTTTCATATCATCCCATGTCCTTATAGAATTTGTTCCTAAAGTCATGAACCATCTAAGAGCTCTATCCTTCAATGTTTCCGGAAACAAATTTAATTTTTGCATGTGCAATGAGTAGCCATAAGATCTACAAATTATTTCAAATTCAAAAAGAAAGGTTTCCGGGTCTTCTGATCTCATACCTTTTAAGTTAGGAAGAACATATGGATGGATGTTCTTCATTTGAACATTGATATTAGTTTCTTGAATGGGAAATCCAAAAGGATCTTCCTCATTGTCATCATCTCCATCCATTTCTTCAACCTCCTTTATCACCTCTTCTTCTACCTGCAAAAATATGAATTCATGATGTGGATGTGTGGCTCTTACTGCACCACATGATATAGTGGGTGTGGTAGGTGATTGAAGTTTTTGTTTTTTGTTTTTTTTGTTTGTTTTTGTTTTTGTTTTGTTTTTTTTTTTTTTTAATGTAGGAAATCAAGTTACCTAGTTACACTTCCCCGGCAACGGCGCCAAAATGTTTGTGCTCAACCTAGTCTCCTAAATTGAGCTCATTTAATTGTCAACCAGGGTCAGTAAACTGCTGAAGTGTGGTGCACTATATGTGCCTAGGTATCTATTTCCCACTACGTTGTGTTTAGTGTTTTCTGATGTTTTTGGTTTTATGGTTTTATTTTGAAAAGGAAAATAACTAAGTGCTAAATGAAGGGAAACTATTGGTCAAAACAGAGTGAAGCCTAAACTATGATGGTAAAAAAATGCAAATGCAATACTGAAACAGAATCAAATCTAAACTATGACTAAGCAGAAACAAAGCTTGATAATGACTTTTAAACAAATGATTCAAAACATAAACTCAACTTGTCAAATGCTTTCATCAAAGGTGTTTTGAGAGAGAGCTTGAGACATGGTCAATTAAGTATGCAAATCCTATCTAAACAGTTAAACAACTAACTTATAATGATGCAACATTTTGTCCTTGATTAGAGATTTGCTGAAGCATAATTGGAGTGAAACATTGATACCATCATAAGATCTTCTACTCTAAGTCTAATTCTTAACTCTATTCTGCAACTCAGTTTTATAGCACTACACTTCACTCAAAGGTTATAGATTTTTGAAATAGTCTTTTGAGGAAATGTTTGTTTGTGAAATGATAAGGAAGTTGCAGAAGTACTTCAGGCCTTAAAATGATATTGTCTTCTGTTCATATGGTTATGAATCAATTATGGATTTTAGAACAAGAAGAGGTTTGTAAATAATGAAGGTTGTTTTGTTAAGTTTAACAACTGAAGTAATCTAATATGCAGTGAATGAAAACTGAATGTGGAGTGCCAATGCAATGAGTGAAGCTAAAATTGTAACTAAGATGTCACTAGTCTAAAACAGTGTTAAACTACAAGTCATTATCAAACTTAAAGCAAAACAACTGAACATGAGTTAAGTGCAATTAAACTCCGGAGTATCCTAACTATGCTATGTAAACATAAAGACTGAAAGAAATTAAAAACTAAGATATCATGGCTATCTCCCACTCATCATTATGATATGTTGGACAAGCGTTTAAGAGCAAGGACAACTATGGTACTTAGTGCAAACACACAAATGAAGCGTTCAGGATCACAATCATGCTTAAAACATTATAAAGATTTCTTGGAAGAGTTTCTTCTTGTGGAAGAGTATTTAGCATAAGTATAATTGTGATGTTGAACAAAAGAGATTACAATCAAATCCTACAATACTGTAGCCAATTCCCATTCATCATTATAATATTTTGGAAGAGCTTCTTCTTTTGGAAGAGTTTTTAGAATGAGTATAACTACAGTAGCTAATAAAAACAACTATGAACTCAACTTCGAAAACGTAAAGGCAGCTAGAATACTTATCTAAATTACGCAAATAAATCCGTGCAAGAGGCAGGGGTCCTCTACCACCTAACGGAATCTAACTCCAAATCAAATCAACGCTTTCAAAACAACACTGTCTGCTTCATTAAAAGAGGAATAACTTGAACAGAGCAATCTGCGTCTTCAGAAATGTAGCACAGAATCTAAGAAAAATCTAGAACAAAATCTAACCTAGCTCTCGGTTTCCCAAGTGTTTATATAACAAATGTA
This sequence comes from Pinus albicaulis, assembly GCA_034641835.2. Lineage (NCBI taxonomy): Eukaryota > Viridiplantae > Streptophyta > Pinopsida > Pinales > Pinaceae > Pinus > Pinus albicaulis. The sequence goes on along the minus strand of CM076574.1, from coordinate 138,998,395 downwards.
AATAACAAGACTTGCAACAATTTCAAGAACATTCTCTTTCCTTATCGGAATCACATTAGGACTCTTGAAGTGGCTGCGTAAAAAGGAAACGGACATCTGGACTGAGATAGTCCTAATAGAAGTCTGCCTTCCTAAATGTGTTCCCACGTACCAAAACCATACCCAGAATCTGTTTCTTCCTTCATGGTGAGCAACGAACAATGTAGACATGACGTGGATTATGCCCATATGCGGTTTTTCTTGAGAGGCCACCTGGAACATACTCAAATGTGAAGACAGCTGCAGAATCGTCGGTTAGCTACGGAATGTCTGCATTCTGCAGCTAGTTCCGGTCAAAATGCTTTTCAATGGCAAAAATCACAAAAATTAGCAAGTCAGTCATGTAAATCATTCTAGAAGTAATTTTAACTAAATTCATTGATCAATTGGGTCTAGGATAGCAATGGAAAAAGGAAAATGAGGTAAAGTAAGATGAAAGAAAGCACAATTTTGAGGCTCAACAAGTAGTGCACGAGATTCCTACCTATCCTGGTGTGAAACCCTTGTGCCAACGCCTACGCCTGGTGCACCCTCGCAAAGCCGCTACCATCAAAGCAGAAGTTGAAAAACTTCTGAACGCGGGCTTTATTTACCCGATTCCCCTCACAGAATGGGTCTCCAACATTGTCCCTGTAAATAAGAAGCAGGGGACTATTAGAGTCTGTGTGGATTATCGCGATATTAATCGTGCTTGTCCTAAAAACAACTATCCCACTCCTTTCATAGACCAAATCATCGACAAATGTGCTGGGAGTGAGATTTATTCCTTGATGGACGGCTTTTCTGGGTACAATCATATAAAAATTCTACCTACAGATCAACACAAGACTGCATTCATCTATCCGTGGGGTACTTTCACTTATAAAAAGCTCCTGTTCGGCTTGAAGAATGGTGGAGCCACTTTCCAGCGTGCGATGTCTTACACTTTCCATGACATACGCCATATCGTTCAGCCTTATCTGGACGACTTGCCAGCTCACTCAGCTAGGCGAGAGGACCACCCTGAACACCTCCGCCATATTTTCCTTCACTGTAGGCACTACAATATTAGGCTTAATCCTCATAAATGCATCTTTTGCGTGGATTCTGGCCGTCTTTTGGGATTCATAGTCTCCAAATACGGAATTCGATTTGACCCTTTAAAAGTCAAGGCTATCATCAATCTCCCATCACCCTCATCGTTATATCAATTGCAGAGTCTGCAGGGAAAAGATAACTTCCTTCGACACTTTATCCTGAACTATGCGGAGGTGGCCAAAGGATTCATGCATCTTCTAAAGAAGAACGTTCCCTTCCATTGGGATGACCTTGCTCAATAATCCTTTGAGAATCTTAAGAATTTACTGGTTAATGCTCCTTTGCTTCATCCTCCTAATTATCACCGTGATTTCACTTTGTATCTCGTCGCCGCGTTTAGCACCATAGCTATGGTTCTGGTGCAGGATGACGATGATGGAAATGAACATGTCATTTATTATCTATCATGGAACCTTCTCGACACAGAAACACGTTATGCTCACGTCGAGAAGCTGGCGTTAGCTGCAGTACATGCTATGCAGCGCTTTTGCCATTACATCCTGTTGCGCACAACAACCGTGGTTTCAGATTGCAACCCCATGAAATATATTCTTTCTCGACAATTACTAGGGGGAAAATACTCCAAATGGATCGTTATCCTTCAGGAGTTCGACTTAGAGTTCACCACGGCTAAGTCAACCAAATCAATGGTTTTTGCGGATCTTATTTGCTCGCTCCCGACGGACTCCGCCCCATCTTATTCCGAGGATCATATCCCAGACGAAACTCTTTTCCTTATTAGCACTCGCGACCCATGGTATGGTGATATTATTGTGTATCTTCAGACCTCGACGTTTCGGTCTGAGTTGACTAAAGATGCCCGATGTCGGATTCGGCATCATTCTAAACCCTACCGTATAGTAGGAGATACTTTATACTATGTTGGAGTAGATTCGGTGCTCCGCCGGTGCCTCACCCTGGAAGAGGCTGAAAGGGTCCTAAATGACTGCCACAGTGGTGCCTGTGATGGTCATATGTCCGGATATGCCACTGCCCATAAAATTCTGCGAGCAGGTTACTTCTGGCCATCAATATTTAAAGACTGTATCGTCGCAGTCCGTAAATGTCACACGTGCCAGGTCTTTCAGTGCAAAATGCGCACGTTGCCTCTCCCTTTGCATCATGTTATTACCATCGACCCTTTTGCGAAATGGGGTATATATTTTATGACATGTAACCCTCATTCGACCGGGGGGCATGCATATATAATTGTCGCCGTAGACTACTTTACGAAGTGGGCCAAAGCGATGCCTACACTGGCTGCCGACGGTAAGACAGCTGCCCAATTTATCTTCAACCATATTATTGCACGTTTCGGGGTCCCTTAGGCCATTTTTACCGACCATGGTACTCAGTTTCGAGATTATATGATGGCCGAGATGACATTAAGATTGGGCTTACGCCACGATAGCTCAACGCCTTATTACCCCCAGGAAAATGGCCAGGTTGAGGCTGTGAACAAGGTTTTGGTCACAATGCTTCAATGGACAGTTGGTATCCATAAATCCAATTGGCATCTCCAACTGTTCTCAGCTCTTTGGGCCTACCGGACGTCAGCAAAGAATGCAACTGGATTCACACCCTTCCAATTGGTGTACGGTCTAGAAGCAACTCTGCCGGTTGAATGCGAAATTCCTTCTTTGAAGTTAGCTGTGGAAATTTTTCCCGACACTTCCCTTGAGGAAGAATGTCTTTTGTATCTGGAATGGTTATATGAAACCCACTGTTTGGCTGCTTTAGTCATTGAAGCACAAAAGAAGCGGGTCAAAGCTCACTTTGATCAATCAGTTTCTCCACGTTCCTTTGTTGAAGGGGACCTCGTCCTCTTATATGATCAAGCGCATGACAAGCTTGGGGCCGATAAGTTCCAACCTAGGTGGCATGGGCCCTACATAGTAAAATGTGTTTTTAAAAATGGGGCTTATGAGCTCATTGATTATGAAGGAGTTCCGCTGGCACAACCCAGAAATAGGTTGTACCTCAAAAAATACTACGCTTGAAGTGATTTTTGGTGTGGTTTGTGTACATAGGTGTGTTTTTTCATTTGTGTGCATGTGTGGTGTGGTGTGCGATGTAAACATATTTTTGCTGACCGGGTCCTCCTAATTGTGCAGATGTCCATCAATCTGTTTGTTGGTTTCGCGGATGGTGCCTCCCGCAGTACTAGGAATCTGTCTTCGGCAGCCTGGGTAATCTACGATCCTGCTGGAGAGTTGGTCGACCTGCAAGGTGTGTGTCTGGGACATGCTAAAAATAACATCGTGAAATATAGTGTTGTGTTAGAATTATTAACTGAGGCTGTAAACCTTGGTATCCATGAATTACTTGTGTATCTAGACTCACAACTTGTAGTATCACAACTTAACGGTCATTATTCGGTCAGAAACCCATCCATTTTATGTCTGTATCTGCGTATTCATTTACTGGAAAGAAATTTTGACTATATTACATATCAACACATATCGAGACATATGAATACATTAACGGATGCAGTAGCTAATTTGGTGCTAGATAGACATTTGCGCAATTTGTAAAACAACATCACATGTAAAAGAAAGATCCATCCAGAAATAGGTATATATATATATATATATATATATATATATATATATATATATATATATATATATATATATATATATATATATATATATAGATATGTATATATATATAGATATCGAAATGTTTACATAGTGTGCGTTGCATAAAATAAAAAAATATACATGTTCATCTTAATACATCCGGAGACGACATGTCTCTCAAAAAATATGCATGAAATAAAGCCCTAGGTGCCTAATCTGCGTGGTGCTCATGATAAAAAGCCATTGCACGCACTAAGCGTCTCAGAAGATGGTGGAGGCGACTAGGCACTCCCACCGTATGTATTTGGTATGCTAATGGAACATCTGCCAGCCGGGCATAGTCTGGAATCCCCCGGGTGATCCCCTCGAGGTTCTGGACCAACTCTCCTCCCTCGGCACCCTCCGCTTGATGGTCAGCTGTGGGATGAGTTCTCCGTGAAATAGGAGACATACCGGCAGGTCTTTCTGGGCCGACATCTGCATACACATAAAACTTCTATTAGGACGTGCATGTATTATAAAAATAAATAAATCATAAAACATAAAAATAAAAAAGAGAGATCATACCCAAATCCTCGTCCCAGTCATCTCCCTCTGGGAGTGGAAGGTCTGGGTCTCTAGTGAAATCGGTCCCTGCATATGGCCAATCCTCGACCATAATCAACTGACGCTGTAACCATCCAAAAAACTCCGGCCTCTAGGATATTTGTTGGCCTCCCCCTGATCTGGGCATCAGTGCTGCCCAGCGAGCCATCCTCAGATCTCGTGGTACTGGCTCAGCTATTATGGTATAGGAGTGATGGTCGGTATAGGAGTGGTGGTTTGAACTTTGGCTCTCGTAGCTTAGTTCCTTGTCTATCTACTAGAATGTGTAGAAGATTTACCAGTTTGTGAATGGGTAAATGTAGGTGTAGGGCTTGATTGCTACTCTTGAGTAATTTTCCTTAAAGGCCTTCCTACGGTTCTCCTTGAGTTAACACTGTTAAAACTTTCATGTGCTAAATTTTTTTCCCATGTGGTTCTCTTATTTTTCAGATGGTAAAACACCAGCATTTTGATCAAACCCCTGTGATAAATATTGTGAAGAGAATAGTCTAGGGTTCTCTGTATTTTTTGGGACATTTTTAACAATTATTTATAGAGGAAAAATGGTAAGTTCATAGGTTTAGAGCCCAAGATTTGAGCTAGAAACCTCATCTGATATTGATGCACAGTGGAGAACCTATCCTCACAGGTAATATAATGCTGCACAATGGTAATAACATCTTTCCACCCAGGCCTAAAATAAGAAATGTGAACAGTAGGGGTCCAATCTATATTTTCATGTTCAGGCTTTAGATATGGATTTAAATAAGCTTTAAGCAGATTTTTCCTCTTGTACCAGGACTCGCCTATAGTTGATGTTTGGGTAGCCCTTGCAATGATAGTGTCTATGATCCTGAAGGTCTGGTACCCCAACTTAACATGCTCTCCATCGAAAGTCTCTGAAAATTCTTGAGCCATTGCAACATCTTCTCTTGAAAACTTCTTTAGAAACTGATACCACCCTGCTGCTTGGAACCGAGGCTTTGCATGGTGATCGGTGAAACAAGTGTTGGCTAGTTCTGAACGGTTCACCTTACCACCCTTACCCATTATATTAACAACTAAGTTAACCACTAATGCACACCTTTAAAACAAGGAACAACAACCCTCTACTAAGCCCTAAATGTTGGCACAAGGTAAAAAAGTGTTTTGCTAGAGGATAAGAAATGGTTTGTTGTAGCTTTCACGAGGGTAAATGGAAAAAAAAACTCTGCATGTCCTAAATCATGGTGAGAGAGAGTGACACAAAACCAAAATGATTTAAATTCTGGTGCCAACTCATTCCACTAAACATTTAACTCCATCACATTATGAACTAATAGCTACTCTTACTTCAACCTTAATATATTTCACTTTAATGATTAGAATTAGATTTGACTAGCCTTAGCAAATAAAATAGCCAACTCTTTTTAATAAATCCTCCAATTAGAAATAGCCACCTTTCAGAAGAGTAATACCTCTTGTTTTAGCATACCTTCAATATTCAAAGGGAAATGTATTTTCTCATGAGTAATGCCTCTTTTACCTCCTTGTACAAATTTTGTAGGAAATAGCTACTTTTTTGAAAAAGGTAGCTATTTTTGTGTTGCTTGTAAAACCATATTTTCTGAAGAAAATAGTTTCCTTTCTAGGAAAGGTAGCCATTCCTGTGTTATTCCTAAAACAATTGATGACTCAGAAATTTTGTCCTTAGCCTTGGATAGAAAATATCATGGCCAATAAATAATACTTCTCAAGATAAAACCATGACCTTAACAACTCAAAGGAGTTAAAAGATTTATTAAAAGAAAATTTACCCTAATAACTCTATAACACAAACAAACTATTGGACTCAAAATATTTTTGGATTTTGTTAAAAATGATAAAAACTAATAGACATTTTAACCCTTCAAGGCGTTAAACCATAGGTTAGGATACAAGAGAGGATCAAAGACACAACTTAGAATGATGACCAGACTTTGAAAAATTGTAGTGCTAACAATGGTTCCTATTAGGGATGAAGTCCTCCCTGTGAGGCTTTAAGGACTGTGAATTCAGTGCCTTAAACTCTCAGGACTTTTGAATTTTAGAAGCTAATGACAGGAACTGACTTTTATTGACTGAACTCAAGACTGACTCTATTTATAGAAACAAATACCATTGGGCATGGAGTTTTATTGAAACATCACTCGAGATATTTACAATGGAAAGACTGCTTGACTTATCAAACAATTTTTTTTTTGAGAAAATGACCATTGTCTGGACCTCCAGTCAATTGATCATCATTTGAATGCTTCAACAAAAATGTGTTATTTTTGAAAACTTGAGAAATTTTGAATGGCTCGAACCACAATTTGTCAAACTTACCATTCTTGCCATGGTATTCTCTTCTTGCATCCCAGCGCAATACCAAATAATTTTCTTGAAAAACCTGTTGTTTTTCTCTTTTGTCAAAGACAAATTTTACTTTGGCTTTGTATTTATATACTTTTTCCATCAGGGATTCTCAGATTTAATGAGCTTCTATAAGTTGCAACATCCTTCTCTGAATGGGATTTGAATTATCATTTTCATCTTGTAAAAACTTCATAACAGGAAGGGAAAATTATAATGGCATCACAACATCAACACCATAAACAAGTTGAAAGGGATAAATTCCAATTGATCTTTTACTACTCACCCTATCTGCCTAAAGAGCATGAACTAGATGAGTATCCCAATTTCTTTTGTTTTCTGGCATCATCTTCTTTATGATTATTACCATGCTTTTATTCGATGACTTAGCTAACCAGTTACCTTGGGGGTAATAAGGTGTAGAATGAGTCAAATAAATGTTATAATTATAATATAAATTGTTCATCTTGGCAGATTTAAAATCCATTTCACTATCAATCACCAACTTTTGAGGGTAGCCAAACCTAGACATTATATTTTCCTACATAAAATTAATTATTACCGTGTCAGTCGTGTTTCTGGTTCGAATGGCCTCAATCCACTTGGTGAAATATTTCGTGGTTGTAAGAATCCACCTGTGTTGTCCTGATGATGGTGGATGAATCTCACCAATGAAGTATATCCCCCACTGCTAGAAAGGAGCATTTGCTGAAATTGGAATGAGAGGTAGTGGAAGTAGCTTCTTCATACTAGAAAACTTTTGGCACTCAGTGGAAGATTTGACTTTAGCAAAAACATCAGAGAAAAGAGTTGGCCAATAATAGCTGGCTCTTAAAATTTTATTTGTGGTAGCTTTTGAGTATAAATGTCCACCACACACCCCTGCATGTATTTCTGACATAAATTTCTGTGACTCAAATTCATCTAGACATATCAACAAAAATCCTACAGGGTCTTTCCAATAAAGATGATTTTCCATTATGCAATACTTAACAACTTTCAGTTTTAAACCCCTTCTCTTTGATTTTTCCATTTCTGGAGGAAAACTGAGATTTAATAAAAAGTACACTATATCCTTATACTAGTTGGAATAAAAGGGTTCAAGATAATCTGATATACCTTCTCTATATGTTTCTTTAGCTACCTCCATGTTCAGATTTAGAGCTTTGCAATTTGATTCTACCATCAAGCATGCTAAACCCTGTCCCTTTATCAATTTAGTAGGTCTGATTTCAATGTAAAATCAAAAATATTTGTTAGCCATTTTCCCCTCCTACCATATGTGTCTGGTTGCAACAATACATCTTTGACAGTAATATTTTACACAAAATCAATGAATTTTGAATGCAGAACATAAACTTGAAAAGACTTTAAAGCCTTCACGAATGCATATGCATGTTTATCAATCAAGTTGTACTTTAGCTCAACATCCCTTAATTCACGACTGAAAAAATAAATTGGATTCTCCAAGCCTTCCTTGTTCTTTTGAAGTAAAACTATTGCAATAGTTTCCTTAGAAGCATATGAAAAATTCAGAAAATCCTTCTCAAAATTAGGGTTGATTAACATTGGGGCTTCAGTCAAGGAAAATTTGATTACTAAGAAATAGTTTTTTGCTTCATATCGCCACCTAAACTCTACATATTTCTTCAACAAGACATTTATATGTTTAATTAGTTCTGCAAAGTTTGGAACAAAACGCCTCAGAAAATTGATTTTACCCAAAAATGATTGTAACTCTTTATTATTTCTAGGTAAACCAATTTTTTGTATAGCTTCAACGCTCCCTGGATCAACGCAAATACCATTTTCTGTTATTATGTGCCCCAATAGTTTTCCTTCTTGAACAAAAAATCATGATTTCTTTGGGTTTAAATACAAACTAAATTATTTTCACTTATCAAACACTTGTTGTAAATGTTTTAAATGATCCTGACCAGATTTTGAAAAGGTTGTTATGTCATCCAAATAAATGACTACAAATCTGTTCTTTTCCCCTGCAAAGGAAATGTCCATTTCCCGCTGAAATGTTGCACTTGTATTCATTAAACTGAAAGGAATATTATTGTACATAAAATTTCCATAGGGTGTAGTGAAATTTGTTTTCTCCCCGTCTCTTTTATCAATTGAGATTTTATTGTACCTTGAAAAACTATCTGTCCTTGACAACCTCTTATAGCCTACAACGTTATGCAAAATATGGTCCATTTTGGGTAAAGGATAGTTATCCTTCAACAAACACCAGTTCAAATTGTGAAAATCAACACAAATTATAATCTCGCCATTCTTCTTTCGAACCGAGACTATATTAGCCACCCAATTGGAGAATATTAAAGGCAAAAATTTTTGGCTTCCCACATTTTTCTGATTTTTTTTTTCAATGATAGGGAGCAGCATGGGATTAATATGTCTTATCTTCTATGCTATAGGCTTTTCTTATGTTTTAAGAGAAATTTTATGTTCCATAATACTTTTGTCATATGTCTTCAAATCACTGTAGGACCATGCAAAAATGTCTGCATATTGCTTTAGAAAATTGACATATTTAGTTCTAGTTTCTTGAGGAAGAAATTTAGAAACTTTAACATATCTAGGCTGATTTTATGTACCAATATTGGAGTCAATTTTACTCTCTCCATATATTTTATTATCAAGCTTTAAACATACATCATTATTTTCAAAAAAACTCTCTAAAGGAACCAAGCCTTTAGGAAGGAAGTTTTTTTTAGATCAATAATGTATTTTCCAGCTATAGTCTTTTTGAATGGATTGTTGTTCTGACTTTTAGTTGTGTCTTTCTCATTATCAATTTAAATGTATGCAAATTTCTCTACACATTCAAAGAAATTTTAAATTTCTATATCATCTTCAAATACTTTCCAGTATTTGATATTGTTAGGAATGGAAGGTTTGTTCCTAATCTGAATATCATATGTAGCTTTAACATCAAGAGGAACCTTAAAATTACTAGCAACAATGGTCAGTGAATCTGCCATTTCATTTTCTTCTTTAGAAACAAAATTCAAATTGAATGCTGAAAAATAATGTTGAATTAAATCCCACACTTCATTTATGTATTTCTTCAATTTTGAATTTTTCACTTGATAATTATCTCTCACCAGTTGTACCACCAACTCTGAATCACCAAAAAAAATTAACTATTCAGCTCCCAAGTCTTTTTCTACCTTCATTCCCAAAATGAGTGCTTCATACTCAACAGTGTTATTAGTAGTGACAAATTGTATTTTGTATGATAAATTCACTACCTCTAGAGTGGGATAAATAAGAAATAAACCAACCCCTGATCCCTCTCTTGATGAGGATCCATCAAAATACAATTTCTAGATCTGCCTTGCTTCTAAATTATGCTCTTTTATGACTTGCAAATGCTATTTTTTACTGATTTCAGGCTGAAAATTGATGCCATTAGAGCAAGGTGTAAAATGAATGACCCTAACTCCTTCTCCTCTACATATAGAGGATGATTTGAGGGATTTTACTGATCACTTATTATATAAACCATTTGTGTTTCCCTATACAATCTCCTGAATTCTCCTCCAAAGACTGGGATAGTGGCGTATGTCATATCCATTTGAAGAGTACCTCCCAACTTTTTGGACAAAGATCTAGAAATAAGCATTCCAAATCTAGATGGTATGTCTGCAACCACTATGTCCATCACTAGAATTTTCATGGGGAGATGGGTAAGAGAGATTAACAAGTCTTTGATCACTCCTAAAAACTTGACCCTTTTAGAATCAAAAGTGTAATGTTCATGATATTGTTTAGTGGTTTATAGACCTAATTCATCCATCACTTTCTTAGGCATCAGATTGTGAGAGACCCTAGAATATAATAGGAAATTATGCAACAATTTTTATGAATGTTGAGTGAAAGATAAAGAAGTGGAGAATTATCATCATTTTGATCTTGGACATGGCTGCCCAAGTATATGGTAGGATTTCCATCCTCTAGACTGACTGAATCAGGAGAAAGAAATGGCTTTAACAGACTTTTAAATGACTCTCTGTAGACTGGATTTTTCAACAATTCAAGGAGTGGAACCATAATCTTGATTTTATTCAATTTTGACTTGAAACTAAAATTTAGAGGAGCCAGATATTTGTTTTTTCCAGTAGTTTTGATGATCAGGGCAAGGTTAGGTGATGGAGGAACATCATTAACTTTTTCCTTTTGTTTGGCAACATGTTTTTCATAATCTTGTTTTTGTTGAGGTTGTTGGACAACCCCTTTTGACCTCAAAGGATAATTTATTGTCTGATTTTCAGGCCAATTTTTCTCATTTTGGACATGAATATGGGCATATTCATCATTTGAAAATAGATTTATCCTAGCCTAATCTTCATACTCTTGTAAAGTCAAACAATTTGACTATGATGTCTCCCCAACAAGATTTATATCTTCATCCTCCTCTTCTTTTTCTTGCTAATTTACTTTAGCAAAATTATTCAGTGGAGGCTGAAGACTTTGATCATTAAGATTTCTTCTTCGGTGTTGTAAAATTTGTTGAGGCTGAAAGGGTCTTCTGAAAGGAACCTGATTTCTATTTCCTTCATTTTGAATGGGCCTAACAGCAAGCCTGTTTTCTAACTCCAATTTTGTCATTTTGGAAGCAAGATCTTTAATCAAATTAGACATTTGATCAAGATTTTCTTTAGGTGTGAAGGTTTTAGAGGAAGAAGAGGGTTTCTCCTCTTTCATTTTATTTTTATCATTTTCTCCTTTCTCCTCTTCAATTTTCATCTTGTTTAAGGCCATAAAATTGGACTGCACTCCAATAGAAGCCTCCTGCATACCTACCAATGTTTGTGGCTTCTCAGGTCTCAACCACAGTGAAAACTTGGAGTCTAAGGAATTAAAAAAGGTTATCATGGTTTTGGTTTCAGGAGGTTTGACTTCTACAGGAATATTTTGATAGACTTTATTGAATCCTTTTGTAAATTCTGCCAATGATTCATGAGTGTTCTTCTTTGAAACTCCAAAATTTGTAAGGTAATACAAGTAATCCTTATAGTCACCCCATTACTTTACAAACACTTCCTACAAAGCACCTATTCTTGTTATTGAATTTAGTGGCAAATTTCTGAACCACTTATGAGCTTCTCCATCCAAGCTCTGAACAAGGAGTCTTGACCAGAAATCTTCATGTTCAATGTTTTGGTTATCTGCATAACTGTAAAAGGAAACTAAGTTTTCTTTAGCGGATACTCCTTCTCCCTCCCCCGTGTATTTGGGAAAATATTTTAGGCAATCCCCTTGAGGAAGAGGATGAAAATGTTGAGGAAAAGCGAGTGGTGCATATCTTGTAGCAACAATCTACTGCATCCTTGTAGGAGGAGGTTGAGCCATGACTTTCTGAGGTAAAACTAATGGAAGACTTGTTGATGCAGATGTTTGAATGCTAGAAATTATAGTTTTTGGAGTTTTCATTTGTTTTTGGAATGGAAAAAAATTGAAGTTCTTGGGCTGGTTGTTCAGGCTTTGGAGCTGAAAACAATGGATTTTTAAATAAATGAACAATAGAAGAACTAATTTCAACCTCTCCAGGAGAATCCGATTTAGATGTATTTTCTTGAAGGATTAGGGCAACTTCAACTTTGTTCTGCTGAGCTAAAATGTCAGAGATATTAAAGGTCAAATTTTCAGGAAGGTTACCTTCTCCTTGATGAGAGGAGGATGAGCTAATAGCTCAATTTTGAGACAAAGGAAAATACTCCTATTGTGGACTAAGAGAGGAATGATATTTAGGATGAATTTGAAGAAAGCTCAGAATTGCTTTAATGTCTTCTTCAGTTAAAATATCCCTCTCTAGGAAAGGTGAAATTTCCAATACTTGTTCTAATTCCCATTCTGTCAGCATAAATGTTTCTGATTTTTGGTTTTCTTCACTGACACCTAAAGCCTCTAATTTTTCTTCTTTCACTGGAATAATACTTGTTTCTAATTACTAAATGGTGACTGAGAGATACTTTCAGCCGAATCTAGTCTAACATCATCTACTTTTCCTTTTATGGAAGCAACACTTGGAGTGTAACAAGTGCCTAACTAGACACATCTTAAGCTCAAGGGTTTTTCTTATAATCGGATTAGGTTTTTTTGAAAGTGGTTGGAACATTAGGGGAATCTTGAGGTCTAAAATGGGCCTCCTAAGAAAAATGTAAAACCAAAATAAACTTTATAAGAACCAGTAGGATTCAAGATGATGATGTTAGCCATGGGGGATGATTCACCATTTTCTAAGTAAAAGGGTAAAAATATTAAAAAATAATAAAATAATAAAACTACTTTTTCAACTTATCTCCCAAAGTTTTTACTCAATTTCTAGCAGGAGCACTCTTTGGATCCAAAATTTAATTCCTCATCCAAAGAGTGCCCATGTTGCATAATTTTGATGGACTTTGCTACACGAAAAATGAGAAATGCATGAAAAAAAGTGATTGCAATCACGTTTTTCATGTATTTCTCATTTTTCATGCAGCAGGATTCATCGAAAGTATGAAACATGGGTACTCCTTGGACGAGGAATTAAATTTTGCATCTAATGAGTACTCTCGCTCGAAATTTGAGTAAAAACTTTGGGAGATAAGTTTCCAATACGAGTTGAAAAAGTAGTTTTTTATTTTTTCCCTCCAAAATTTGATGATGTAATCAAAACTTATTTTATTATTTCCACTATTATTTTATAATTTCCTTAGGAGGCCCATTTTAGACCTCGAAATTCCCCTAATTATTACACACACTGAAAGGGATTTTTAGCAAATAATAATCTCTCACACATATGAGAGCACTGGTGCATGATGTGGTAGCAAGGTTGATTTTGTAGCTTGATGGTTAGAAGAATGAAAGATAAAAAATGTATATGTAAAACAAAAGCCCACTGCTAAGAAGAAAGAGTGACACAAATTCTAGATCTAAAATTTATAGTGAAAGAATGTTTTAAAAGACTTACAAGAGTCTCACTTTACATTTTAAGAATCCCATTACAAGGAATTATTCTGTCTAACATGACCTTATAAATCAGGAATGCTTGATGGATCAAGAGTGACAAAAACAGATTAACATGCACACTAGATAAAAATAATTACAAGAACATAAGACATGATTTAATTATAGCCTAAGGAATGCTTATGAACAATCTTAAATTCATATTGAATCAGGAAAGCTTGGAACAAGACTTACAAAAATAGATCAATATTTCTTAGAGTTTCACAATACTGATAAAAGCATGAGATATAACTTTCATATTAAATCTGGAAAGATATATCAAGTAAGTAAAAATAGAAGGGAAAACAATACACACACCACATAGTTTGTGAGTCCTCAAGAGTTCATCTTGATATATATATGCTTAAAAATATACAACACAATATAAAATTAGATGAACAACGAACCAACCCTTTCTTCCTTTCTTTACATAGTATACATACAAAAAGGAGTTCTATTAAAGCCTCCATAAAAAGTGCAATTATGTTTTAGAGACTTTATTACAATCCTCTACATATAGTAGAGCTTATCTTAAACATAAAAAAAAAGTAGTTTGAAATACAATGAAGAAAAAACATGATAATATGGAGCTTGAAGTGGCTGAGTTGAGGTGGTTGAGTGCTCCTCGTTTCCTGGAAAAAATGCCTCCATAGAAAGTGCAACTGCCAACTAAAAAGGACACCTATAACTTTATCCACTAAAGTGTAGGAATAACCAACTGAAAATGACATTTGGAAGATAGATTCTGTTATCACTCTCCCCAAATTCCTAGGCTGAAATTAGAAGTGAAGAAAGGTAACTACATACCAAATTTTAGCTAGGCAACTAGCCCTACCTAGGCCAGAGAGGGCTCTCTCTATGTCACTTTTAAATAATCAATGAATGGCCGAGTACCATAGGATTTTAGGATATATATATATATATATATATAAGCTAGAAATGAGTAATTTATTTGGTAATTGGGATGCTAGATAGAAATAAGAATAAGGGAAACTAAAGTTGATTTCAAAGACTGAATTGCAGAGAACAAAGTGAGGCCAAGTTGGTAAACTATTTGAGCATACTTAAATTGTCATTGTCTATAGTGGTAGAAAAAGGCAGGGGTTTGAATGAGTATTTTACTGAATTCATTCATCAAAAGAAAGACACACTTATGAAAATCTTAATAAACAAAGCATAGAAATAATGATTTTAGATTATAGACTAAAAGATTAACATACATAAGCTATAATGGAAATTGAATAATAGAGAGGAAAAAAATGTTCATAATAAATACCACAGGAATCTCACAATAACTATCACAACATATTTGATTTTATTAAAATATGTTTACAATAGCTCCACTGTAAAATATGAGACTATCTCACTCAAATATCCAACCTGTTCTACATCTATAAATTGTGTATTTATAGATTTATAATGATCTCCCAGAAAGGCTAGACTCTCTAATATCTCTACAGACAGGGACTTTATTACAATCCAACGGAATAGGGAGTTTTTGTTTCTAATTTACTACAATAACAGGAAAAATTTTCAGAACACTCGGTTGATATTTATCGATTCTAACATCATTGTGAATGTGGCAGTTTTTCTAATTCCGAAATGTAGGTGAAGAAGTACAGGGTCTGCTAATATTATCTTAACTTCTTGAGTAACTACTTCCGAGGTTCCTGTAATGCTTCCAACTATTTCTTGAATTCTGCCTAGTCCCTTGTTGAAACATGCTAGTGCTGAGAATAATGGTGGGGCAGGTTTAATGGAAATATATTTATGGAGGAATTATACTACTTTTCCTTTCCTTTAGTTTCTTTTTTGTCGTGATATGGTTTTGAAATAAATGCAAAACTATTTTTGGAGTGGAAAAGACTCGTAAAAATAATTAACACTATTACCGATGAAATAGGTAACCGCACTGTTACCTACTTTTTTTTGGTAGCATAAAAAGCACTCGATTTTGAAAAGTGGTGATGCAGCTAATTTTGAAACAAACAACTGCAGCATCAGCACATGCTGGAGTACCCCTGATTTTCATGTTAGTAATAAAACACAAAACTTAGATAAAAAATATATATATATAAAAACAATAAAAAAAAACCAATAAAGGAAAAATGTAAAAAAAAACAAAATTAACTCGTAAAAATAAAAAATTTAAACAAAAATAAATAGTAAAACAAAAATATTCCAAAATTAAAACAAAAGAAATGACAAAAATTTGAAAAAAAAAAAAACACATAATTTAAAAAAAAAAAAAAAAAAAAAAAAAAAAAAACATCAAAAACATTTTTTTCTAAGTTATTAAAAAAAACCATATAATTAAAAAAAAAAAATAGAAAATTTAAAAATAATTTAAATTACAAAATTAAAATTTAGATTAAAAAAACAAAATACAAAAAGAAAAATTAAATTTAAAAATTTAAATTTAAAAAATAATAATAAGAAGAAAAAAAATACAAATTTTAAAATTAACAAAAAAAACAAATTAAAAACAAATATCCGTAAATTTACTATTTTTTTTTTAAATGAAACAATTTATAAATTTTAAAAATGAAAAACTAAATAAACTAAAAGATAAAAAAAAAAATAAAAATTAAATTAAATTAAAATTTAATAAATAAATTTTTAATGTTAAAAAATAATTAATCTAAAATATTAAATTTAAAAACAAAACAAATTAAAACAAATTAAATTTAAAATAAAAATTTGAATTAAAAAAAAAAAAAAAAAAAATTTAAATTTAAAAAAAAATCAAATTAAAAAAAATATTAAAAATAAAAAAAAATTAAAAAAAAATAAAAAGAATTTTTTGATTGTGGTGGCGCTGCCAATCGGTCTCTCGACTAGGTGGTGGCGGAGGCCGGCTGCCCAGCGGCCGGCCTCCGCCGCCACCTGGGCGGGAGGCCGATTCCGGGAATTGGCCTCCCGGGCCTCCCGCCTCGGGAGGGCGATTCCCGGAATTGCCCTCCCGTCGCATGAGGGAGATTCCTGGAATCGGCCTCAGGGCGATTCCTGGAATTAGCCTCAGGGAGATTCCCGGAACCAGCCTCAGGGCGATTCTCGGAATCGGCCTCCCGACGTGGGAGGGCGACTCCTGGAATCGGCCTCCCGCCACGATAGGGAGTTTCTCGGAATCGGCCTCCCACCCAGCGGCCGGCCTCTGCTGCCACCTGGGTGGGAGGCCGATTGGCGGCGCCACCACGATAAAAAAATTCTTTTTTTTTTTTTTTTTTTTTAATTTTTAATATTTTTTTTTTAAATTTGATTTTATTTATTTATTTATTTTTAATTTTTAATTTTTAATTCAAAAAATTTAATTTAATTAATTAATTAATTTTTTTTTATTTTTTTTTTTGTTTTTAATTTTTTTTTTTCCAAATTTTGTTAATAATTTTTTTTAAATTTTGTATTTTTTTTTAATTTAATTTTTTTTTTTAATTTTTTCATATTTATTTTTTTATTATTAAATTTTATGTTTAGTTTTTTCATTTAATTTTTTAAAATTTAGTAAATTTTGTATTTTTTTTAATTTATTTGAATTTAATATTTTTTTTTTAATTATTTTTTTAATTACATAAAATTTTATCTTTTTTTTATTTCAATTAAAATTGTGTATTTAAAATTAGATATTTTTTTTTAATTAAACTTAATATTGTCAAATTAATTTTTATTTTATTTTATTTTTTATTTAATATATATTTTTTATTATATTTTTTTCAATTTTTCAATTTTAATTGATTTTTAAAGTTTTTTAACTTTTTATTTTAACAATGTTTTTTATCTTTATATTTAAAATTTATTTTTTATTTCAACATTTATTTATTTATTCATTTATTTATTAAAATTTAATATTTTTTTTTAAATTTAATTTGTTATTTTAATATTAACATTTTTTTTAAATTTAATAAAATCTAATATATATATTTTTAATTTAAGTTCATATATATATATATTATTTTTTATAATTTAAATTTAATTAATTTTTTAAAATCTATTTGTTTTTTTAATATATATTTTTTTAAATTTAATATTTTTATTGTATTTTATTTTTCATTTTTTATTTTTAATTAATTTTTCCTTTTTTTTGCTTTTATTTTCAATATTGTTTTTTTTTTTTAATTTTTACTTTAAAGTTTTAAATTTATTAAAATTTAATATATTTCTTTAAATTTAATTTTTTTTTAAATTTTTTTTTTTTAAATTTAATAAACATTTTCTTTTTCTTTTTTAAATTTAATTTCTGTATTTTTTTTTATAATTTCTTTCTTTTTTTAACTTGTTTTTTTTTTTTATAATTTAATATTTTTTTTTTTTTATTTCTATATATTTGAAATTTTAATCTTTAATTTTTTTTAATTTTTTTTCCTAAATTTTATGTTTTTTTTAATGTTTGAATTAAAATTTTTATTTTGTTTTTATTTTAATTTTTTTATTCCTATATATTTTTAAATTTTAAGCTTTAAAATGTTTTTATTTTTTAAATTTAGTTTTTTCTTAAATTTTAGGTTTTTTTTAATGTTTGAATTTTAAAAATTTAAAATTGTTATTTTTATTTTTAAAATGTCAAAAATATGACAAATGTTTTTTTTTTTGTTATTCCAGCATCAACTGGTTTTGTTTTGAGGGTGTTTTTTCAATCCTTTTTTCAAGAAACAATTTTGTTTTTAGCATAATTTTATAAAATGTTGAAATTTGACCTTAAAAAAAAACCAAGTGCATTTTGGAATATATTTTTTTTTGTTTTTGGGTTGTTTTTTCATGTCTTTTGAGTCTTTTTGGGCTACAGTTCCCATTTTGAGGTCAGGTTACCTATTTCATTGATAACAGTGTTAATTTTCAAACCAAAGGAATGGGCACATGAAAGGTATGGGAAGGATACATGTTTCAAGGTGGGATAAGCGGGAGGAATCAAAGGAAGAGCAGGAAATATGATGGTTTGGGAGGTTATGGAGGAAAATGGTGGAATTAATCACCAAAAAACCATTTTATCTTTAATGGTGCAACCCTTATGTTTGGTGGACACCCTTTGTAATGGCAGAAAACCCAAAACCTTTTGGACATAATGGTAGGCGACGTGGAGTGAGTTATAGTAGGAATAACACTGGTAGGGCCTAGTGGTATTACCAAACAAAGGGAGAATGGTTTTGGGGGATATGACAGTGGTAAGAGGTTTGGACCGAGGAGGGGTGTGAAATTTGAAGAGGACACGTAGCAAGAGGAGCGGCAGAGAAAATAGCTTTTCAGACCCCCTGGAGTGTTAAAAGAAAAATGTAGAATGGGGGACGAAAAGGCATAAGGACCGTTGATTAAAGGGCGGAAAATATCATGAGGTGTAATGGCTTGTCAAGATCGCAATCGTAAGAACTGGAGTGGGACAAAGGCTGGGGACATAGAATCTACGATTAGCAAAATGCGAAGAGGTTAAGATGACATGGAAAGGAGGTCCCACTTTATTATCGCAATCGAGAAAAGGACGAGGAAGGTCATAATCCAGAGACAAAAAATGGTAGAAGTGCGATGAAACATATCGCATAGTGAAATCAAGGGTTTTAGGAATATCACAATCATGGACGAGAGGGTTTATCACATCTTAGGAGTGGAGGGTTATCGCAAATCGAGGATCAAAGTGGGTAGGCATAAAGCACAATATGAAGGATTTTCAAATTGTGAATTTTGATGGGAGGTGAGGTGGCATTAAGGTGGGTCCCATGTTATCCCAATCGAGAATTTTAAGAAGTAGAATAAGTGAATACATAACAAATTTGCGATGCGATATAAGGTAGGTCTCATCAAAGGTTTAAAAGCGGAAAGTGGAAATGTGATAAGTATAGAAGTATAATAAAGCAACTCGAAGCATAAGAAAAAATGGTTTTCAAATGTTTTGAATGTTATAGAATATAATAAAGGAAGGAAGTGGGTCTCTTTAATATCGCATCGAAAGATCTATGGAGTGGCAAATGAATGGGCAAGGATTGTTGTGATATGCCGATGCAAAAAGGTAAGGATAAAGGTAAGGCAGAAAAGCGAAAGAGTAAAGGTTTTAGCAGCATTGGGACTTTGGAACAGTGAGAGTAAATGAAGAGTGAAAGGTTCTTTGCGATGGGATAAAGGCAAGTGGGTCCATAATATGATAAGTGTAGTAATGATATCACATACATAATATGTGCTATATCAAAAGGCTTGCTGTGGTGCTGGCAGAGCCGCGATAGAAGAAATTTATGGTAAATTTAAAAGGAAATATGATATGGTTGTTAGTGGGTGGGGAGAGCTTCTTTTTAAATATAAAATTTGAATTTTAATATTTAAAAAGGGGTTTTGAAAAGAGAAATGAGTGTTGGACTTTGGGTTTGGGAAAAATGAAAGATAAAAGAGGGAAAATGAAATGAATGAAGGTAGAAATGAATTTTTCTCACCATTACACTTTGACAACAACACTTTCTTCTTTCACTGAAATGAGAAGGCAGATTGATTCCTTGAAGCTTTGATATTCATGATTTCCCTTCCTCTTTTCTTGACACTTGAGATAATAGAACTTTGAGGGTGATGGAATCCATGGATGAGAGGATAGAGTAACAAGTCTGACCTGGAATCTTTTAGTGACCAAAATTTTATTTAAAAACTTACTATGAAACATAAAATTTTGACTTATAACTTAACAAAAAGATACTAAACGAAAGTTAGTTGATCACTAAAATACTGACACTAACATTGGCTCCAGCTGGGGATGGTAGCTCCTTTAGGAGGTGTCAAGAACAATGTAGACTAAGTAGGCTTAGCATTGGGAATGGAGTCAAAACTGGACTCTGAAATGACTCAAAACTAACTTGAATCTAACTGAAACAAAACATATAAACTTATTGACGATAGCAGACAATCGGGATCTTAGGGCCTTCACTTCGGGCTGCAATTCCTAATGATAACTACCTATGTGCTAAAAATATATACAATCATATGATATGATCCTTCCAGTGTAACAAATCTAGTAGATGGCTACTTACTTGAATTTTTCTCACACTTTCCTCGAGCAGGTAGAATGATGTACATGTAGGTAACTCATGATAAAAACTGAAACTAAGACTTATGCTGATGAACACAACGACATTCATCTTCTCCAATTCTTACAAAAGACTGCACAAGGGATCTTAAAATCACGAAGAATTACCTTTTGTGGATAAAAAAAATGAGATGAGTAAGCATTATTCCCATATGGCTGTAACAAATTAGCAAAATGATCCTCCATAAAAATTTTAACATCATAAGTGTCCACATCTATAAGATCCGAGACAAACTCCTTTTTATCAGAAAAATTTTCATTTTATAAATCATGAGGAAAATTTGTATCTAGAAGGGGATCTAAAACAACTTATTCTTTATCACTGCTCTCCTCTTCATAATCACTTGGAAACTGATAAGACTATACAATAACATTATCATTCTTAAAGGATGGAATATGGATTTGCAAATTTAGAATTTGATTTATTTATTCTTTAGTCAAAGGAGGAAGTACTCTTTGTTTTATTTGCATGAAAATATATTTTTCTTATTTCCCTCCTAAAGATCCACAAGGATTATGAATATCTTCTTTAATCTCAAGAAAAGGAGTATATAGATTTTCATTAGACTACTAATTTATTTCATGTGGTTTCATTTGACTATCAAGATGCAAAATTCTTTCATCTTCAAGCAAAGGGGAAGCTATTGTATGCTGAATATGATCTTGTGTATCAAAGTGACTAGATTTTTTAGATTTCTCCAATGATCTCTTCATCATCCATACATTCGATATCATCAATTCCTTTAAGAAACACAATAAAACCTTCACAATAATCACAACAACTTTGTAAAAGAGACAAAGAAAGATGAGACTTCCCATAATGCTCAAAGAACACTCTATGGAAATATTTACGAGAACATAAGCTACTTTTTGGTAACCCTTCATACCATGATCTAGCTTTCCCTTCCAGGGTAGCCATAAACATTTTCATCAAGCAATCCTTAGGAAACTAAATCTTCAGTTTACATACATGCATGTGAAATCTAACCAGATGTAGAACATGCTCATCCTCGTTTCCATATATAAATTTGGGAAGATATGTTTGTCAATCTATGCAAGGAATTTGATTTGGAAAACTATGAATGTGAGCACGATTCATAGGAGCATACCTTCTAGCAGTGGAATCCATCTTGAAAATAGTGAAATCGCCAAGAAATTCTTCAAGCTACTGGTTTTTGAAAAACTTCTTGGTGACTTCAATGTTTTCAAAATGGTTTTATTCTTTTTATTGATCTTTGAGAAGTGGAGTCACCATGAACACTCGGAATTTTTGGATTCTTTACCACTGGACTCTCCGGGTGAATGATTCGACCTTATTTTTTGTGACCACTATTCACCGTTGGAAATCAAAGCTAATATTTGTCGTTCTTTCCCAGGGAATGTTTAGTAATCGTTCCCCGCCAATGGCACCAAAAATGTTATCACTCTCCCCAACTTCATAGGCTGAAATTAGTAGTGAAGAAAGGTAACCAAAAAACCGCTTTTAGCTAGGAAGCTAGCCCTACCTAGACCAGAGAGGGCTCTCTATATGTCGCTTTTAAATAATCAATGAAGTGCCGAGTACCATAGGATTTTAGGCTATATATATATAAGCTAGAAATGAGTAATTTGTTTGGTAATTGGGATGCTAGATAGAAATAAGAATTAGGGAAACTAAAGCTGATTTAAAAGATTGAATTGAAGAGAACAGAGTGAGGCCAGGTAGGTAAAGTATTTGAGCATACTTAAATTTTCATTGTGTATAGTGGTAGAAAAAGGCAGGGTTATGAATGCGAATTTTATTGAATTCATTCATCAGAAGAAAGACACACTTATGAAAATATAAATCAACAAAGCATATAAATAATGATTTTTATTTATAAACTAAAAGATTAAAATACAGAAGTTGTAATGGAATTGTAATAACAGAGAGGAAAACAGTGCTCAAAATAAATACCACGGGAATCTCACAATAGCTGATGCAACATCTTTGATTTCATTAAAATATGTTTACAATAGATCCACTGTAAAATATGAGACTATCTCACTCAATTATCCAACCTGTTCTACATCTATAAACTGCGTATTTATAGATTTACAATGATCTTCCAGAAAGGATAGACTCTTGAATATATCCACAGACATGGAAATTATTAAAATCTAAAGGAATATGGAGTTTTTGTTTCTAATTTATTACACTTTTCAAAACACTCGGTTGATATTTATTGATTCTAACAACATTGTGAATGTGGCAGTTTTTCTAATACTGAGCTGTAGGTGAAGTAAAATGTCTACTGATATTATCTTAGCTTCCTGAGTAATTGTTGTGGAGGTTCTTGTAATGCTTCCAACTGTTTCTTGAATGTTGCCTAGTGCCTTGTTGAAACGTGCTAGTGAGAAGAGTAATGGTGGTGCGAGTTTAATGGAAATTTTTTTCTGGAGGAGTTCTGTCGCTATTCCTTTCCTTTAGTTTCTTTTTTGTCGTGATATAGTTTTGAAATAAACACGGAAAGAGTGTTGGAGTGGAAAAAACCCTTAAATATGAGTTTCAAACCAAAGGAATGGGCACATGAAATATATGGGAAGGAGACATGTTTGAAGGTGGGGAAAATAGGAGGAATCAAAAGAAGAGCAGGAAATATGATGGTTTGGTAGGTTATGGAGGCAAATGGTGGAATTACTTAGCAAACCAACTATTTTCTCTTTAATGGTGAAACCCTTATGCTTGGTGGAAAAACCTTTGTAATGGCAGAAAACATGAAACCTTTTGAATAGAATGGCAGGTGACGTGGAGTGAGTTATAGTAGGAATAATAGTGGTAGGGCTTGGTGGTATTACCAAAGAAAGGTAGAATGGTTTCGGGGGATATGTCAGCGGTAAGAGGTTTGGACTGAGGGGGGTTTAAAATGCAGAGAGGAGGACACGTAGCAGGAGGAGCAGTAGAGAAAACAACTTTTCGAACCCCCCCACAGTTCTAAGGCAGAATGGAGAAGGGGGAACGAAAAGGCATAAGGACCGTTGATTAAAGGGCGGGGAAGATCATGAGGTGTAATGGCTTGTCGAGATCACAATCATAAGAACTAGAGTGGGACAAAGGCTAGGGACATAGAATCCATGATTAGCGAAATGCAAAGAGGTTAAGATGACGTGGAAGGGAGGTCCCACTTTATTACCGCAATCGAGAAAATGAGGGGGAAGGTTATAAGGCAGAGACAAAAAATGGCAGAAATGCGACGCGATATATCGCATAGTGCAATCATGGGTTTTAGGAATATCACAATCGGGGATTGGAGGTTTTATCACATATCGGGACTGGAGGGTTATTGCACATCGAGGATCGGAATGGGTAGGCATAAATCACAATAAGAATGATTTTCAAATTGCGAATTGTGATGGGAGGTGAGGTGGCATTAAGGTGGGTCCCATGTTATCACAATCGGTAATTTTAAGAAGCGGAATAAGTGAATGCATAACTAATTCACGATGTGATATAAGGTAGGTCCCATCAAAGGTTTAAAAGTGGAAAGTGGAAATGTGATAAGTATAGAAGTATAATAAAGCAGCCCGAAGCATAAGAAAAAATGGATTTCAAATGTTTTGAATGTTATAGAATATAAAAAAGGAAAGAAGTGGGTCCCTTTAATACTGCATCAGAAGATTTGTGGAGTGGAAAATGAATGTGGCAAGGATTGTTGCGATATACTGATGCGAAAAGGTAAGGATAAAGGTAAGGTGGAAAAGCAAAAGGGTAAAGGTTTTATCGCATCGGGACTTTGGAAAAATGAGAGTAAATGAAGAGCGAAAGGTTTTTTACGATGTGATAAAGGCAAGTGGGTCCATAATATGATAATTGTAGTAATGATATTACATATATAATATGTGATATATTAAAAGGCTTGATGTGGTGTAGGCAGAGTTGCGATAAAAGAAATATATGGTAAATTTAAAAGGAAATATGATATCGTTGTTAGTGGGTGGGAGGATATTCTTTTTAACTATAAAATTTGAATTTTAATAGTTGAAAAGGGGTTTTGAAAAGGGAAATGAGTGTTGGAATTTGGGTTTTGAAAAAATGAAATATAAAAGAGGGAAAATGAAATGAATGAAGGCTGCAATGAAATTTTCTCACAATTACACTTTGACATCAGCACCTTCTTCTTTCATTGAACTGAGAAGGCAGATTGATTCCTTGAAGCTTTGAAAGTCATGATTTCCTTTCCTATTTTCTTAACACTTGAGATAATAGAACTTTGAGGGTGATGGCATCCATGGATGAGATGATAGAGCAGCAATTCTGACCTGGAATCTTTCAGTGACCAAAATGTTATTTGAAAACTGACTATGAAACATAAAATTTTGACTTATAACTTAATGAAAAGCTACTAAAAGAGAGTTATTTGATCACTGAAATACTAACACTAATAACTGTATTGGATGGCACTTGGAAAAATACCATTACAATTTAGGCTGCATTCATTTTATCACCACTTAGTGTCATTCTTCGAAACCAGAACAAAAAAGAAACCCTTTCACCTTCTTATACAAATTTTGAAAATAATAGCTAATTTTATGGAAAAGGTAGTTATTTCTAAAAATATTGTGTATAAGCCAAAAAAGATATGATTCTTCAGATTTTCATGGTTTTTTTACATTCAATCATCAAAGATCTAGTATAGAAGAAAAACTCCTAATAGATTTTTCCTTGGTGACCCTCTTGTTTGGCTTTCTCTTCTATACTTTCTTTTTCTTTTGAGTATTCTTCTTCCCTGGATCATTTTCTGGGCTTTCATCTATGTTTATTATTTAATCTCTGAGAGCAGGGTTGGATATGAGTTTTCTTGCTAGTTTGTGCTTGTTCTTTTGTCTCGTATGAGGCCTTTGAATGTATGGATTAGGGATTTATGAAGGCCTCCTTCTTCCATGTATAACTTTGCTTGACCGCCCCTGATGAAACTCTGTTTCACTACTATCCTCCTCAAAAGATGAGTAAGAGTGGATTATGGATTTATTCTTTCATTTGGTTGAAGAATTGATAGATGAGTAAATCTAGGCTATAGTAGGTTCTTCTGTTGTAGTCTCTAAAACTTTTATTTTCCCCTTAGCTGATGTTTTAAGAGAGGAAAATAATTGTGCAAGTGTAGGCTTCTCTAGTGCTGGAGTCACATTGTATTCTTGATTCTACTGTCTAGCCTGTAGAATAGGGGTTGGTTTCAAGGTTTTAGGGTTGAATTCCACTGAACATCCCTCTGTCAAAATAATTTTTCTCCTACGTTTACTCTTTGAATAGGAAGCTACCTCTTCCTTGCCCTTAGACATAACATTCTTGTCAGGTAGGGTAACCTTTTGTTTGAGTTTTCTTGCATGCCCTTGCCTTAAATACCCCAAGATTTGTGGCTCCTTATGCAGTTTTCTTGTCTAAACTTCCTTGGCTAGTTTCACTGTAGTTATAGGAGTGATGGTTGGTATAGGAGTGGTGGTTTGAAATTTGTCTCTCCTAGCTGAGTTCCTTGTTTGTCTGCTAGAAGTTGTAGAAGATTAACTAGTTTGTGATGGGGTCAATTTAGGTGCAGGGGGGCTTGACTGCTTCTCTTGGGTATTTTCCCTTAAAGGCCTTCCTACTCTTCTCCTTGAGTTAACACTGCTAAAACTTTCATCTGCTAAAATGTTTTCCCATGTGGTTCTCTTCTTTTTAAGATGGTAAACCACCAGCATTTTGATTAAACCCCTGTGATAAATATTGTGAAGAGAATATTCTGGGGTTCTCTGTATTTTTTGGGACATTGTTAACGGATATATATAGAGGAAAAATGGTAATTTCATAGGTTTAGAGCCTGAGATGTGAGCTAGAAACCTCATCTGATATTGATGCACAGTGAAAAACCTACCCTCACAGGTAATATAATGCTGCACAGTGGTAATAACATCTTGCCATTCAAGCCTCAAATAATAAATGTGAAAAGTAGGTGCCCAATCTATATTTTCATCATTAGGGGAATTTTGAGGTATAATATGGGCCTCCTAAGGAAATTATAAAATAACGGTGGAAATAATAAAATAATATTTGATTACATCATCAAATTTTAGAGGGAAAAAAGAAAAACCTATTTTTTCAACTCGTATTTTCAACTTATCTCCCTATGTGTTTACTCAAATTTCGAGAGGAAACACTCGTTGGATGCATAAATTGATGCCCCATCCAAAGAGTACTCATGTTGCATACTTTCGATGGACCCTGCTACACGAAAAATGAGAAATATATGAAAAACATGATTATAATCACACTTTTTAATGTATTTCTCATTTTTCGTGTAGCAGGGTCCATCAAAAGTATACAACATGGGTACTACTTGGATTAACAACTAAATTTTTCATCCAACGAGTACTCCCGCTCGAAATTTGAGTAATACCTTAGGGAGATAAGTTGAAAATATGAGTTGAAAAAGTATTTTTATTATTTTATTAATTTTTAATATTTTTACATTTTTACTCCAAAAATGGTGAATCATCCCCCATGGTTGACATAATCATCTTGAATCCTATTAGTTCTTATAAAGTTTATTTTGGTTGTACATTTTTCTTAGGAGGCCCATTTTAGACCTCAAAATTCCCCTAATGTGTTCAGGCTTTAGACATGGATTTAAATCAGCTTTAAGCAAAGTTTTCCTCTTGTACCAGGACTCACTTGTAGCTGATGTTTGGGTAGCCCTTGCAATGATAGACTTTGTGATCCTAAATATCCGAGAACCCAAATTAACATGATCTCCATCGAAAGTATCTGAAAATGCCTGAGCCATTGCAACATTTTCTCTTGAAAACTTCCTTAGAAATCGATACCACCCTGCTGCTTGGAACTGAGGCTTTGAATGATGATCAGTGAAACGAGTATTGGTCGGTTTTGAATGGTTCACCTTACCACCCATACCCATTCTATTAATATCTAACTTAACCACTAATTCAAACCTGTAAAACAAGGAACAACAACCCTCCACGAAGCCCTAAATGCTGACACAAGGTAACAAATTGTTTTGTTGGAGGATAAGAAACAGTTTGCTATAGATTTCACGAGGGTAAATGGAAACAGAGCTCTACATGCCCTAAATCACGATGAGAGAGAGTGACATGAAATCAAAATGATTTAAATTTTGGTGCCAAATCATTCCACCAAACATTTCACTCCATCACATTATGAACTAATAGCTACTCGTACTTCAACCTTAATATATTTCACTTTAATGAGTAACATTAGATTTGACTAGCCTTAGCAAATAAAATAGCCAACTCTTTTTAATAAATCCTCCAATTAGAAATAGCCACCTTTTAGAAGAGTAATACATCCTATTTTAGCAGACCTTCAATATTCAAAGAGCAATGTCTTTTCTCCTGACTAATGCATCTTTTACCTCCTTGTACAAATTCTATAGGAAACATCTAGTTTTTTGAAAAAGGTAGCTATTTTTGTGTTGCTTGTAAAACCAGATTTTCTGAAGAGAATAACTGCCTTTCTAGGAAAGGTAGATATTCTTGAGTTATTCCTAAAACAACTGATGGCTCTGACATTTTGTCCTTAGCCTCGGATAGAAAATATCATAGCGAATAAATAAGAATTTTGAAGCTAAACCCATGACCTTAACTACTCAAAGCAGTTAAAAGACTTATTAAAAGAAAATTTAATGTAGGTTTTAACCCTGAACAGAAATTATCTACACACGAATATTATAACAGAAAATAAACAATAGCGAGAGCATAAAACATAAAACAGATAAACATAGAGATTTTCCCCTGGATCCCAAATCGGGACGACCAGCTTGATTTTTCATTATATTCCTTTTAGTGTTACAACACATATATATACATGCTGAGGCATATATAAACCCCAATCCATTAACCCTAGATTAGAACATAACCGTAGTTCCCTTGACCAAATCTTAAAAATACTAGGGGTCGAAAACCATCGTACCCCAAAACCATGTGCAAACTCATGCATAAAACATGGGTGGGTCCACA
The DNA here is from genome assembly GCA_034641835.2 of Pinus albicaulis. Taxonomy (NCBI): domain Eukaryota; kingdom Viridiplantae; phylum Streptophyta; class Pinopsida; order Pinales; family Pinaceae; genus Pinus; species Pinus albicaulis. The sequence continues at coordinate 138,969,703 of CM076574.1, read as the reverse complement.
TATGAGTGGGACCACATACCAAAAAACATTTCGCCGGGGCGCTGCCCCAGACCCTAACAGGGGGGGTTACCGCCCCCCCTGTGACCCCCCTACTGTGCCCGGCACAATGTACAACGCTTGGGGCTAGTCGTGGAAAGAATATAACACATACCCAGAATTCTGCCACTTATTGTTTTCTTTCCACAAGGGGCCACAGGAGAGCTTAGTCATTGGGAAAATTCTTCAACACCCATTTTTTATCTACACCAAGAGAACTTCTGAGTGCTCACAGACTTCGTCAATGCATCTGCAACATTCTTGAAAGTGTCCACCTTTACCAGCAACACCTTTTTAGCCTCAACCATATCTCCAACAAAGTGATATTGAACATCAATGTGCTTTGTCTTTGAATGATAAGAAGGGTTCTTAGCCAAGAAAATTGCACTTTGGCTATCACAGTCTATCCTTATAGCTTGCTGTACCAACCCCATACTTGAACACAATCTCTGCAACCAAACTGCTTCCTTGCTTGCATGAGTGGCTGCTATGTATTATGCCTCTGTAGTTGAAAGAGCCACTACAGACTGTCTTTTACTCATCCAACTGACTGCGCCTCCAAATAGGCTAAACACATACCCACTTGTAGATCTTCTTTGGTCCAGATCTCTAGCCCAGTCTGCATCAACAAAGCCACGAATGTCCAACATTCTTTCCAATCCTGGTCTTCCCTGGTAGCACAAGCCATAATCACTAGTGCCACGTAAATATCTGAAAACCCGCTTCACTGTTGTCCAATGCTCCTTCCCTGGGTTTGACATAAAACTGCTCAATACTCCCACTGCATGTGCAATGTCTGGTCTAATATAGACCATTGCATACATCAGGCTACCCATTTCACTTGCATATGGAACACGGGACATATCCTCCTCCTCTTCTTGTGTCTTGGGACACTGTTCAACAGACAACTTTGCACCTACAGGAATAGGAACACTCACCGGATTACTATCCTTCATATTGAACCTCTGCAATAGAGTCTCGACATACTTGTTGGGAAAAATACTGAGAGGGGGGGGGGGGGGTGAATCAGTATTTAGGAAAACTAAAACTTTTTACTTTTCATGCTCTAAAACCCATACGCGACTTTTCTGAAAACAACTAGCGTATACACGCAGATATCCTTCATGCAACTCGCATATACACAGAGATCTAATTATGCCATTAAATCTTCACTTATATCATTCTATCATTAATTCATTGATGTTCTATAGACAGTAAAAATGTGCAGTAAGAACAGAATAAACCATCACACATAAGCATCACACATGAACACCAATATTTTAGGTGGAAACCCAAGTCGGGAGAAAAACACCGCTGCAGTTGCTCAGCCTTCAATATTTTATTATAGAGAAAACATCTTACAACATATGTGCTGGCGCAGACTTGACCAGCACGCAGGCACCCACCTGCGCTCGTTTACCAGCCTCTCCTGGAAGGGAGCTCCAACCACCTGACTCGTTTACCAGCCTCTCCTGGAAGGGAGCTACGACCCCCTGATCTCGTTTACCAGCCTCACCTGGAAGGGAGCTACGACCCCCTGACTGAAGGCTACAACCCTCAGCACCTCTACGGACCACGTTTCATCAATTTTCACACTGGATCCAAAAACTTCAATAGAACACAACTTGCAGGCCACGTTTCATCATATTTTCAGACTGGACCCTTTCCATACTTTTAAGCACAGTCAACCATGAAACAGATACATATAACTCACTGATAGATATCAGAAAACCAGCAGAACAGATCAGCCATTTCTTACCACAGTCTTCAGCAAACCCTAGTTTGCATACGCGCTTTCCTTTCACTGATGTCGTGTATATACGTGCTTCCGTTCACATAAACCAGCGTATACTTCTGTACATATTACAGATCTAATTTCATTGTGCATATGCGCTTTATCTTTAGCGAAGCTGCATATATACGCGCTTCCTCTGCGTCGAACTAGCGTATGGTTCTTCAGACATTTAGGTCATGGAAATTCTTCAGAACAGATACATCACACATATTTTTACCCTTTACTTCAGACAGATGTTCGCCTCATCTCAAATCTAATCATTCCATAAACAGATCTAGCAAATACAAGTACATTTCAGATCTAGATCCCCTTCTTCATCATTGGTGCATCATACATTCAGATCTATCATTCAACTGTAACCCTTTCCATACAGATATACTTCACAGAGAAGTATTCATTCAAGCTCATACATCTTGCTCACACACTCATGATTTGCACAATGAATTTCTTCTCTTTATATAGGTTTACCCTTTTTCAATACCATGAGCCAAAACCACATTACTTCCGATGGTATTCCTGGACGGGGTCATTTATGCGAATCATTACCCAATACAATGGGTCAATACCATGGTGGTTACCCCTGGTTTTGCACATTTTGAGCGCTTTTTCCCATACGCGACTTGGCACGTACTTTACCGCGTGCATACGCGACTTCTACTAGACAAATCCGCGTATGCCTTGAGACATACTCTTTTCACCATAGATTTAGCACATGCTGAATTCCTTTCTTCATTGCCTTCTGTACTCTCTGTAGATATACCATATTTACATCATTTAATAGGTTCATCAAGACATATTATATCAAGCACAACTTCATCAAGTGGGTTGTTCATCAAGGAAAACACTCAACATCATATCACATCATTTTACTAAGTCCATCAAGTCACGAATAACTTCATCAGTTGGATTTCCATCAAGGACAACACATGCCAACATTCTCATGTCTTCATCTTCATTCAGTGGGTTTCCATTAAGGACAACACTATGCATCATATTGCCAACAATCTCCCCCTTTGGACTTGATGGCAACCACGATGGTGTTTGGTTACCACAACAGATAGGTACATTAAGAATACAATGACACCATGTCACTCTCTCCATTTTTGACACCATTCTTTCTCTTCATTCAAACACCATGTCACTCTCCCCCTTTCACATCAAGGGCAAAGGGCGGATCAAAACCAACACACTCTCCCCTTTTTCTCCTCATGTAGAAGAAACGTTCTGCAGATCTGATGATACCATGACCAAGCTCCCCCTGAGTTCATGCTGAATCTTTAAAACATATTTTCCAATGAATTACATGACTCTATGAGTTTCCTATCATCAATGACTCATACTTACATCAAATATCCATCGAAGTGAATTTACATATGAGACTCAAGTACCCAACCAAGTGGGTTTACACATTTCAACTCAGCTACCCAACCAAGTGGGTTTACTAAATTTGACTCAGCTACCCAACCAAGTGGGTTTAAAAATTTGACAAGTCCTTTACATGACTGAATATTACAATTTTACATCATGGGTCTCAACAAGACCTTTTCACCAAATTACAAAACTGACCATTTAAGACCAACACCTAGAAAGTCCTCAAGAAAGAGAACATTTTTCAGAATCAACATAATGCCAACAATGCATTATACTCAGCAACGCTAATGCTCCCCCTGAATCTGTGCATCCAAGCATCTTTTTCATATGACTAAGGCTCCCCCTTAGTTTGTGCATCCTCAACACTTTCACCAACAAATCATCAAGGTATCTTTATCAAAACATTATAAATAGAATTATGAGAACTGGAACACCACCAGAGATACCAAACAGTATCAGAGATACCAAACAGCACTGCAGCTGTGCTGAAGAGAGCTGACTCCAAACAGAAATTTGTCAGCAATCAGACATACGCGGTTTTCTGTGCATGAACTCGCGTATATACGCGACTGTGTTTCAGGAAATCCGCGTATCCAATGCCATCTTCTAAATTTATGCAGATTTGTTCTTTTGACTGGCAGAGAACACTCCTAGCTTTTGTCTTAGATACTCGAACGCTTCCCTGGGCAGAGGTTTGGTAAAGATATCAGCAACTTGTTCTTTGGAGGGAACATACTCCAACTTCACCTTTTGCTCAAGCACTTGTTCACGTAAGAAGTGATACTTGATGGGAATGTGCTTGGTCTTTGAATTCATAACAGGATTCTTTGAAATACCGATGGCACTTGTATTTTCACACTTAATGGGGATAGGAGATGTACATTTGATTTGAAAATCTTGTAAGGTTTGCATCATCCAAAGGAGTTGAGTGCAACAAGATGCGGCAACCAGATATTCTGCTTCTGCTGTAGATAAGGCAATAGAATTTTGCTTCTTGCTGAACCAAGATACTAATCAGGGTCCCATATAGAATGCACCACCACTAGTGCTTTTCCGATCATCAACACTTCCAGCCCAATCTGCATCAGTGTAAGCATGAAGAGTAAGATCGGCATTCTTTGGATACCATAGACCAAAGTCTTGAGTTCCTTGTAGATATTTGAATATTCTTTTAACAGCCTGAAGGTGAGACTCTTTTGGATTAGCTTGGAATTGTCCAACAATCCCAACTGCATGCATAATGTCTGGTCTAGTCCCAGTGAGATAAAGTAGACTTCCTATCATTGATCTATATTCTGGTTGATTCACCGTGGGAGAATCATCATGAGAACTGAGATTGCATCCGGTTATCATTGGTGTACTTATAGGTTTGCATTCTTCCATGCCATACTTCTTCAGAATTTGCTTAAGATATTTTGCTTGTGATAGGAATATACCATCTGCAGTTTGATGCACTTGTAAGCCAAGAAAGAATGTTAGTTCCCCAGGTAAGGACATTTCAAATTCTTGCTGCATGACAGAAGAAAATTTTTGACTCATAGATTCTTCGTTACTCCCAAAAATGATATCATCAACATATAAAACTACAATAAATAATTTATCATTTTCAATTTTTGTGTATAAGTTGCTATCAGCAGACCCCTTTGAAAATCCTTGTTGATGAAGATATTTGTCAAGACGATAATACCATGCCCTTGGAGCTTGTTTGAGACCATATAGAGCCCTTTTAAGTCTACAAACAAGATTTTCATCATTTCCCAAAATGAATCCTTCTGGTTGTTCTATATATACTTCTTCTTCTAGATCACCATTAAGAAAAGCAGATTTAACATCCATTTGATAAACTTTGATGTGTTGATAACTTGAAAAAGCAAGAAATATTCTTATGGCTTCAAGTCTAGCTACAGGAGCAAAAGTTTCTTCAAAGTCTATACCTTCTTGTTGAGTATACCCTTTGCAAACCAGTCTAGCTTTGTTTCTTACAACATCCCCATTCTAATTTAACTTGTTCTTGAAAATCCATTTAGTTCCAATGGCATTTTTATCATGTGGTCTTGGTACCAATTTCCAAGTGTCATTCTTTTCAATTTGATCAAGCTCTTCATCCATGGCTTGCTTCCAACATTCATCTTTGCTAGCTTGATTGAAATTGTGTGGTTCAATTATGGATATAAGTGCCAGATGACTAGAAGATCCCACCAGAGTTCTCCTTGTTCGTACACCTGATTCCTTGTCTCCCAAAATTTGAGACTCAGGATGATTCTTTTGAACATATCTAGATGGATCTTTTTTAGATAGATCATTTTCAGGTTCTTCATTGGATCCACTGTCTATATCATTTCTATTTGATGTAGAAGGACATAAGTCACCATCATCTTCTTTTGTTGTTTGTTTTTCCTCTTTAGGAGCTGCAGAAGACTCATCAATAACAACATCAATACATTCAACAATCTTTCGAAGCCTTTTATTGTAACATGTGTAAGCTTTTCTTGAAGATGAGTAACCAAGAAATATCCCTTCATCCGATCTAGGTTCAAACTTGCCAAGCTTTTCATCATTATTTTTGATAAAGCATTTACTTCCAAAAACTCTAAAATGCTTCACAGAGGGAGAATTACCATACCAGAGTTCATATGGAGTTTTGTCACTATTTACCCAAACATGAGCCTTGTTGAGAATGTTAGCTGCTGTGTGTGCTGCTTCACCCCAGAACATGTTAGGAGTTCCAGAATCATCAAGCTTAGCTCTAGCCATTTGTTGAATTGTTCTATTCATTCTTTCTGCTACGCCATTTTGTTGTGGAGTGCCTGCTACAGAGAACTGTCTTTTTATGCCATGTTGTTCACAAAATTCAAAGAATTCATTTGATGTATATTCTCCTCCTTGATCAGATCTAAGACACTTGACTTTTAGATCTAATTCATTTTCTACCAATGCTTTGAAGATCTGAAATTTTTAAAATGCTTCATCTTTGTGTTTAATGAACCCGATCCAACACATTCTAGAGTAGTCATCAATAAATAAGATATAGTATTCTTCCCCACGTAGAGAATTTTTCCTCATAGGTCCACAGATGTCAGTATGAATGAGTTCAAGAGGCTTACTTGAAGATCCTTCTTTGGCATTAAATCATACTCTGGTCTGCTTACCGAATTGACAAGATTTGCATATGATACTTTCTGGTAGATTAATATTGGGAAGATCACGAACAGCTTGAAGTCTGCTTGCTTTGTTGATTTGAGAGAAGCTCAGATGCCCCAGCCTTCTATGCCATAGCCAATTTTCTGAATACTTGCTCAAGTAACATTGATCTTTGCGGTTTAGTACATACAGGTTTCTTGGATTTCTTTTCCATTTTATAATAATTTTACCTGTATCAAGATCACGAACCACACATTCTTTTGAACTAAAGACAACTTCAGTTCCTTGATCACACATTTGACTTACACTCAACAGATTATGCCTTAATCCATCCACATACATGACATCCTTAGCCTTCACCTTTTCTTTTAGAAACACGGACCCTTTTCCTTTAATTACAGCAGGAGAATCATTTCCAAAAGTTACTTTCTTTTCTTTTTCTAGAGAATTATATGCAAGAAGTTTGCTTTTTTCACCTGTCATGTGTCTTGAGCATCCACTATCAATGTACCATTGATTTTTTTCACCTTCTGCAAATAATGCTATCCCACAATTTTCAACCTGTAATTCCTTCTCTTTCCATACTTTGGAACTTGAGGGAAAGTGCTGTTTTGGCTGGACTTTGCTCCTGCATTCAGATTCTTCATGGCCAAAGTTATTGCAATAAGCACATTCAACTTCATTTTGAAGAGGAGAAAAGTTGTTATAGGTATTCTTCTTTGGTTCAGTATCCAACCTTTTCTTTCTTGCTTCTCTTCTCATGATGGTTTTGTAAGCAACACATTGAGCAGCTTTGTGACCAAAATTGTGACATGTAAAACATTGTCCATTGAAATAGACATTTTTGTAATCACGAAATCTTCTATTTGGATTTACCTGCTGGTTGGAGCTCCTTTGAAAGTTATTCCTGTCAGTGTTCCTTGAAGTGCGATGATCATGTTTTACCTGTAAATATCCTTTGCTCCTTTGCTGAGTGGCTGAATGTAGTAAACCAGCTGTGGTTGCTTTCAGATAATTTGGTGCTAAAGTCTGGGAAGATTCCCCAGTATATCTAAGACCTGTTTTTATAAGAGGAGACCGTTGTATCTTGATAATTTCATCTAAGGTTTCTGAACCTTTAGCAAATCTAAGATTGAGAGTTTTCACTTTCTCATTATCTTTCCTTAGACTTACTACTTCACACTCCAATTCCTCAATGCGTTTTTCCTTTGCTTCAAGCTGATTTTCAAGAGTCTCTATGATTATGTTCTTTTCTTCTAGGCTTACTTTGAGTTGATTTTTTTCTTCAAGAAAATCATTGTCTTTCAGAGCATCCACAAAAGTATCCTTTTCTTCTCTAGATTCTTTTGCCATGAGCAGTTTAATATCATGGTCGGAATCTTCTTCATCTTCACTAGACACTTCATCATCATCTTCATTTGCATAATAACTCTTCCTCTTTTCAAATTGTTTCCATTTACCACGTTTTTCTCTATAAGGACATTTAGCAGCATAGTGACCAACTTTTCCACACTCAAAACATTTGAAAGGAAGCTTACCTTTGAATCTTCTAGTTCCTAGTTGGAGTTTTCTCATGAAATTCGCTTCTTCTTCATCGGAAATATAGCTGGATTCTTTGACAACCTCCTTTTCTTTTCCTCTTGCAGATACCTTAAAAGCAGCTTCTTTGATTTGAGATGGACCTCCTTGTCTCATTTCAAAAGCAGTCAGAATACCATGTAATTCAACAATAGTAAGAGTTTGCAGATCTTGCCTTTCTTCAATAGCTGAAACTTTAGAGTCAAATTTTGAAGTCAAGGATCTTAAGACTTTTTCCACCAAAGTAGTATCGGTTATGGTTTCACCCAAATTTCTCATCCGATTTACAATATCATCTAGACGAAGAAAGAAACTGGCAACACTTTCATCACTATGCATCTTCAAATTTTCATATTCAATTCTAAGATTTTGGAGTTTTGCACTTTTTACCTTTGTGTCTCCTTCATAGCTTAGAATGATTTTGTCCCATATTTCTTTTGCTGAATGTAGCTGCATCACTTTAGCAAATTCTGATTCAGACATGCTTCCTAACAAGACATTCACTGCTTTGGCATTGATTTCATACTTTTTCCTTTCTGCTGCATCAGTAGGAATACTTGCTGGGTATTGATAACCTTCTTCCACGATTGCCCATACATCTGCACCAAGACTTTGCAGATATGCTTTTGTTCGTACCTTCCAGAATATCAGATTGCTTCCATTGAATAGAGGTGGCTTTATAGACATCACTCCTTCTTGAATTCCCATTGCGACGGATCTCCTTCAAGCGATCAAGCTTCTGCAGAAGAACCTGCTCTGATACCAATTGTTCGGAAAAATACTGAGAGGGGGGGGGGTGAATCAGTATTTACAACATATTCAAAACTTTTTACTTTTTCACTCTCTAAAACCCATACGCTACTTTCCTTTAGTAAACTCGCGTATATACGCGGATATCCTTCATGCAACTTGCGTATTAGCAGAGATCTAAATATGCAGATATTTATTAACTTAGTTCTTTGCACTATTCAGTCATCTGATGTTAAGTTAACAGTAAACATGTGTAGTAACAACAGAATAAACCATCACACAAAGCATCACACATGAACACCAGAATTTTAGGTGGAAACCCAAGTCGGGAGAAAACCACCGCTGCAGTTGCTCAGCCTTCAATATTTTATTATAGAGAAAACATCTTACAACATATGTGCTGGTGCAGACTCTACCAGCACGCAGGCACCCACCTGCGCTCGTTTACCAGCTTCTCCTGGAAGGGAGCTCCAACCCCCTGACTCGTTTACCTGTCTCTCCTGGAAGGGAGCTACGACTCCCTGATCTCGTTTACCAGCCTCACCTGGAAGGGAGCTACAACCCCCTGACTGAAGGCTACAACCCTCAGCACCTCTATGGACCACGTTTCATCAATTTTCACACTGGATCCAAAGCTTCCTTTAGACAAAACTCGTGTGCCACGTTTCATCATTTTCAAGACTGACCACTCCATACTTTTACATAACAATTGATTAGGTCGATACATATAACTCATCAAAAATGTCTGACACTGGAGCGCAGAACATCAGAATTGGACACATGACTCAAAGAAACCCTAGTTTGCATACGCTTTTCCTTTCACCGATAAAGCACGCGTATATACGCTTCTGCTCACATAAACCAACGTATACTTCTGTACATATTACAGAGCTAATTTCATTGCGCATACGCGCTTTCTCTTCAATGAAGACGCGTATATATGCGCTTCCTCTACGGCGAACTAGCGTATGGTTCTTCAGAAATTTAGGTCATTGCAATTCTTCAGAGCAGATACATCACACAGATTTAACCCTTTACTTTAGACAGATGTTCGCCATATCTCAGATCTAATCATTCCATAAACAGATCTAGCAAATATAGATACATTTCAGATCTAGATATCCCGCTTCATCATTTCTTCATAGGTGCATCATAGATTCAGATCTATCATCAAACCTTTACCCTTTCCATACAGATATACTTCACAGAGAAGTATTCATTCAAGCTCAGACATCTTGCTCACACACTCATGATTTGCACAATGAATTTATTCTCTTTATATAGGTTTACCCCTTTTCAATACCATGAGCCAAAACCACATTACTTCCGATGGTATTCCTAGACGGGGTCATTTAGGTGAATCATTACCCAATACAATGGGTCAATACCATGGTGGTTACCCCTGGTTTTGCACTTTTTGAGCGCTTTTTCCCATACGCGACTTGGCACGTACTTTACTGCATGCATACACGACTTCTACTAGACAAATCCACGTATGCCTTGAGACATACTCTTTTCACCATAGATTTAGCACATGATGAATTCCTTTCTTCATTGCCTTCTGTACTCTCTGTAGATATATCAGATTTACATCATTTAATAGGTTCATCAAGACATATTCTATCAAGAACAACTTCATCAAGTGGGTTGTTCATCAAGGACAACACTCAGCATCATATCACATCAGATTTACATCATTTTACTAAGTCCATCAAGTCACGAATAACTTCATCAGTTGGATTGCCATCAAGGACAACACATGCCAACATTCTCATGTCTTCATCTTCATTCAGTGGGTTGCCATTAAGGACAACACTCTGCATAATATTTCCAACAATACTTCCTCTGGTTTAACCAGAGCTTCCTCTTTGCCTGATCTCTCTTAATTTCCATGCCCAGAATATAGTTTGCAGCACCAAGATCCTTCATGTCAAATTTGGAGAACAGTGTTGGCAATATGATGCAGAGTGTTGTCCTTGATGGAAACCCACTTGATGAAGATGATGGCAACCTACTTAATGAATTTGTTCTTGATGCATGATGAGTTTATTAATGATGTAAATATGATGTTCTACAAGTAGCTCAGAAGTACCAGAGAAAGGAATATCAGTAAGGGCCAAAACAATGATGAAAAGTGTGTGACACAAAGCATACGCGGGTTTGTTTAGGATAAGTAGTGTATGCACGTGGAAAAGTACGTGCCAAGTCACGTATGCTCAATTACGCTATAAAAGAATAAAACCAGGGGTTACTACCATGGTATTGACCCATTGTATTGAGCGCTGGATTGTCTATGTGATCCCATCCAGGAATACCATCGGAAGTTGTGTGGTTTTGGCTCATGGTATTTTCAAAGGCTAGATCTATTTAAGGAGAAGAAATTCATTGTGCAAGGGGTGTGCATGAGTCTGGGTTTGAATGTATACTTCACTCTGAAGTATGTCTGAATGTAAAGGGTAACATTTTGATGATAGATATGAATCTATGATGCACCTATGAAGAAAATGATGAAGAGGGATCTCTAGATCTAAAATGTATATGTATCTTCTGGATTTGTTTATGGAATGATTAGATCTGTGATCTGGAAAATCTGTGCTGAAGTAAATAATGAATATCTAAGCTATTTATCCGTTCTGGAGAGCTGCACTGCCCTAAAATTTCTGAAGATCTATACGTAGGTTCATCAAGTAGAAAGCACGTATATACGCGGCTTGTATTCAGCGAAAGCGCGTATGGGAATTGAAGTCAGCTCTGAAATGTGTGCAGATGTATATGCGGTTTGGTATTTGTGAAAGCACGTATATACACATGATCAGTGAAGAAAAAGCGCGTATGTAATCTAGGGTTTGCTGAAGTGTGTGGAAAGAAATGTCTGATCAGTTCTGCTGTTTTACTTCTATCTGTCAATGATGATATGGGCTGTTCGAATATTGATTATGCTGCTATAGAGCAAGTTGTTGGTTTGATAAATGTTCCTTGAGCTTAATTGTGTGGGTTGGATCCAGTATGAAAATTGATGAAACGTGGCCCACAAAGGTGCTGAAGGTTGAAGCCTTCAGTTAGGGGGTTGTAGCTCCCTTCCAAGAGAGGCTGGTGAACGAGAGCATGGGGTTGTAGCTCCCTTCCAGGAGAGGCTGGTAAATGAGAGCAGGGGGTTGTAGCTCCCTTCCAGGAGAGGCTGGTAAACGAGAGAAGGTTGTATCCTTCTGCAGGTGGGTGCCTGCATGCTAGTATGAGTCTGCACTAGTACATGGTTGTAAGATGTTTTCTCTATAATAAAATATTGAAGGCTGAGACAACGACAGCGGTGGTTTTCTCCCGACTTGGGTTTCCACCTAAAATCCTGGTGTTCATGTATGACGCTTATGTGTGATGGTTTATTCTGTTATTACTGCACATGCTTACTGTTAACTTAACATCAGATGAATGAATGTTGCAAAGAACTAAGTTAAGAATTATCTGTATAATTAGATCTCTGTTCATACTTGAGTTTTATGAAGGATATCCGCGTGTATACACTAGTTGGCTTCAGAAAAGTAGCGTATGGATTTTAGTGAATGGAAAAGTAAAAAAAATTTAGTAATTCCTAAATACTAATTCACCCCCCCCTCTCAGTATTTTTCCCAACAATTGGTATCAGAGGAGGTTCTTTTGCAGAAGCTTGATCACTTGAAGGAGATCTGTCACAATGGGAAGGAAGCAAAAGAAGAAGGCTACTCAAAAGGAGATATCTCAGAAAACATGTGCAGCGGAAAATGAAGAAGATAAAATAGGTATTGATTGTTGTTCTTGTGATTCACCTTCTTATGCATGCAATGGTGAAAATAGTGTTATGGATCTAGAAGAAGCTCTCAAGAGTAAAGTTGAAGATCAACAAAGATCATTTAATGAGAGAGAATATATCTACAAAGACATGATCTCTAGAATGAAGGAACAGATAGAAATGTATCAAAGCCTGCAGGTTAAAGCAACCTATCAAAGTAGAAGACTTGAAGCAGAAATCATCTTTCTCAAAACAAATATGGAAAAATCAAATAAGAAGAATGAAGAACTTCTACAAACATTTGAAGAACAAGAAAATGGGTTGAAGGAAGAGATTTTAAAATTGAATGATCAAGTAGAAGAAGGAAGAAAGGTTGAAGAAAATATGAAGAAGCAATGCCAAAAATTGGAGGTTGAGGTAAACATTCTCAAAGGTAAATTAGAAGAAAAAGATAAACTTTTGAGGTTTCAAGATAGTACTAAGATTCTGGACAATATTCTTAGTATTCAAAGGTCTCCTTCTGTTAAATTTGGTCTTGGTTTTCATGAAACTGTGAAAGGTGAATCTAGTTCAAAAGGAAGTGCTAAAGATTCAAAGGAAATCAAAGAAACAAAGGGTCAACCGACAGTCATGAACTCTGAAAAGAAATCACTCCCTCCTAACTATAGAAGCATCTATAATGTTGAATGCTTTAAATGTCATAATTATGGGCATGTTGCAGAAAATTGCAGAAGTAGATCATTTCAGTCACAAACAAACAGATTCTACACAGAAAGGTACTCTGGTTTCTTCAAGGGATATTGTTTTTCATGCAACAAGTATGGTCATAAAGCAGCTGATTGCAATAGAAGGAAGAATAGAACAACACATTATGATCCTTATGCTTAATTTTCTGGTCACATAAGATGCTATACTTGTAACAAGTATGGACAAGTAGAAAAATAATGCAGGATGAATAGATCTGAGAAATTGGAGAACTTCCAGCACACAATAAGAAAGTTCAAGAAAAGTTGGAAAAAGGAGGACCGGTCAGAAACGTAGGGAATATTGACCCTACTGCAGTCATCCGATTCTAAATCTTACTTCTCTTAATGACTACAAGAGTGATGTGAGATACATTATAGGGATTAGTAATGTATCGTCACAGGGGGAGCGATGTATAGTGATTCCCATGATTTTTTTGGTTATTCTGGTTATGTTTATTTCTGACAGAGCATCTTATGTGAAGAAGACAGGTACATGTGGTACAAACTCAGGGGGAGATGAAGGAATGTGAAGTTTTCAATACTTCACTTTCCATACGTGGGTTCTGCGAACTAAAGCTGTGTATACACGCGAGTTACAGTGGAGACAGTCACGTATGCATTTATGACAAGAAAAATAGTATGACAAGCTAAAGATCAGGAGCACAGGTTCAGGGGGAGCATCAGTCTGACTACTAATGATTGTATTATTGGCACTGTATCTGCTTATTTCTCAGTTCTAAATGATTATGACATGATACATGGTTTCTTATGATGAGATTATGGATGAGCCCTGTTTGCTTTTTGCTGAAGAGTATTCTTTGTTTTCAGACATGGATGAGATGGAAGTCTTATGATTCAGAGATAAGGACAGATCATGCAGAGATTGTTGCTGATAACTTGCTGTTGAAAGAGTTTCACGTTGCAAAAGCTAAGGAGGAGCCTTGGTCATATGGAAAGGATGCTTGGATGCACATTTTCAGGGGGAGCATTAGCCTTGCTGAGCGTAATGCATTGTTGGCATTATGATGATTCTGAAATAAGATCTCTCTCTCTCTTGAGGTCTTTCTGGTACTAGACATAAAAATTCATATTTGTAATTTGATGAAAAGGTCTTGATGTAAAATTGTAAAATTCAGTCATGTAAGGACTTGATCAAATGTGTAAACCCACTTGGTTGGGTACTTGAGTCAAAATGTGTAAACCCATTTGGTTGGGTACTTGAGTCAAAATGTGTAAACCCTCTTGGTTGGGTATTTGAGTCTCATATGTTAATCCAATTGGTTGGATCTTTGATGTAAGTATGAGTCCTTGGTGATAGGAAGGTCATAGAGTCATGTAATTGATTGAAAAATATGTTTTAAGATTCAGCATGTACTCAGGGGGAGCATGGTAAATTCAGTGCACATCAAATCTACAGTGCTCTTCTATCTACATGAGCAGAAAACAACCTTGTGTTGGTTTTGATCCAACCTTTGCCCTTGATTTCAAAGGGGGAGAGTGACATGGTGCTTGAATAGGGGAGAATATAATTATGCTTAATGTATCTATCTGTTGTGGTGATCAAACACCATCGTGGTTGCCATCAAGTCCAAAGGGGGAGATTGTTGGCAATATGATGCAAAGTGTTCTCCTTGATGGCAACCCACTTGATGAAGATGATGGCAACCTACTTAATGAAGTTGTTCTTGATTCTTGATGAGTTTATTAATGATGTAAATCTAATGTTCTATAAGTAGCTCAGAAGTACCAGAGAAAGAAATATCAGTAAGGGCCAGAATAATGATGAAAAGTGTGTGACACAAAGCATACGCGGGTTTGTTTAGGAGAATTAGAGTATGCACGCGGGAAAGTACGTGCCAAGTCGCGTATGCTCAATTGCGCTCTAAAAGAATAAAAACAGGGGTTACTACCATGGTATTGACCCATTGTATTGAGCGTTGGATTGTCTATGTGATCCCATCCAGGAATACCATCGGAAGTTGTGTGGTTTTGGCTCATGGTATTGTCAAAGGCTAGATCTATTTAAGGAGAAGAAATTCGTTGTGCAAGGGGTGTGCATGAGTTTGGGTTTGAATGTATACTTCACTCTGAATTATGTCTGAATGTAAAGGGTAACATTTTGATGATAGATATGAATCTATGATGCACCTATGAAGAAAATGATGAAGAGGGATCTCTAGATCTGAAATGTATATGTATCTTCTGGATCTGTTTATGGAATGATTAGATCTATGATCTGGCGAATCTGTGCTGAAGTAAAGAATGAAGATCTGAGTTTTTTATCTATTCTGGAGAGCTGCACTGCCCTAAAATGTCTGAAGACCTATACGTAGGTTCGTCAAGGAGAAAGCGTGTATATACGTGGCTTGCATTCAGCGAAAGTGCGTATGGGAATTGAAGTCAGCTCTGAAATGTGTGCAGATGTATACGCGGGTTGGTATTTGTGAAAGCGCGTATATACGCATGATCAGTGAAGAAAAAGCACGTATGTAATCTAGGGTTTGCTGAAGTGTGTGGAAAGAAATGTCTGATCAGTTCTGCTATTTTATTGCTATCTGTCAATGATGATCTGGGTTTTTCGAATATTGATTATGCTGCTATAGAGCAAGTTTTTGGTTTGATAAATGTTCCTTGAGCTTAATTGTGTGGGTTAGATCCAGTATGAAAATTGATGAAACGTGGTCCAAAAAGGTGTTGAAGGTTGAAGCCTTCAGTTAGGGGGTTGTAGCTTCCTTCCAGGAGAGGCTGGTGAACGAGAGAAGGGGGTTGTAGCTCCCTTCCAGCAGAGGCTGGTAAACGAGAGCAGGGGGTTGTAGCTCCCTTCCAGGAGAGGCTGGTAAACGAGAGAAGGTTCTAACCTTCTGCAGGTGGGTGCCTGCGTGCTGGTATGAGTCTGCGCCAGTACATGGTTGTAAGATGTTTTCTCTATAATAAAATATTGAAGGCTGAGACAACGGCAGTGGTGGTTTTCTCCCGACCTGGGTTTCCACCTAAAATCCTGGTGTTCATGTGTGATGCTTATGTGTGATGGTTTATTCTATTATTACTGCAGATGCTTACTGTTCACTTAACATTAGATGAATGAATGTTGCAAAGAACTAAGTTAAGAATTATCTGTATAATTAGATCTCTGTTCATACGCAAGTTTTATGAAGGATATCCGCGTGTATACGCTAGTTGGCTTCAGAAAAGTAGCGTATGGGTTTTAGTGAATGGAAAAGTAAAAAGTTTTGAGTAAGTCCTAAATGTCATTCAATTTCCCCTTCCCGCATTTTTCCCAGCAAACAAGCTAGTCTTCAAATCTTGGATAATTTCTTTGTCATTTCAAATCAACAACATATCATCCACATACAAGACCAAATAAATAACACGGTCACCAATTAATTTAAAATAAACACAGTGATCCTCCTTGCTTCTGGTGAGGCCAAGTCCCCGTATATAGGTATCAAATTTCTGATACCACATCCTTGGTGACTGTTTTAACCCATACAGAGACTTCTTCAACCTGCATACCAGTTCTTTCTTACCCTTCACCATAAAGCCTTCAGGTTGCTTCATGTAGATCTCCTCTTTTAGATCCCCGTGAAGAAATGTTGTCTTCACATCCATCTGTTCTATCTCAAAATCAAATGCAGCAGCAACAGATAAAAGTAATCTAATAGAAGTAACTTTGGCAACAGGAGAAAAAATATCACCAAAATCAATTCCCGGCACCTGGGAATAACCTTTGCTACCAACCGAGCTTTGTATTTCTCCACCTTGCCTTCTACATTCATCTTCTTCTTAAACACCCATTTGCTCCCAATGGGCTTCCTTCCAGCCGGCAACTCCACCAGATCCCATGCATCATTTTTGTGCAAGGATGCCATTTCATCAACTATGGCCTCCTTCCAGAGTTTTCCATCCTTTGAATCTACTGCCTCCCTGACAGTTCTAGGTTCATCATCAGTTATAGTTAAGGCAAAACATGAACAGAAAGCAGATGGACTATACCTTTCTGGTTGCCTTCTTTCCCGAACTGATCTTCTCAAAGCTGGAGTTTGTGGCTCTTCATCTTCTGAGTCTTCTTCTGTTGTAGAGTCTGATTCATCCTCCTTTAGCTCAAACTCTATATTTTCAGGTTCCTTTGGTATGATTTCATGTTTAACAACATCTTTCACCTCTCTAAACACCACATCTCGGCTGTACACAACCTTCCTTGTTTCTGGGTTCCAAAGCTTGTAACCCTTTAAACCATCCTTATACCCAATAAAGATGCACCTTTCAGATTTATTATCCAACTTGGTCCTTTCTCCTCTAGGACATGTACATATGCATCACATCCAAATACCCTTAGATGTGAAAGAGAGGGTTTCTTACCAGTCCATACCTCATGTGGAGTCTTATCCTCCAACACTGATGAAGGTGATCTGTTAACTAAGTAACATGCGCTTCCATCGCTTCTGCCTCCACTCTGTCCTAACCCTAAGGACACCGAGCATGCTTCTTAGTTCTTCCATTAGTGTTCCTGTTTCATTCTTCTCAACTCCATTTTGCCGAGGTGTGTATGGAGTAGTCTTCTACCTGTATATACTATGATATTTTCTATGAAAATCTTGTACCTTCTGCACTTCACCATTATCTGCCCCAAATACCTTTTTATCTTCTTCTCTTCTCGGTTTTCCACCAAAGAGTCTAAATTCTTTAAATTTTTCAAAGACTTCATAATTCTTCCTCAAGAAATATATCCATGTATTCCTTCAGAATTCATCTATGAATGAAACATAGTACACAGACTTTCGCAGTGATGGAACTGACATAGGTCCAAACACATCATTGTGCACAAGTTCTAATATCTTGTTTGCCCTCTTAGAACCAGAAGGAAAACTCACTTGATTATGCTTCCCATATACACAATGTTCACAGAAATCGAAATCCAGAGAGAAATTATACATACCTTCTACCATACCATTTCTATGTAGTATCCAAAGGCCCTTCTCTCCAATATGTCCAAGACTTTGATACCATAGCATGGTCTTTTCTCCAGAGACAGCTAGGCTTTCCGCTCCTCTTTAAGGAACCACAGAATTGTTACACCCATCAATAATAGTGCTACCTTGTAGCTTGTACAGAGTTCCAATCCGAACTCCCCACATTAATACCAGTGCTCCCCAAACCATCTTGCAGGAATCTTTCTCGAACATCATTTATCCAGATTATCCATTCGCTTGCTGTAATTCAAATTTCTGGTCATCAGCAGAATAAGGAAGAACACTTTCAGAAGTGTTCTAATCCTTCCACCTTGCAGCTTCATCTTGACCTTTCCACGTCCGACGATTCTGGCCTTCCTATCATCCCCTAGAAGACATCACCACCATCATATTTCTCATACTTGCAGAACCAATCCCTATGGGGAGTGAAGTGAAAGGATGCACCTGAGTCAATCAACCATGACTCATGATCTACATGTGTATTTGAAGAAGAAGCCAAATACACATCCCCACCTTCATCCGAGGTGGTGCCTTCCGCGTAAGGAGCATCTCGTATCCCTTTCTTACCTTCTCAGACCTAGAGTTTTAGATTCACCCATGCTTGAGTGCCCTTCCTTTCATTTCAAGAGATTTCCTGCAAACTTTCTAGAGAATTGGATCTCCCACTCGAAACGTTATTCTTGTTTTTGTTTTGGGACCTTCCTCGTACAGATAAGACATCTCCATTCCGGCCCTCCATATTTCTCCATCTCATTTCCTCCAACAGCAAGGCTAAGACAATATCCTCAAAATTCAAGGTAGTTGTATTGCTACCTATTGCAATAACCAGACTATCCCACAAGTTTGGTAGAGAACATAACAAACTGATGCAGTTATCTTCATCTGAGACTTTAATATCAACAGATGACAGCTGACTTACCACAGTATTGAAGGCGTTCAGATGCTCTATCACCAAGTTCCATCCTTCATCCTCAGGTTATAAAAATTTTTCCGCAGGAACAACTTATTCACCAGAGACTTAGATTGGTACAAATTCCCAAGTTTTTCCCACAAATTCTTTAATGTAGCTTCCCCAGATACATTCAACAATACTGAATCTGAGACACACAACCATATTGTGCTCTTAGCCTTTCGATCCAGTTTCTTCTAGTCTTCATCTGACATTGTCGTTGGTTTAGTACCTGGATCTACCGCGATCCACTGATCTTTATCCACCGGCAGATCCTCCATCTTGAGCTTCCACAACTCAAAACTCTGACCATTAAATTTCTCGATCTCTATCTTTCCGCCGCTCGCCATCTTCTTTCACCGCAAGAATCGATCCTGCAGATCTCCCACTGAACAAGGTCTACCTCAGGCCCAAACAAAAAACCCTCAGTAGCAAAGGCATCCCCTTGAAGCCGAAACAACTCTGATACCAAATGTAGGTTTTAACCCTGAACATAAATTATCTACACACGAATCTTATAACAGAAAATAAATAATAGCAAGAGCATAAAACATAATACAGATAAACAAAGAGATTTTCCCTTGGATCCCAAATCGGGACGACTAGCTTGATTTTTCATTATATTCCTTTTAGTGTTACAACACATATATATACATGCCGAGGCATACATAAACCCCAATCCATTAACCCTGGATTAGAACATAACCATAGTTCCCTTGACCAGATATAAAAAAATACTAGGGGTCGAAAACCATCGTACCCCAAAACCATGTGCAAACTCATGCACAAAACATGGGTGGGTTCGCATATCAGTGGGACCGCATACGAAAAAAAATTTCGCCGGGGCGCTGCCCCAGACCTCGACAGGGGGGGCTACCGCCCCCCCTGTGAACCCCCTGCTGTGTCCGGCGCAATGTACAGTGCTTGCGGCTAGTCGTGGAAAGAATATAACACATACCCAACATTTAACCTAATAGATGTATAACATGAACAAAGTATTGGACTCAAAATTCTCTTGGAATTTTTTAAAAATGATAAAAACTAATACACATTTTAACCCTCCATGGCCTTAAACCATAGGTTAAGACACACAAGAGGATCAAAGACACAACTTATAATGATGACCAGACTTTGAAAAATTGCAGTGCTAACACACACAAAAATTAATACACACGTATTATCTTATGAAATTAAAGTGGATAGCATAATAGCTATTAAATAATGTCAAAATATGAACATACAATATTCATTCACATATGGACATGCAATTTAATTTGTTATCTGGTTATATATAGTGGTATTGTTTAAGAATGAATTAAAGAGGAATCATACCATTTGTTTTTTCATTAGCCATTATAATTTTTTAGTATTGAGATTAAGCTCTCACAGTTAATGTAATGATGATCTTGGCTTTGTTAAAAGGGTTAGGTTATTGTAAGTGAAATTTTGAGCATGGAAATATGAAAATAACTTGAACAATTTGTGTGATTGAAATGATGTTTATGATATTTTTGCTTGAAGATATTGTATTCTTGATTTAAATTTCATGATATTTAGATGAGCTTTGGTAATCACACTATAAGTTGTAATATTTATGGAACTTAATATTGAAAGGGTTCTTTAAAAAAAAATATGAAAAGTTTTTTAAGTATGAGTTTTAGTTTCTTGGTACCCAAGATGTCACAACAACTTAGATAGGGGGATAAAAGCTAATATATCAATGTATTACTATATTAACTTCATAGTATGAGAGTATATTAGATACCTACTATTGTGATACGTTTAGCACTTGAACTTCATCTAATTTCTCCACTATGTGGGTACTAGGTGGATGAGATAAATAAACAACAAAGGTTTTTATTTACCACATGTTTAAAGTTGTGGGTCTTTGAGGAGGAGGGTATACCTCTACCTATTGCACCTCCATGAAGTCATAGTTCCTATAAAATAATTTAATCCTTACAAATGTGGCATCCATAAAGAAAAAAATTCATATAGTTACTTAAATATAGAATATAACATTTAACAACAAGGATCCCCACTTTTATCTTCATATTTTTCTTTATGGATTTAGTAGAATCATATGTATTAACATGTAATATGATGACCTTCCCCTCAATAGACTTGATAAATATTCAATACGTCTCCCCATTACCAATACCATAGTTAGATGTTCTATTATCAAGACTATGAATGTAGGTAAGGGTTTTGCTAAATAATCTATAGAAAATGGAGGTGTTATAGTCAACCCTAGATGAGACATCTATTAAACTTGATATTATTGAGTACATTGAGGATGCCTATTATTTGTATTTATTGTCACAGGTTTTATCATATTTTCTTATGATGGTTGAGGATTTCCATTGAAACATTAAGCCATGAAATGATACTCTTTTAACCTTAGTCATGATTCTTTTACATACTGGTATTTGTATTCAACCTTCACCATGTCTCTCTTTTGGAACAACATTATTTGACTTCTTCCTAATACCCATGATGGTGACAATTTTGTGACTTGAAAGTTCATCTACATTTGATAAAGTAAGGGATGAATGGGATGGGAGCTTCATTAGACATAGAATTGAGGTGTTGTAGTTCAACAAGCCCATATTTAAACAATGAAAATCTATTAGAGATGAGAACATAATACATATAAGAAATGTGGTATCATCAAGATGGAGTTGGTTTCCATGGCTACCATTGTTTCATTAGGGTTTTACAATATTATTTTGATTATTATTGCATCTATGTTTTAAATACATGTATATTTTAATTTTAATTCTTTTATGTTTAACATTTATATATACAATGCATTAATTTTAATCTAGACATAAAATAAATAAGTGTTGATCGGTGTTGTGTACCTATACACAAGTTTTTGTACATGAGATATTTTATTTGTAAAATCATTAATTCCCCATGATTAAATTAGTAGATATTATTTATTTCACTACTAATTTAGTGGGTAGAAGTTAGTCATATTTGTTAATAACTCATTTCTATGTTAGTGGAGAGGCATTTTTATGAGATTTGTATTTTTTAAAGGTTAGTCACTTTGCATTACTTCAGTAAGAGATTACATAGAAAAGTATGGCTTGTCTGTCCAAATGGAAACCAAAAAAGTGACACAAGTAAAATTTTTTGAGGTTACTGATACCCCCTTTGATAAAAGCATCCCTAAGGTAGAAAATACTGTAAACATGCTAGCTATGTTAGATCGTTACATCTTGTGGCATAACTAAACAAAATATATCACTAGAAGCATAAAAAAATTCCAATAGAAAGTGTTAACAAGGAGGAGGATCCCCATGCATATACGATTGTGGATCACCTTCCTCATTTAAGGAGAAGGTGATATTGGCATATCTCTTGGCCAGAATGGTCAGCTTGCAGTTAAGGCAATCAATTTTGTCCTTCATTGCCACAATTAAAATATTTGAGAACCTTTGTGTTCCAGTAAACATTAACAAATTGCATATACCAAGAGAATCGATATTAGGAGGAAGAGAATAATCCATTATATGATGGTGTTTTTGACATGGATGTACGGGATGAAGCGCTGATTGCAACACACATTTTCTTCCATTTGTTCAATTTGTCGGTGGGCCAATTCAAAAATTATTTCTTGGCAATAGGAAAAATATTTGCAATCTTGAGCTTCGGCTCAATGATGAAAAGAGGCAACTTGAATATCCTCTGGCATAGAGGTAGTGGTCTGTTGTTATGAGATTTATATTTTTTGGGTCTTCTTTTTCATTTGTGATCGATCAATTTTATTATCATTACCAAATTGTTACTAATATGAATATCGTTTTACATGGAGTTTCCTTCTTCCATCTTTTAGTATTTGTAGATGCAATTCATCCTTTTGTATGGAGGTTCTCTCATGCCTTCATTTAATTACCATTTTTTTTTACATTTATTGTTTATTCCATGTTGGAGTATTGGGATGATTCAAATGGGAATCAAAGTTGGTTGATTCTTTCTTTTATTGAAAATGGAAAAAAAAAATCTAGCAATGATAGTAAGAGAGATTTTTGAAGTTCTTGAATTATTGTTTTCATAATTAAATTTCTAATTTACATTCTACTTAGTAATATACATAGTTTTTTTCCCAATTAGAGGTCATACATTTGGGATTATTTCAAATTTATAGTTTTTTTTTTTTTAATGTTATGAATCCAAATTTATCTAGGGAATTTAAGATAATATAACTTTTAATAGACTAGCTATATTGAAGCCAAAAGCATCATTTGATAGCGTTCTTTTGGGGCTATAATTTGAAATACTATATTATATATTTTTAGTTATTATTAAGTTAATTACAAGTTTAACAATACATTGTACATTTTCAGCTTCAATGTCCTATATAGAATGGGAAATCCATAATTAAGTAATGTTTTATGTTTCCATGAAATCCTAGCATGAAATATCAAAAACGGGGAATGGAAATATTCCTATATGCATGTGATATTTTATATTGTTATTTCCATAAATATTGAATATTGTAACAAGAGAGCTTCATGGTTATATCTAGAATTTACTTGTCAATAATGGTATGGAGACATCTTATGGTTTGTGAAGGAAAATACTTTCATATTTTATTTGTTGAAAGTGCTACTATTTATGACAACTCTCCATTTCAAGATGATTAGAAGAGTTAATCCTGACCTCCCATCTTCTTTTACAAGGATCTCTTCTTCTTCCTGATGAATCTCTTGCTCTTCTTAATGAATGGTGTTATAATTCTTATATGTTTCAACAACATGTAGAGACAAATTGCTTAGCATGTTAGTCTCCCTTTCAATATGATATGTTAATGCTAAGGGTGAGGATAGGATGGAAATTACAGGGAATACCAAATATCTTCCCAAACACCTTTAATTGGCACTTAATGGTCCAAGGGTGTAGGTGAAATGTTAGATGAAAAGGCTTGCATGTCATGTGATTAAAAAATCTTTACATGCCAAGTATTTGAAAAAATGTCTAGCCCTAAAAGCAAAGTGTTTGATGTAAAATTTCTATTTCTAATCACTTTTTTAATTGAAATTAAATAGAGTGTTATAATCACATTGCCAATTTCCAAATCATGGTCTAATTCAGATAAATTTCTTTCAGATTAATCACATCATTAGGATTTGGTTAATGATGTGTTTAATCCGAAAGACATTTATATACATTATGGATCACAAAAGTCTTATATCTAACATGGTTAAATTCCTTATGTGGAAAACCTTAATTTTGTTGGCACACTTATTTGCATGTGTGGTAGACATTAATCACAAATTAGGACTTAAGTGGGGGATGTCACTCATCAAGCAATGATTTATTTTTGAAAGTAAAAAGCTTGATGGTAATTATTTGTTGTTTGATTATGATTTTTCAAATATTCAACCTTCACTCTTGTTCTCCACTTGCATGTTCATGTGTTGTGTAATGGTGGACCATCATCCTCAAACCATCATTATTTTAAGGATTTGGTCTGGAAAAAACCCTCTAATTCAAATACATTAAGCCATCCTATGCCTAATGTGTATATTAGATAGATATGAAGAGGTTTAAAAGTTGGATATCTCTAACTTGGATGCTATAGACCTATTTTTCTTTTACCAATCTTCCTGAATAATATATAGATTCAGTTATTTATGTCCTTCTAATTTAGATTCATATGAATGGTTTTTTTGACGTGGAATTGTGAAGTTTATCTTTTCTCCAATGGTTTATTTATTTCTCAATTTTAAAACCATGTTACATATCAAATATATTTGAAGAAGGGTTGTTGGTTTTGGGGTAGAATTGGGCTCTTTGTTACCCCTTGGTTTCCCACTTTTTATCCTTCCAATGTGTTTGTTATAAAAATGCTAGTTTGGGTTTAAATCAATCTTCCCCTTCATTTTTGGCATATATTGGTTCTTAAATACAATGTTATTACTTTGAATAGCGACATCAAATTATATGTGATGCAGATTAAACTATGTGTTTTTACATATGATATAATATATGTTAAGTGTGATATTATTCAAGGTTTATTAGACAATATTCTCTTACGATGGTAAATTTTATATGAATTCATACTTTGTATTATGAGAATTGTTGGCACTACTAACTAAATGGGAATTCCTAGGATCCTTTTCCTCATGCATGCACTTAATTAGGAAAAAAAAAAGGGAGTAAATATCAAATAAAAACATGGAAAACATGTGAGTAACTATATATAGAGGATGAAGTAGATGAAAACGATGCTAATTAGTGTTTATCTATTATGGAGAAGAATAACCTTGACTATCTAGAAGTTTTGATTAAGGATACAGAAAATGTCATGGAAACCGAGATTTCATCCTAAATGATAATAAATATTAATGAAATTCCTATAAGGTGAATGAAGAGACTTCATGAATTCAATACCTTTCATATTGATAAATAATTGGCTCCCTCTCCAAATGCTTACCTCTAAAATTTTGAATTACAGTTAGTTATCATGGGCCATTTTTAAGGAGGTTGCATGAGGTTAAAAGGAAGAAAGGGGAAAATGGTAGGATTGATGAAATGTACAAAAATATTCAACTCCTACTCTAAACCACTCATGATATGATATGAATTCCATTGAATTGAAAGAAAAACATCAAGTTATTGTAGAAAATGTTCCATCATCCCCATATGGGTTGGGAAGGGATGTGCCACATCCTACAATAGGCGAGGGTGCCGTCACCTCACTCAGTAAGTGAGGTCAATGTGCCTCCAATACCTATTATCATGTTGAAATGTGGTAATAATTTCAGTGATTAGTTACTAATTGTTGGGATGGTGGCTTTTTTGGTTCACGATGGGCTATATTTGGGCTTAGATTCTTGCATTTTGGATTGTGGATGGTGGTGAGCTGAGATATTTTACCATTACTCTCCAGGAAATCCAACTGAATGGAACTCACTTTAATAATATTCAACTTTTCCATCTAGTCTTGTTTTTTTCCCATGGTGAGATCTCTTGTATTCTTTCCTCCTTTGTATCTAAAACAATGTAGGTTTTCTTGCATTTCCATGGTCACTCTTAGTGGCCATAGGATTTCAACATGCATGTGTTAGCCTTGATTCTAAAATTTTATTTTACACTCACTTCACTAAATCAATTTCTTTTATACTTCTCCTCATTTATTAGTATGGTTTGAAAAAGGGTGCATTCCTAGAGATGACGTGGAGTTCATGGATTACAATGGGGCTCCAACGTCCACATGGTGGTGAAGAAGTCAACATGGTTATTTAAGAAGTAGTTTCCACCAAAGGTGAAGGAGGAGTTAAGCAAGTTAGAAGAAGATATTTCTATTGAATGTCAATTCCTATTTTATCTTGAAGTAACAAAGAATGTGAGGGAATGGGTGTCAGACCTGGATCATATGCATGCCTGGTAAAACCAATATTTTCTCACAATTGACTTGTACTGGAGGTTGAAGTCATTATTGGGTTTATTTCTTATAGATAATAATTATGATAAGAATGAAATTATGTTGGTCCTATATGATGCAGTTCTTTAGTAGAAACACATGAATGAGAACCTCAAGTATATTGAGGCTAGTGTGGCACAAAGTGCTAGTTTGAGTTGTTGTAACCTAGGGGAACCCAACCTAATTAAGGGGGATACTTTTCACCTCTTTTTAGTATTTTACTTCATGTCACAACTTTCTATTTGTCTATTTTCTTAATTATACCAATAATCTTAAGGTTGCTTTGAAACACTTAGATTATATCTATTTGGATATAGATCATAGCGAACTATTTATATATCATTTGGATATTCCTAGGGCTATTGTGTCTTTGGAGATTACTCTTGTGAACTATGGGTTATTTTATTAGATAGATGCTTTGCTATTTTTTTAGTGGTTTGGTTTTCCAAGTGGTAGGAGATTGATAGGTAGAGACTTTTGACTTATGTAATTTCCCTTTGATAATTTAAATTTAGCTTAAACAAAAGGTACAAAAATAATATGTATGTTAGTTGTGTAGATATTGATATTATGTATAATATGCACTGAAAAAAGTGTATTTTCCATTCATTTTTTGAAAATAAATGATTTATTCTCTCTCTCTCTCTCTCTCTCTCTCTCTCTCTCTCTCTCTCTCTCTCTCTCTCTCACTCACTCACTCACTCAGACACACACATTATCTTATCAAAATTAAAAAGGATGGAATAATGACTATTAAATTAAGTCAAAATAATAACTTACAATATTCATTCACATATGGATATGAAATTTCATCTATTATGTGGTTATATATAGTGGTATTGTTTAAGAATGAATTAAATTGGAGCCATATAATTTGTTGTTTTATTAACGACATTGGTTTTGTAGTAATGAGATTGTGCTACTAATGTATCGATGACCTTGGATTTGAGAAAAGTGTTAAGCCATTGTAAGTGAAATGATGAGCATGGAAATATGAAAAGAACTTGAACAACTTGTGTGACTAAAATGATGTTTAAAAGAGATTTCATTCTTGATTTAGATTTCATGATATTTAGACGAGCTTTGGTAATCACATTACAGGTTGTAAATTTTATGGAACGTAATATAGAATGGTTTCCTTAAGAATAATATAAACTTTTTTTCTTAAGTATGAGTTTGAGGTAGGGGTGACATGAGAGGTGTGGGGGTTCCTTTAGACCTAAGTACAATTTGAAATAGACTACTCATGGAATTTATGGAAACCTTCCAATAATTAGGCCAAAATGTATTCCCTATTTTAAGGTCTCTCTTTGGCCACTTATTTTGTAATTAGTTCCCTAATTGTATAGGTGATTCCAATAAAATCGTCTTCCATATGGATCTAGGGGATTATCCTTTGAACTCTAAGTTGAGACATATTTATTCTACAATATTTAAAAAACTTTAGATATCCAAGTCTAACAAGTAAAACATGCATTGAGAGAACTTGATTTTGCAACAGATAAGTTGGTCCACCAAGCCTTATTTATTAAGCTTATAACCATGAAATTAAATGCATCAGTGAGGGCGGAAATGATTCCATAAACCACTGGAAATGAGCACACATTTAAAAAGAGTGGAGCTAGTGTGATATGCACATTTGAATTGTGGCAAGCATGAGTTGTCTTGGGCTAGCAATTATGAATTTAAGTCGAGTCATCAACTCATGAGAAGTAATCATAGAGGAATTTGTTTTGGGGTCTTAGGGATCTCTGACAATTACTATAAAATTATTTTATTTTTTGGAATTCCATTTTAGGCACTATGGCACAGTCTTTCCATTCGAATGGAGTGGGATTTTTAGGTTTGTCTAGTTTTATGTAGTAGTCACCTCATGCAAGATAAAAGATAGTATCTTGTTGCTTATATCAAGATAACTACATTAGAATTATGGGAAGTCAGAAAAAATATGGTGTCACATATTCCCTTTACCCACATGGTGTCTAGTAGGGAAATCATGGTGTTTAGAGTGGCAATATTAGCAAGAGATCCATTTGGTTAAATCTACCGACCCTAATTAGGAATTCTCTTTTATATAATTAGGGTTTTCTATGTTAGTACTAAAACTGTACATGCGAGACTTAAAAAGCGTATGGAAAAATTTTGGATTTCTAATGTTCCTATTTTTTATCCATGAAGCCCAAAATCCAAAAAAGGCAAGAAAATCTACAAGGAAAAGGAAGTACATGGGATATATGATGATGTGAGAATGGAAATTGTTGTTATAGGAAGGGATATTGACTATTTGAAGGCCCAGGTTGATTATCCAATATTCTCTCCTCTCACAAAAAAAAAAATCAGGAACTAAATTCAGAAACTCAATGCATTTAGCACCATTTTCAAAACTTCTTGGCCATGCACCAAGGAGAAACATATGGAGGAGACTGAAGAGTATATTCTATAGATTCAACCTAGTTTACCTCAACTAGATTAGCCGATCTAAATAAGATAACATTAATTAAAAATACGATTATAATATATGAATACACTTTCTCATAACTTTAATTTTTTTGAATGCTTATCAAATGCAACTATTATTTAGGCATTTTAATAAAGTGTATTCTTATGGATTATTTTTGAGTCATCATGCTGTAGGTTAGATACATAACCAACATGCTCAAACTAGTTTAGTTTCAAAATATTATGCTTAATATTTCCTTAGATGGATATGGATCTACTCTCATAGTGCTTCGACACCATTTTTCTATTAAAAGTTATCCTATTACCGTTAAAAAAAAGTATGAGTTTTAGGTTCTTGGTAGTTAGGAAGCTATTGCAACTTAGTTAAGTGGGGGGGGGGGGAGGGGGAGGGGACTATTGTATTTGTTGAAATACATAGTGATACTAAGAGGGGGGTGGGGATGAATCATTATTACTTAAATTTAACTTATTTTCACTTAAAATAGAAGTCACATCACCACATCAATCATTGCGTGAACACAAACATAAATGTGTAAACTAAACTGGGAGAAAACTTATAATGTTTATATAACTATCTTTAATTTGTTACAATTTTACAGGAAACCACTTGCGTGGAAACCAATCCTCTGTAAGAACCAAATTAAAATGTTGCAAGCTTCAACCTTCTAAGAATATGAGGACACCTATCCTCTATAAACACAAATTAAGCTACTCAATCTCCAACATATTGTATAAATGACAACAATCCTCTTCTGTAATTCAATTCAATGTATCACTTTGTTTTTCACCATTCAATTATCAATATTTAGGATTATTTTCTATTAAAAAAACTAGATCTACCTATTTGGAAGTTTTTACCCAACCTTTCTCTTTTTGTTCCAGCAATTAGTTAGCCATTCCAACCCTCATACACGGGGGCTTCACTTGGGGAGAAATACCATACCACGCGCATTCATATTGGGGGATATATAAAGAGGAAAAAAAGACATAATATATTGAGCATATAATAAAGGGTAAAGGGTTTTTATATTGGCAAGTATAAAAAATGAAGCTCAAATTTAATGAAAAATATAAAGGGGTATAAGAACTAATGAAAAAATGGATACCTACAATATATAGTTAAAGTAGGGGTTTTTTAAATTGTGAATGTGTATTGGGTTCATACTGGTAGGGGGTTAGTTAATTTGATTTTTAGAGGTATTTTCCAATAAGTAGTAAAAAATAAGGGTATTGTTTAGTATGCCTTGAACGCACATGATATGAAAGATGTTCATTGTGTGAAACTCGCATGCCCTCATAATTCTACTATCACTTCTCTTTAAACTATTTTATAGGCTCATGGTGTAGATAGACTAGGGCTTGGTCTTCTCAAGAAACAAATAAGAATAAAAATCATAGAAAAATACAAGAGAGTATCCACAAAAATCACCCTTTTAAATCTTCCTTAACAACTCGACATGCAACAAAATTCGACCTTGACCTTCAACAAAACTCAACCTTCAGAAAAACTCTAGTAGGGACACACTATCTTCTTCTTGAATTAATAACTCAATTCTACTCCTCCTATTATTGGTTCACAAGTTGTGAACCCTTGTTTTTCTACCCTCTTCCTTTGCTAAATAATTCTGCAAAATATCCAAATCACTTCTGATTAATGGCAAAATTATCCTCCACATATTGTTTATTTATATCCATTTTTGCATCTAGGGAATAGCCGACTTGCGGGCTGACTTATATAAATACAATTTTTTTAAATATATGTATAAATTGATTCAAAAATCCATTTCTCCTTAACCATGAGGAGTTAGGATATGTGCCACCTATCGTTGGAAATGTCTTGAAATATGCTATTTGACTATGTAACTTTCCATTTCATTTGGACATCATTTAACATCAATAACAACCATTTTCGAAAATACACCCTTTGTTATTGAAGGAAATAATTTTATATATTCTTCTTTAGACATATGCTCCCCCTATTTGCATTCTATCCATACTTCTTGTCAGTTTCTCCCCCTATTTTCATTCTCTCCCCATTTGAAATTAATAGCAAAGGGTGTTCCCCCTAAGTTTTTTATTTCCTTATTGAGATAAAGGAGAGATAATTTCCATTTTTCCGTTGAATTATTCAAATATTTATTTAGTTATAGGCACAGTAAAGATGACAACAATATATTATTTGGTGCTGACAATTCCATCTTGACATTCTGCTTGACAACTTGTTTTCCAAGGAAATGATACTTGATTGGAATGTGCTTTGTTTTTTAGTGCTTGACAAGATTTCTTGAGATATTGACTGCACTAGTGTTGTCACAAAAAATGACAATTGTATGATCACATTCCACTTTGTTGTCCTACAATTTTTGTTTCATCTAGAGAACTTGGGTATAAAAATCAATTGCTGAAATGTATTCGTTTCAACTATAGAAAGAGAAACTGATCGTTTCTTTTTTTCTTGACCAAGGCATAAATAATATCTAAGAAAAACACACTTATATTGGTGTTTTTTCTATCATCAATGCTACTTTCCCAATCAACGTATGTGTAAGTTTTCAATGTGAAATATGTACTCTTAGGATACCAAAGACCAAAATTGAGTGTGCCCTTTAAGTATTCAAATATCCTCTTTATTGCTTGTATATGTGATTCCTTTAGCGTTGATTGAAATATTGCAACCATTCCTACTTCCTGAATAATATTTGGTCTTGAAGCTTTCCATTATATTAGACTCCCAGTAATAGATTGGTAAAAATTTGAATTGACTTGAGGAGATTCATCATCCTTAATTAACTTGCATCCAGTAATCGCATAGTTACTAACTAGTGAAAATTATTCCATTCCAAATCACTTGAGCATATCCTTGAGTTAATTGGTTTAGAAAATGGATATTCCTTTTTCAGTTTTAGAAAATTGTACTTCAAGGAAGAAGGACAATTCTCTAGTCATTGAAATTTCCTAAGCAAATCCATGACTCATATCATCATTATTTCTTCCAAAAATGAGATCATCTACATATAAAAGTGTGAATAATAAGTTTTCATTTTCCATATTGATGAAGATATTATTATTAGAAACCCCTATTTTGAAACCTTATTATTGAATATAGTTTTCCATCCTAGCATACCAAGCTCTTGGAGCTTGTTTTAACACATAAAGAGCTTTCTTAAATTTTCACACATAGTCTTTATATTTGGACAAGTAAAAACCTTATGGTTATTCGATGTATACTTATTCCTTTAAATATCCATTTAGAAGTGGTGATTTAACATCCCCATGATAAACTTTGAAGCCTTTAGAACACACAAATGTGAAAAACATTCTTATTTATTCTGATATGGAAACTAGAGCAAAGGATTGTTCGAAAACAATTCCTTAAATTTGTGCATAGCCCTTACATACATGTTTTTCCTTATTTATGATCATTTGTCCATCTTCACTCATTTTGTTTTTGAATACCCACATAGTCCCAAACACGTTTTTATCTTTCTATCATGGCATAAGTTCCTAAGTTCATTTTTTCTCAATTTGATTCAATTCTTCTTCCATAGCATTCACCCAATGTTGGTCGTTACTGGCATGTGAAAAATACTTTGGGTTTATTTTTAATAGCCAAGAAAAATTGACTTTCCTTGGTGAATTGGTTATTATTCTCCATATTTGTATACATGCATCAACATCTCTAATAATTTGGTTCTATGGGTTTTGCACATATGTAAAAGCTATCTTGGATAGATATTGTTCTTCTTTTTCTTGTTATTCCTTTGTACTAATAATTTATTGGTCCACATAGAATGATATATTCTAAATTATTAGTTTTCTATTTAGATTCTTTCTCTGGCCACACTTCACCTATTCTCACGTAAATACATTCCACAACTTTATGTATTATTTTATTGTAGAATTTGTAGGATTTACCTCTTATTAAGTATATAAGGAATATTCCATCGTCAACATTTTAATCATCTTTTGCAATTTATCATAATTATTTCATGTAACAATGCTTCCAATAGTTTTGAAATACTTAAATGTATTTGGTCTGCCTTTCCATAGCTCATATGGTGTATTGTTTTTGTTAACTCAGAGTTGCTCTATTTTCATGCTAAAAACGTATGCATCAAATACTTTTTTCCAAAAATTATATGGTAATTTAGCTTCTAGAAACATTTGTTTTACTATTTCTTGAATTGATTTGTTCTTTGTTTCTATGACCCCATTCTATTGTGGAGTTTTTGTAACTGAAAGTTGTGTCTAGATTCCATATTTCTCACAAAATTCATTAAAATCATTTGAGGTTAATACACCTCCTCTGTCTAATCTTAAACATTTGATTATTAGATCAATTTTATTTTCAAATAACGCCTTGAATGATTGGAAATTATATATTTCTTCTAATTTTTATTTAAGAAATGAAATCTATATCATTCTAGTATAATAATAAATAAACAACATAAATTTCCTTTCTCCTTGTAGGGTTGGTTTTCTTGTTGGTCTGCATATATTTTTGTGAAAATTCTCTAGTGTTTTTGATGTCAAGCACTCCCTTGATTTGAAGTTCACCCTGGTCTATTTCCCATGTTGGTAGAATTTGTAGATGACACTTGTTGGTTTTGATATTTTGGGCATATCTCTCATTCCTTGTATTCTACTACATTTACCAAATTGTCAAAGCTCAAGTGTCCTAAGATTTCATGCCATAACCAATTCTCATTTTCTATCCATTGTAACATTTTTCACCTTCAATTTTAGCAAGAATATATACATTTCCTAGTGTCCTTATTGCTTTTACCATTAATATTCCTCAATCAATATTCGTTATCTCACACTCTTTAGCACAAAAACAAATTTTTCCTTAGACTTACCATTTTCAAGGATCACAATACCTCTTCTGTTGGGAAAAATACTGAGAGGGGGGGTGAATCAGTATTTAGGGATGAAAACTTTTTACCTTTTCTTTCTCTTAAAATCATACGCTATTTTACAGAATCAACTGTGTATGTCCAGAGATCTTATTATGTCTTTACTTAGATCATTGCATCATACATTCATCTGATGTTTAGTAAGCAGTAAGTATGAACAGAAATAATAGAACAAACCATCAAACATAAGCCACACATATGAACACCAGTATTTAAGGTGGAAACCCAATTTGGGAGAAAACCATCGCTGTTGTTATCTCAGTCTTCAAAATTTATTATAAAGAAAAATTCTTACAATTTATGTTGGTGCAGACTTATACCAACACGCAGGCACCTACTTGCAGAAAGGCTACAGCCTTCTCTCGTTTACCAGCTACCACTGGAAGGGAGCGAAAACCCCCCTCACTGAAGGCTTTGACCCTCAACACCACTGCGGACCACGTTCCATCAATTTTCATACTGGATCCACCAGTTTCCACACAGCATACCTTGGAGGTCACCAGATTTATTCATTTTCTTCAGTACACTCTCACCAGTTCTTCATGATTTCGTCAGTCGATCAAACCAGAGATTCATCATTGTCAGATCATTATATCCATGGGTGCA
This sequence comes from Pinus albicaulis, assembly GCA_034641835.2. NCBI lineage: Eukaryota > Viridiplantae > Streptophyta > Pinopsida > Pinales > Pinaceae > Pinus > Pinus albicaulis. The sequence goes on along the minus strand of CM076574.1, from coordinate 138,935,184 downwards.
TCGTAGATTCAGATTTATTAATTAAGAACAGAGTTCGTCCATGCAGATATTCCTTAGAGAAATTTATTCATTCACCACCCCTTACTCATGCACACCTTGTACAATAATCATCTTCTCCTTATATAGTTTTTTCTTTAGTAAAACCATGAATAAAAACCATTCAACCGCTAATGGTATTCCTTTGACAGTATTTCCTTTAGTTTACCCCACGTGCCTCTTTGATTTATTTTTAATTTATTTATCAATTTGAAGAAATTGACAAATAAATATATTTACAACTTTGAACTGAACTTTAGGATTAAATTTACAACCCTTTGCACTTTAAAGAAATATCCAATGCTTTTAAACAATTAACCTTATGATAAACCTTTGACCTCGGGCCCACATATATAGTCAATAGCCAATCAAATACGCGCATGGTACCATAAGTAAACTTCACGCAAGTCCAGCATCTGATCATCGTTAGATAGCAAGCTTCCAGATCAACGACATATATGCATATCGCTCGACCTCCGATGCCGAACGTTAACATGCGATGGACCGCCGTACTTTGGTTAATCTTCGTGCATCTTCCTCATACAACCACTGTCTGATGGCTTCCCTCCAGATCAACGGCACACAAAATATCGCTGGGCATCCTGGGTCGAACTATAACGCGCGATGGCGCGCAGTGACAAGCGGTTTTTCGTGGGTCCACCTCGCCACGTGTCGAATGATCTATGGAATCACTCCCAACTCCTCAAATATCGCTTGCCCGTCGAGAGCGGTGTGATGAAAACTGGAAACCGCCTATACTGTTCCTCCTTCATGGTTTTTCCCTTCTACTCCTGGTTCCGTCCAACTTCGCATTTCGTCGTCCGATCTAAGATCAACGGTTAGCAGGAGCACAAACAACCCAACGGTTAACATGGAGGGGTGCCTCCGTAGTTTACCCGTTCATTAAGCATTGACCAGAGATCAACGGTCATGATTTATTGCGGGAGCACACCCCGACAGTTTTGAACTAGCGGAGGGGTGCCTCCGCAACCACCAAAAGAGAGTATCGCCACCGAAGCGCCACCACTGTCGCTACCAAGATTCCGCTACTCCATTAATCTGCACCATCTCCCATCAACTGCCTCATCAGATACAGAGTATCATTCAAGCCTTCCAATTACATAGGACATCATTCGACTCCATTACAGAGATTATTCACACAGAGGTTCAAGGGATTCCACACAAGAATTACATCAGTCAATACACATATAATACACATATCCCTAACTCTGCAACAATGATTTCATTCCTCTCCGGGCACTGTAGGTATCCTCTGCCCATTATGAAATTGGCCACATTGGTCATATATATTCCAGATTTACTCAACCATACTTAAAATAATTCCACAGTTCTTCATCAACATATACAAATGAAATCAACTACAAAACCCTCCTGGTCTTGGCCAGATATTCAATTGGTCCTTTTTTCCATCTCCTTTGCAAACTGTATTAAACCCCTAATTCAACTCCACTGCTCTATCTCTAATTCCTCTGTTTCATCTACTGCCTCTGCTACCTCTCTGTCTCTTTTGCCTTGTGGATATTTTAGGTGCTACTCCTATCTTTGCCAATTCCTTTGCCATCAATGACAACATTTCCAACAATCTCCCCCTTTGGCATTGATGGCAATACTTATCTTCTGTTTGTCTTACAGAAGCCGCCCCTTTTTTCTTTTCCTCTCCCTTTGACATCAATGGAAAAGGGTTGATCAATATCCTTTGGACCAAAAAAACTGTGCTCCCCCTGATATCATGCTACATCTTTAAACATAATATTTAATGAAATAACAGAAATTATAATTCTCAAGATCAAAAATTCTCAAACATGAGATCAGACCGCAACAAATAATTAGAATGCCAACAATGCATCCTGACCAATGCTCCCCCTTGACCTGTGCATCCTTTTCATATGACCAATGTTCCCCCTTAGCCCGTGCATTCAGAGATTCCGAACTGCACCTCACAACCAATTTAATCTTCTGTATTTAAGTAGATCTGATCTTCTGCATGGCAGAGACTACTCCCAGTTTCTGTCTGAGATATTCGAATGCTTCCCTGGGTAGAGGTTTGGTAAATATATCAGCAACTTGTTCTTTGGAGGGAACATACTCCAATTTCACCTTTTGTTCAAGAAGTTGTTCACGTAAGAAGTGATATTTGATGGGAATGTGCTTGGTCTTGGAGTGCATAATAGGAATTTTTGAGATATTGAAGGCACTTGTATTGTCACACATAATGGAGATAGGAGGTGAACATTTGATTTGAAAGTCTTGTAAGGTTTGCATCATCCAGAGAAGTTGAGTGCAACATGATGCAGCAACCACATATTCTGCTTCTACTGTAGATAAGGCAATAGAGCTTTGCTTCTTGCTGAACCAAGATACTAACCAGGGTCCCATGTAAAATGCACCACCACTAGTGCTTTTCCGATCATCAACATTTCCAGCCCAATCTGCATTAGTGTAAGCCTGAAGAGTGAGATCAACATTATTTGGATACCATAGCCCAAAGTCTTGAGTTCCTTGTAGATATTTGAATATTCTTTTGATAGCCTGAAGGTGAGACTCTTTTGGATTAGCTTGGAATCGTCCAACAATCCCAACTGCATGCATAATGTCTAGTCTAGTCCCAGTGAGATAAAGTAGACTTCCTATCATAGATCTGTATTCTAGTTGATTCAATGTGGGAGAATCATCATGAGAACTGAGATTACATCTGGTTACCATTGGTGTACTTACAGGTTTGCAATCTTCCATGCCATACTTCTTCAAGATTTGCTTAAGATATTTTTCTTGTGATAAGAATATGCCCTCTGTTGCTTGTTGTACTTGCAAGCCAAGAAAGAATGTTAGTTCCCCAAGTAAATACATTTCAAATTCTTGTTGCATATCAGAAGCAAATTTCTGACTCGTAGACTCTTCATTACTTCCAAAAATGATATCATCAACATATACAACCAAAATCAATAGTTTTTCATTTTCAGTTTTTGTGTATAAGTTGCTATCAGCAGACCCCTTTGAAAATCCTTGTTGATGAAGATATTTGTCAAGACGATAGTACCATGCCCTTGGAGCTTATTTGAGACCATATATAGCCTTTTTAAGTTTACAAACAAGATTTTCATCATTTCCCAAAATGAATCCTTCTGGTTTTTCTATATAAACTTCTTCTTCTAGATCTCCATTGAGAAAAGCAGATTTAACATCCATTTGATAAACTTTGATTTGTTGGAAGCTTGAAAAAGCAAGAAACATTCTTATGGCGTCAAGTATAGCTACATGAGCAAAAGTTTTTTCAAAGTCTATACCTTCTTGTTGAGCATACCCCTTGCAAACAAGTCTAGCTTTATTTCTTATAACATCCCCATTCTCATTTAACTTGTTTTTGAATATCCATTTAGTTCCAATGAAATTTTTGTCATGAGGTATTGGTACTAATTCCCAAGTGTGATTCTTTTCAATTTGATCAAGATCTTCATTCATGGCTTGAATCCAACATTCATCTTTGCTAGCTTGATTGACATTGTGTGGTTCAATAGTGGATAGAAATTCTAGATAGCTAGAAGATCCCACAAGAGTCCTTCTTGTTTGTACACCTGATCCCTTATCTCCCAAAATTTGAGATTCCGGATGATTCTTTTGAACATATCTGGATGGAGCCTTTTCAGATAAATCATCTTCAGGTTCTTCATTGGGTTCACTGTCTATATCATTGCTATTTGATGTAGAAGGACATAAGTCACCATCGTCTTCATTTGTTGTTTGTTTTTCTTCCTTTGGGGCTGCAAGAGACTCATCAATAACAACATCAATACATTCAACAATCTTCCGAAGTCTTTTATTGTAACATTTATATGCTCTACTCGTAGAGGAGTAACCAAGAAGTATTCCTTCATCTGCTCTAGGTTCAAACTTGCCAAGTTTTTCATCATTATTTTTGATAAAGCATTTACTTCCATAAACTCTAAAATGCTTCACAGATGGAGAATTACCATACCAAAGTTCATATGGAGTTTTGTCACTATTTACACGAACATGTGCCTTGTTGAGAATGTTTACCGCTGTATGTGCTGCTTCTCCCCAAAATGTGTCAGGTGTTCCAGAATCATCAAGCATAGCTCTAGCCATTTGTTGAATTGTTCTATTCATTCTTTCTGCTACGCCATTTTGTTGTGGAGTGCCTGCTACAGAGAACTGTCTCTTTATGCCATGTTGTTCACAAAATTCAAAGAATTCATTTGATGTATATTCTCCTCCTCGATTAGATCTAAGACATTTGAATTTTAGATCTAATTCATTTTCAACCAGTGCTTTGAAGATCTGAAATTTCTCAAATGCTTCATCTTTGTGTTTAAGCAACCCAATCCAACACATTCTAGAGAAATCATCAATAAATAAGATATAGTATTCTTCTCCACGTGGTGACTTTTTCCTCATAGGTCCACATATGTCAGTATGAATGAGTTCAAGAGGCCTATTTGATGAACCTTCTTTGGCATTGAATTGTACTCTGGTCTGTTTACCGAATTGGCAAGATTTGCATATGATGCTCTCTGGTAGATTAATATTGGGAAGACCACGAAATTCTTTAAGTCTGCTTGATTTGTTGATTTGAGAGAAGCTTAGATGCCCCAGCCTTCTATGCCATAGCCAATTTTCTGAAGATTTACTTAAGTAACATTGATCTTTGTAGTTCTTCAATACATACAGGTTGCTTGGAGTTCTCTTTCCTTTGATAATGGTTTTACCTGTATCAAGATCACGTACCACACATTCTTTTGAACTAAAGACAACTTCAGTTCCTTGATCACACATTTGACTTACACTTAACAGGTTATTCTTTAATCCATCCACATACATGACATCATTAGCTTTCACCTTTTCTTTTAGAAAAACAGACCCTTTTCCCTTAATGACCGCAGGAGTATCATTTCCAAATGTAACATTCTTTTCCTTTTCTAGAGAACTATATGCAAGAAGTTTGTTTTTATCACCTGTCATGTGTCTTAAGCATCCACTATCAATGTACCATTGGTTTTCTTCATCTTCTGAAAATAACGCTATGCCACAATTTTCAACCTGTAATTCCTTCTTTTTCCATACTTTGGAGCTTGAAGGAACATGTTCTTTTGGCTGAACTTTGCTCTTGCATTCAGATTCTTCATGGCCAAAGTTATTGCAATAAGCACATTCAACTTCATTTTGAAGAGGAGAAAAGTTGTTATAGGTATTCTTCTTTGTTTCAATATCAATCCTTTTCTTTCTTGCGTCTCTTGTCATGATGGTTTTATATGCAACACATTGAACAACTTTATGACCAAAATTGTGACATGAGAAACATTTTCCATTGAAGAAGAAATTTTTGCGATCATGAAATCTTTTACTTGAATTTACCTATTGATTGGTGTTTCTTTGAAAGATATTCCTGTTAGTGTTCTTTGAATTGAGATGATCATGATTTACCTGTAAAGATTCTTTATTCCCTTGCTGAGTGATAGTATGTTATATACCAGTTGTAGTTGTTTTTAGATAACTTGGTGCTGAAGCCTGAGAAGATTCTCCGATATATCCAAGACCTGTCTTTATAAGAGGAGAAAGTTGTACGTTGATACTCTCATCTAAGGTTTCAGATCATTTAGAAAATCTAAGATTCAGAGTCTTTAATTTCTCAAGTTCTTTTCTCAGGCTTACTACTTCACACTCTAATTTCTCATTGTGTTTCTCCTTTTCTTCAAGCTGATTTTTTAGAGTCTCTATGGTTATTTTACTTTCTTCTAAGCATATTTTGAGTTAATTGTTTTCATCAAGAAAATCATTGTCCTCTAGAGCATCCTCAAAAGTATCCTTTTCTTCTCTAGATTCTTTTTCAAATGCCATGAGAAGTCTAAGATCTTGTTCACATTCTTCCTCACTATCAGATAACCCATCACTGTCTTCATGAGTATAGTAACTTTTTCTAGTGCTAAACTGATTCTTATTCCTTCTTTCTACTTCCTTCCCTTTTTTATGTGTTTATTTATGAGGACACTTAGCAACATAATGACCAACTCTTCCACAATAAAAACATTTGAAAGGAAGCCTACCTTTGAACTGTCCTGTGCCAAGTTGAAATTTCTTTACAAAATTTACCTCATCTTCTTTTGAGATATATCCTGATCTTTCTGTTTTTTGTACTTCCTTCCCTTTTGTAGAAGCTCTAGAAACTGCTTCTTTGACTTCATATGATCCTCCTCTTTTCATTTCATATGCAGTTAGTATGCCATGAAGTTGCACCACAGTAAGATTTTGAAGATCCTGCTTTTCTTCAAGAGCAGAAACTTTTGACTCAAATTTTTCTGTTAGTGTTCTTAAAATTTTCTCAACCAAAGTAGATTCGGTTATTGTTTCTCCCAGATTTCTCATATGATTTACAATATCATCAAGACGTAAAAATAAATTGGAAATTCTCTCCTCATTATCCATTTTTAGATTCTCATATTGAATTCTGAGAGTTTGGAGTTTAGCACTTTTTACCTTTGCATCACCTTCATAACTCAGAATGATTTTGTCCAATATTGCCTTTGCTGTATTCAACTGCATGACTTTGAAAAATTATGATTCAGTTAGACTTCCCAATAGAGCATTGACCGCCTTTGCATTTGTTTCATAATTATTTCTTTCTGTCGGATCTGTTGGTACTGCAGCTGGATATTGATATCCTTGTTCAAAAATTGCCCATACATCTGCTCCCAGAGACTGAAGATAGGATCTCATCCTTGTTTTCCAGAAGATTAAATTGTTTCCGCTAAAGAGCGGAGGCCTGATAGATGTTGTTCCATATTTATTTCTCATCTTTCTTGATCTTCCTTCTAGCGGCTAAGCTTTTTCAGAAGGACCTTTTCTGATTCCAATTGTTGAGAAAAATACTGAGAGGAGGGGTGAATCAATATTTAGGGCTGAAATTTTTTTACCTTTTCTTTCTCTTAAAATAATATGCTATTTTACATAATCCAACATGTATGTCCAGAGATCTTATTATGTCTTTACTTAGATCATTGCATCATACATTCATTAGATGTTTAGTAAGCAGTAAGTATGAACAGAAATAATAGAACAAACCATCAAACATAAGCCACACATATGAACATCAGTATTTAAAGTGGAAACCCAATTTGGGAGAAAACCACCACTGCTGTTATCTCAGTCTTCAATATTTATTATAAAGAAAACTTCTTACAATTTATGCTGGCACAGAATTATACCAGCACGCGGGCACCTACCTGCAGAAAGGCTACAACCTTCTCTCGTTTACCAGCTACCACTGGAAGGGAGTGACAACCCCCCTCACTGAAGGCTTTGACCCTCAGCACCACTACGGACCACGTTCCATCAATTTTCATACTAGATCCACCAGTTTCCACACAATATACCTTGCAGGCCACCAGATTTATTCATTTTCTTAAGTACACTTGCACCAATTCTTCATGATTTCGTCAGTCGATCAAACCAGAGATTCATCATTGTCAGATCATTATATCCATGGGTGCATTGTAGATTCAGATTTATCAATTATGAACAGAGTTCGTCCATGTAGATATTCCTTAGAGAAATTTATTCATTCACCACCCCTTACTCATGCACACCTTGTACAATAATCGTCTTCTCCTTATATAGTTTTTGCTTTAGTAAAACCATGAGTAAAAACCATTCAACTGCTAATGGTATTCCTTTGACAGTATTTCCTTTAGTTTACCCCATGTGCCTCTTTGATTTATTTTTAATTTATTTATCAATTTGAAGAAATTGACAAATAAATATATTTACAAATTTGAACTGAACTTTAGGATTAAAGTTACAACCCTTTGCACTTTAAAGAAATATCCAATGCTTTCAAACAATTAACCTTATGATAAACCTTTGACCCCGGGCCCACATATATAGTCAATAGCCAATAAAATACGTGCATGGTACCATAAGTAAACTTCGCGCAAGTCCAGCGTCTGATCACTGTTAGATAGCAAGCTTCCAGATCAATGGCATATATGCATATCGCTCGACCTCTGATGCCGAACGTTAACGTGCGATGGCCCACCATACTTTGGTTAATCTTCGTGCATCTTCCTCATACGACCACCGTTTGATGGCTTCCCTCCAGATCAACGACACACAACAATATCGCTGGGCATCCTGGGTTGAACTATAACGCGCGATGGCAAGCAGTGACAAGCGGTTTTTCGTGGGTCCACCTCGCCACGTGTCGAATGATCTATGGAATTGCTCCCAACTCCTTAAATACCACTTGCCCATCAAGAGCGGTGCGATGAAAACTGGAAACTGCCTATACTGTTCCTCCTTCATGGTTCCACCCTTCTACTCCTGGTTCCATCCAACTTCACGTTCCGTCGTCCGATCTGAGATCAACGGTTAGCGGGAGCACAAACAGCCCGACGGTTAACATGGAGGGGTGCCTCCGCAGTTGACCCGCTCATCGGGCATTGACCAGAGATCAGCGGTCACGATTTATTGCGGGAGCACACCCTGATAGTTTTGAACCAGCGGAGGGGTGCCTCCGCAAGCACCAGGAGAGAGTATCGCCACCGAAGCACCACCGAAGCACCACCACCGCCGCTACCAAGATTCTGTTACTCCATTAATCTGCGCCATCTCCCATCAACTGCCTCACCAGATACAGAGTATCATTCAAGCCTTCCAATTACACAGGACATCATTCGACTCCATTACAGAGATTATTCACACAGAGGTTCAGGGGATTCCACACAAGAATTACATCACTCAATACACATATAATACAGATATCCCTAACTCTGCAACAATGATTTCATTCCTCTCCAAGCACCGTAGGTATCCTCTGCCCATTATGAAATTGGCCACACTGGTCATATATATTCCATATTTACTCAACCATACTTAACACAATTCCATAGTTCTTCATCAACATATACAAATGAAATCAACTACAAAACCCTCCTAGTCTTGGCCAGATATTCAATTGGTCATTTTTGCCATCTCCTTTGCAAACTGTATTAAACCCCTAATTCAACTCCACTGCTCTGTCTCTAATTCCTCTGTTTCATTTGCTGCCTTTGCTACCTCTCTGTCTCTTTTGCCTTGTGGATAGTTTAGGTGTTGCTCCTGTCTTTGCCAATTCCTTTGCCATCAATGACAACATTTCCAACATCTTCTAGTGATTCTGCAGATACATTATCTTCAAAAGTCACATTTCCTCCTTTTTCTTCTTTTATAGAAATAAATTTCTTTTGATCTCTAGTAATGTGTCTAGAACAATAACTATCGAAGAACCAATGCCTTTCATTGTTTCAAGAATACATAACTAGTCTGCATTTTTCTGTTGGTGGTTCTTCCTATTTTTCTTCCAAAACCCTTCTCTTGATTTCGTAACATAGTCTTGTGCCATATGTCCAAAATTTTTGCATCTGTAACACTCTATACTGTACATGGATAATGGATCAAATGAATTATGATTTTTGTTATTGAAGACATCATTACCTCTAACTCTATTGTCTACAAGTTTATTTCTAGAGGTTGGATTAGAAACTCCTTCATGATAATTTTTTGCATATGATTTACAATATTTTTCTTGATGTACGAAATTTTTTCATGAAAAAAATGACCATGAAAAGTATTTTGATACCTAGTTGTGTATGGTTTCCTTCATGAAGTCATTTTTTAGAAAAAAAAATTCTTTGGAGAAGATTCAATTGTTTTCTACTTCTTTTTCCTTGTCATATTACTACTTGCATTGTGAGTGGATTACTTAAGAGGAACATCATATATTTTTGGTGTAGTAGTGTCTCTAGACTCCTCCAAACTTATTTCCTTGATTTTACTAGAAATGGAGCTTTCAAGATTTTCTCCAACTTTATTTTTTGGTGACTTATGACTTGTATCTTCTTTGTATGAAGTCACATCCATATAACCAAGACTACTCTTGTGATATGTTGATAATTGACTGCTAAGAATAACATCCAAGTTTTCGAGATATTTTCATGTTTTTCTTGAGCTTATATAGCTCTTCCCTTAATGAGACAATTTCTGCTTCACACTTCTCATGGTTCTATTCCTTTTCTAGTAGTTGATTGTTAAAAATGTATTCCTCTTTTTTGCTTCTCATTTTTTGGTCTCGAGAAGGATGATTTCCTTGGATAGTCTTTTTTATTCGTCCTAAGGTTATCAAGCTCTTTTAATGCATTAATGAGTTCTTCCTCAAAATCCATTATGCCTTCAACATTTTCTTCTCCACATGCTTTTTACATTTCTCCTATGGTTGGTCTATATGGGATTATTCATTTGTGGTTAGTCTATATGTGATTCATCATTGGAATCATATTCATCTTCTTCAAGAAAATCATTATCCTCTTTAGAGTAGATATTTTTCTTTTTCGAAAGATTTCTTTTGAAAACCTTTTTTTTGGATTCTCGCTCATATTCATTATCTTCCCTGAAAGGACACTTAGTAGCAACATGTCATATATCAACACAATTAAAACATATGGCTAGTAACTCACCTTTGAATCTGGATCCTTTCTTTAGATTTTTTAATATTTCTACCATTTTTGCATCAAATTCATCATTAGAGAAACCATAATACTTTCATTTTCTTGAAATATTTGGTATTTTGAATGTTTCTTCTCCATCCTCATTTCATATGCAGTGATAATTCCATGAAGCTCATCCATTGTTAGTTTCTCCAAGTCCTTTAATTTTTCTATGGTGGATACTTCAGAATCAAAACGTAGAGGTAGATACCTCAATTTTTTTTGAAAAACCATTGTTTCTTTGATTGTTTCATAAATTCCTTTGAGATAATTTACCACTTCATCTACTCAAAGAAAATAAGTAGAAAAATCTTCTTCATAATTCATTTTCTGGATTTTAATTTGTCTTCAACAGGTTTGAATCTTTTCCTTTTAATTTTTCATCTTCTTCATAATTTCTTAGAAGCTTGTCTGTCATCTCTTTAGTTGATTCACAATGCATAAATTTGACAAATTATGAATCTTTCAAGAAAACTAAAATGGAATTCATAGCGTTTTCATAAGATACATAATCCTTTTCCCCATCTTGATCTATTGGATGAGATGATGTAAATTTATATCCATCTACAATAGGTAGCCAAATTTTAGCTCCTGGAGACATCAAGAGGTTCTCCATTCTTATATTAAAAAATGAATTATTTGGTCCATTAAACAATGGAATTTTGTTTGAATATTATTCATTGAACATGGTCTTTGTAAAATCGTATTCCATCTATTAAACTATTTTTGAAGAAGCTTTGTCTGATACCAATCGTCTAAATACACAATGATACTGAGAGGGAGGAGTGAATCAATATTGTGTTGGTGTGTTTAGTACACGAGTGTACGAAAAACAATGGTGCTTGCTAGGTGTGATTTCTAGCCTACAAGAAATGTCATAGGAAAAAAATGGGTTGTTAGATGGTTAGTGAAGCATCATAACATGTAGAAAAACTAGTTATAAAACATAGCATACTACAAAAAGAGGAGGAAACAATAAAAAACTAATACACATATAACACAAGCTCAATATCGAGTAAACGAAATAATAATACCAATGAAGAACGAATCCCATTTGATTAGCCGATGGTGGTAAAAAAGAGGTAGAATGCTAAAAAAATCACAATGAGTTCTTAGAGATATGGAGCTCTAATACTTAAAGAAAGGACGACTCTTCCCTTAAGTTGTTTTCATACCTCTCTTTTCTCCTCGAATGAATGATTGGATAACGAAAAACTGATGCACTTATCCTGTGGGATTGAGATGTTGGATGGCCAACAAATGAATCCCTTCAATCTCTTATTGCTTGGAAAACACACTACTGGTTTTCTCATGGGAAATTTGGCCAACATAACAATGTTTTCTAAATTTTTCTTCTCATGGTGATCTTAAAAATTCAAATCTTCTTCCCTCTCTTGGTACAATTGTGAATAGTGATCCAAGAGTGGTGGTTGATTCCATTGTGTGCTCACTTGAGGTCTCAAGGTGGCTCTAGGTGACTGTCCTTGGGCAGCCTCAAGTGGATGATATTCTTCCTGAAGTGTGCAAAGTGGTCCCAAATAGAGACCTTATGCCATACCCAACACTGCACGGCTTATTAAGGGAAAGCCGTGAAGACATGCGCTGCTATCGAAGAAAAGGGCATGCGAAGCACATTGTGCTAGTGTCTTCTGCGTGCACTTTGATAAATTTTCCTCTTTACCTTGGAGAAAGTTAAATTTTCTAGATTCTCTAATGTTTTTCCACCCTATAAATCTTCCTATGACATTTCATGATGTATTTTTCTTGTCCGATTTTCTAGTGAGAAGGGTTTCCCCCTAATGTGTGAGGTCTAGGAAGAACTGTATAACCAAAATCAATTGTAGTTTATGTTCTGTATAACCCATGTTGAGAGAGAGAGAGAGAGAGAGAGAGAGAGAGAGAGAGTAACTTACATGCAAACCTAAGGTTGAAGACCCCTTACTATGAGTAAAAGAGGGACCATGTTGTGTCGAAAACCTGCAAGAGATAGCATAATACAATAAATACAATATTTCTACGAGGCGGGCATGTCCCATGCTCGTTATGATTTGGCTAGTTAAAGTCTATCTGAAAAATAGAGGTTATGTCTGTGTCACTTGTATGGTAGTGATTTGTTGATTTGTTTGATGAAGATGATTGCTGACACCCTCAGGGGCGCTTTTTCTTTGAAAATAGGTTGAATGTAGTGCCCACATGCATAATATTGATATGGAATATTCTAGAATAAATGCTCATTGTATGCATGGGTGTATGACTAGGACCTTCCCATGTAAGCATTGCTGAAAGAGATGCTTATAATGGCACGGGTCTTTGACAACTTCTAACAAAGTGCAATGGTTGTGAAGTACGATACCATCTTGACATGAAATCTTGTTGTGTAGTCGAATGTCAGGAGGATTGATGACGTCAATGGGAAATGATGATTCCCACAGAGCCATCTGAGGATGCCCCTATTGAGGTGAGGAGTCATCCAAGGTACTTCTTCCTTTGTGGAAAATGGTTGTTGAAGTCGACAAGAAGGAAGCCTCAACCAATTGAGAGAAATATTGATGCAAGGGACTAGATTCTCTGATATGATAGGTTAACATAGGCATGATGGAAAGGAATGGATGAAAACTGATGATGGGAGTTCAATGGCCCAAGGTTGGATCTTGAAAAAGATGTTTGGCGGCAATCATAATGATTTTGGATGAGGAAAGCCCTGGAGTTGGTAGGACATCCAGGGTGGGTATATGTTGGTTATGAATGTCATGGTGGCTTTGTGTGAAAGGTGTGAAGCTCTGACCAAGGGTGATTAGGGACTGCTGCCAGGGTAGAAAAGTGTATGGATGGGTAGGGGATGTTCTCCTAAAAATATTTGTACACTTTCCAAAAGAATATAAAATTGGTTTGGATGTACAAACATGGATATGGGTGCCCCAAAAACATGAAAATGATCTCTCACAGATGATGTGAGGAAGGTGTTTTTTTTTAGGGCGGGAGCCCCATTGGTTAGTCTTGGTGCAGGGGTGGTGAAGTAGATGGAAATTATCACAGATGGGCTATATTGATGGAGGGATGGTAGGCCAAATGCGAGACAAGATGGTGCGTTTTTTATCTGCTTGCGAAAATGGTAGTCCGGGAAAGGGGTTTTATCGTGATATGGAAAAACGCGACTTGATGTATGATGGGTGGATGATCATGAATTGCTTCCCGGATTGGGGTGTTATGACCATGGTGTCATATTTTTTGATGCATGGTCTACTTGAGTGAAGGATTCCATGGAGGGGGAGGCTCTACCGACCGACAAGGATGTTTATAATGTGAAAGGTGGGGAGTTGATAAACATGGTCGGGATTTTGGAACCTATGGTTTGTGGAGAAATGATGTCAGGATATGCAAAGCTTCTCTGGGAATCTATCATGCTGAGGGCATAATGATACCTTCTTTGGAACCTTCAGTGACTAGGCCAATAGGTGCTTTTCCATACTGTATAATACCTGTAACCAATACCCCAAGTGAAAGAATCTTTTTCATTCAAATATATTGAAAAATGTGCTGAATGAAAAAAAGATAAGAGAGGGCATACTTGTTAGGGCTGAAAAAAAATATTTTTTTGGAGGCATGAATGTGTGAAGCCTCCCTTGGTCATTATGAGGTGTTGGTCACTATGTTGCTTTCAGTTTCGTAATTGGGCTTTCTGATCTCCCATTATGGTCCCTCAAACAATTTGAAAAGGATGCTATATAGGTCAATATGGCTTATTTAAGTTCATTTGTGTCATTTGAGAGTTGTTAGGTAGAAGCTTGCTGTCGAGCTTTTATTTTCATTGCAGGGAGCTTGTGCAGCAGTGATTCACGTTGTTAGTGTCAGCTAGGCCCCTAAATGTCCAAAATTTCAATTTTTTCAGTTTTACTGTTGAGGGGTCCATAAAAATTAAGTTTTTACGGACCCCTACTTGCTTTTGGCCTTGACAGCACAGGTGATCAAGGTACAGGCGCGGAGACCTCTGCGAAAATTTGAGGATTTCTGTGGAGATTTCATGCTTGTGGGAATTTTTTGCGCCTGTCTTCCACATATTTCTGAGATACAAACGTGTGTTTTGTGTGCCTATTTGAGAAACATGCACGTTGAAAAGCCAAGGCAATTTTGAAATTTATTTTGGAAATTTTTTATTTTTGATGTCACTGATGTGTGTCTATTTAGTGATAGGATGTTGTGGAAAGAGAGAGATTAGCTAGATCTTCATCTAGCTATGGCATAGGATTCCAACGCCCATAGGAAATTTTTTTAGTGGGGTCTCCTCAAGTTCCTTGAGAATGACCTCCTAAGGTTATAGGATCGTCTGTTGTGCTACCTAGTCTGTTGTTGGAATAGGAGGCACAAAGTGATGGTGCTGTGTGGGCATGACGTTCCTATACGTCTAGAGACAAATATATATTTTGTGACTGGTTTTTTGCCTCAGGGTGAGGCACTTCCTCACCCACTCCCGCCTGGGAGGGTGGCTCTCACTCATTGGTCAGAGCATCATTGTGGCAGGGCACCCCTTTCGGATGGGTGCATTCTCATATCTTTAGTGACCAACCTAGCCAAGCGATGTGATCTGGCTATGATCGTGCGATTGACTGGGTTTTCATCGCCGCACAGGGTGTTGAGACCTTAGATCGGTGTTGTGCACCGACTTCGGGCCATATATTTCTTTGAATTTTTCCATCATTTTTATGATTGTATGGTGTCGCAGCTGGTGAAGGTTCGAGGAGGATCTAATCTATTCACATATGCTAGCATTCTATGTAACATTATGTTAGAGAGGGTGGTATTGCTATGAACTGTGGTGGAAATTCCTATGGGGTTTCACTAGGACCCTCAGATGAGGCGATGGGCACCAATTATGCCTTGCGGTGGGGAAGGGGTGGTGGGTCTCTATTAGAATGCGACCACCAAGGCTTGATTTGAGGTGAACCCTCAAATGTTACTCGAGTATCCATACTGTGGGATGGACTATCAGAGAGATCCATATATGGGTCTTCTTGCTGGGTATGTGTGGGGACCTGTAGGTCTGATATTTTTGTTTTTTATGCATTTGTTGAGTATTTAGGATGTGTTTATTTATATGTGAATTGTGCTGACACTGACACTATCTTTGTTTCTCTTGCAGATGTGGGAGTGGTTGGATGGCATATTACTCGGTTGGTGGGAAACAAACCCATTCAGAGGGTTCTAGGTAGAGGAGCTCAACCCCAGGTTGGGAGGCAGGGTGGAGATCAAGGGCAGCCTCAGGGTGGTGATGGTGCTGGCCCTTCTGGGGAGGGTAGCATCTTGCTTGCTACCAAGTGTATTATGGCCATCACTTGTGCCTAGGTGGCTGAGGCACAGATGGAAAAGATGGGGGAGCAGTTAGCTGCATCTGGTGCTAGAGCCACTCAATTAGTAGATGCTTGTCGTCAAGTGGATAGGCTGACCCAGGGTATGTCGACTTGTGGTTTCGTCAATGATCTAGATGATGGATGGCTAGAGACATTGATGGCCCGGGAGAGGGGCTATCGTTTGACTCTGTGTCGTGTGGTGCTTTCTGTGTTGGCTGCTGCCCCAATGTTGGCACCAAGAAAATTTATGGGTCCAGATGGCCCACCTAGTGGGACTCAACCTTAGAGACACTTTGTACTTAGGGAAAGAACCCATTATGAGGATTCTTCCCTTATTTTTGATGACATGTGTACATATACTTTTTGGCCGACCTGCGGGTCAGATACATGACTTGTTACTTGTACTAACACATATTTTTTGGAATATATGCGAGATGTATTTTTTGCGGCTCTTGAATATGTGGCTTATAATTATATGATTTGATGGATTTTGTGTATCAATGATGGAGATCTAGCTTTTTTATGTTTTTGGTTTTATGTATGATGGTTTCTACGAGATGCATTCCAGTATAGGATGTGGTTGGCTATGAGATCTGCTGTCTAGTTTTGATTTCTTGGTACATGTGTGAATGGAATATCATCAAATTTATGGCTTAATATTTTTGTGCACAAATATTTTCTAAACAGTTGTGAATCTCATACTTCAAATTCTTGGTTTCACTGTGAAACCACTAACTAGGAATCAAGGTAGATATGAAGGTGGTGAATGCCTTGGTTGAAAGCATCGCTCATGAGCCCGATGATGGCGTCATATTCTGCCTAATTATTGGTAGCTAATCTGATGCATACTATGTTGGTGAAGAATGGTGATTAGTCAGGATAGTAGATGACCCAGGCAGTTGTTGCTAAATTTTGAGACCATCGCGAAGCTCCATCAGCACATCCAAAGTAATGGTTGGAGGTACAATCCATTTGTGACACAAGATAACTTTTTAGGACAAGTATGTGATGTTTGTGATAAAAAAGCAAAGTTTATTATATGCATGTTATCTCCAGGGTTGAAGCCTCTTGACCCTTATGGGTAAAATTTCTTGAGGTAGAGCCCATTGATGGGGTTAGTTAGGCATGTTCCATCGGGCTCTGACAAGATGTATGCCACCTTGAGGAGGAAATGTTTTATGACATAGGGACCTTTCCACAAGGTTTTGAACTTTCTGGTCCCTAGGGCTTCTTTCGAAACATCATAGAAAAATACTAAATCCCCCTCAGTATATGATCGAGGGGTGATGTTGTGATTGAACGATGCTTTAAATTATTTTTATGGGCCTTCTTGTGTTGGAGCGACTGTAGTTGACTTTGGTCGATGAGTTTGAGTTGCACCAAGTGTTTCTCTAGAGGTTGGGTGTCATCGAGGAGTTTGATGGCGGTGTGTAAGTTCAGGATATCGCATTCTATGGGAATCACGGCTTCAACCCCGTACACCAAGTGGAAGGGTTTGAATGCTGTTGATGTTTTCACTATCATGCGGTATGCGCACAGGGAGGATAAAAGCATGTGATGCCAGTTTGTTTTTTGGTTATTCACCATGTGTTGTAACATTGTTTTAAGTACTTTGTTCACAACTCCTACCTGTCCATTGGATTGGGGGTAGTATGGTGAAGCGAATTCATGTGTGAATCCGAGGTGATGAGATAGCTCCTTGAAAACCTCATTTTCAAAGCGTTTTCCGTGGTCAGAGACTAGCTCTTTTGGTACACCAAACTGGGCGATGACATGGTTGAATAGAAATCGTGCAGCGGTTTATGTCGTGTTGTCATATGTGGGCATGGTCTCTGCCCATTTCGTGAAATAGTCGACAACCACAATAATGTATTTTTGGTTTCCAAATGATGCAGGGTTGCAAGTCGTGAAATAATATTGCATCGTTGATGTCGTGGAACTTGACGCGGGCGACAGGGTGCAGATAGATTGGGTTTGCATCATCGTTGTTACAGCTACTCTCATAGTTACAACAGTCTCGACACCTATGACTAATGAGAAGACAACACAAGTCATGGTTCTGATACGCAACAACACAATCATATATGATGCATCATGTTGTCGGCGTTTGGTGGGGGAGGAATTTCCATTGTGGCGTCTTACGTGAGAGCAAGTCTAGGTTCCTCGCAGGGCATACCAAGAGTACTCACACTTTCCTAGATTTGGAAATTATGCTTGGTACAAAGGCGCCTGGATGTTTATATTAAGGGACATGCCTCGGTCTCATGGTTATGGCCAGTGCAAATGGTGCACGGTACCATGATGCTTATCGAGTATATGGTGTGAGAACCAAAACTACTCTTCATTGTTGAGGTGGACGCTTGGAAAGGATCAAGCGTGGGGGAAATATTTCATTTTTTCCGTCTCCAAATTTTTGGTTTTGGGAGGTCCAACTCCTTTGGGGGGACTAGACTCAACGCTTCTCTTGCCACTCTTAGTCTTGGGAGGTGCTCACAATTCATTGTATGGTGAAAATGTGAGTAGATCTTGCAATAGCAGTGTGTGATCCTCTCTTGATTAGAGAGATGCTTCTGTGGGACAGGAGAGACCATGTGAAATCTCTTCATAAGGTGATTTAGTTCCTTACACTGATTGACCTAGTGGTATATTCTATTGCATAGTCTGCTTGCCTCCCTAGAGTGGACATGGGTCCTGTTAGCTCGGTGTGTATTTTTGACTCACCCAATTCTTTGGTATTGATAAAGGGTAGGTTTCCGAGGGGCATTCTGCCTTACATTAGGTTCTTTAAACATAGGTCTAACTATATCCTGATGGTGCATTTCTATTGAACATATTATGTTGATTAGCAGGCCCATTTGAGGGATATAAGTACAGTATTGAGCATGATGGTTGCCCTGACATACTAGACAAGAATATATTTCTTGGGTATTCCCTTCCCTCAAAGCTAGTGAGGTGATTGGAGACCATCTGTATAGTGATTCTAGGTCTAGGAATTTGGCGACCAAATGGTTACGTGTATTTCATAATTCACAGGTTGGTCTTCTCCATGGAGGGTGGTTGAGGGTAACTGTATGCCCCCCAACTAGCTTCTTTTCCACTGACAGAAAGATTATGTATCTTCTTGCCACCTCCTCTTGTGTTTTCGAGCTTTCCATGGATTTCATATCTGATCCATATTCTAGGGAGAGGCGAATTATGGCCGTGCACAAATTGGTTAATGCTCAACGAAATCGAGATGTGTAATGGCAATGATGTAATGGGTGATTGCAGAACATATCTGACATGAATACTGGGTTTCTTGTAGGCCAACATAGTATACATGGTTAACAAGATACCATCTTCGAAATAGATCTAAGGCTGCACAGTCAGTGATGAAATGATTGCATTTGTTGCAGAGTGCACAACGTAGGACTTGAGGAGGAGGAACAAACACGAGTCTTTCTGGTGATTTCCCTGCCTCTTGAAGGTATAATATGACCCTAGTTTCTTCTCCATTTGTCTACTTGGGGGGATCCTCCTGATATGATTGTTCTAGGGTATGTAAGGCATCCTTATATCATGATATTTCTCAACAATGATGAGTATAATCTCTATAGTTGTTGCAGATAGCACATGCATGGTTGGTACTCAATGCTTTGCCTTTGCTTCTTGTGGCTAGTTCTTTTTTACAGGAACTTGTGGCTACGGAATTTGTTTCAGAGCTTAGGAGAGGTTTCAATTTGTCCAAATATAGGTAGATATTGGTAGGGTGGCCTACAATATCGCACAATGCGCAAGGTTTTATTTCCCTTGTCATGATGGGGTTTTATATCCTTTTCCATTTTTTATGGGTTTTCCTGGTCGCTTTAACCGGTGTTGCTATGGGAATATCTTTAACCGGTGTCACCTCTTGAGGAGGTATGGGGTTATTCCTGTATATGTAATGCCAGGGGCTCCCAGCATGGTTGGTAGGTCTAGGTACTAGAAAGGTATCGCGAATGACATGTTTGGCAATGTTACCATTGCCAAGACATGTTGTGACATGAAGGTAGGTGGAGGGTATATAAATGGATTTTGGGAGATAGCGTAGGGTAGAACAGTGGTGCCTGTGGCTTCAGTTTTATTTTCAATTTCCATGTTTGATGATGAAATAGATCCCCTCTGATATCAGGGAATGATTCTAGTATGAAAGGGGGGTATTCTTGGAATGAACCAAGGACAGATGACGGTTTGAATTGGTCGAGGCCATATTGTTGGTACCGTGTGAGAAATTATGTAGATGTGTCTACATAGGGTAGAACAACATCATCGTTTGTCATGGGTCAGTTGTCATGGTAAGTCAATTCGTTGACGGTGATGATGCAATCCTCATTGGGGAACATCATGATCGAGAAGATGGAGGATGCTATGGGAGACATGGCGTACATATAAATCTGCCCAAGGAGTAGATTGTAGTCCAAATGAGCGTCCAATACCTCTATTTCTATAAGGATAGTCTTGTTGTCTAAGCAGACTGAGACATTTTGATAGAGATAGATGGGAGGAGAAGGGCACACTTCATATCCTCTAAGTGTGATGTTCGATGGCTTCAGTTCGGGACATCTTAACTTATGCCAAACACTTTTCAACATGATTCATGTGGATGCACCCTCATTTTTTAGGGTCCTATATTTTATAGGATCTCAGGGTGATGGAGTATTTCATATTTGTAATTTTACATTATAAATAATTTTCAATTTGCAAATTATTTCAAAAAAAAAAATTGTATATAAAAATAAAATCAAAAGAGGGTATGTCAAAAAGAAAATTAATTTGAAGAGAAAAGACAAAAATAAAGAAAATTGAAAAAAGAATAAAAGAGAATAAAACCCCACAAAAGAAAAATAGAAATAATACTAAAAGTGCTGCGAATTTAAATGCCACTATTGTTAAATTAGTTTCCTTTATGTTAAATTCCAATAAAATTGTGTGCATATTGTCTTAAAATGCCACAATAAATATATTTTTGTTCCAATCATACAACTTAATCATGATGTAACAATTGTGAATTTAATGTTAATTAGGTTAGTGAATAAATATTTGTCAAACAGTTTAATATTGACAAATAAGTAGTTAGGTAGAAAATGAGATTGATTCAATAGTCTAATCTAAATCAATAAGATAAATAAGTGATAGAGTAGGTTATATTTTTATAAAAAAAGAATATGTGGGTTTGCTAGCTTAAATGCACCCTAAAGAAATAAGATTAAAAATTTTTAGCTTAGAAAAAGAATTGAAAATGAAAGGGTAGGTAGACGTTGTGTTATAGCTTTGAAAAGCACGAAAAATTTTATCCTAAGTTTAAATTTCAAAGTTATTTCATGTACATGAGAAGGCAAAAGGGTAAATGTTTTATCCTAAGTTTAAAGTGATCAGGTGCATCAATATAAATTTTGGACATATAATCCATTATCCTAAATTTTTACCTTTATCGAACCATTGCTACCCGACAAAACATCTCATCAAATCCCATCACTGCACGTTAACCTACCATCGCGTCTCCACTAATATGATATCCCACACTTCCATCCGATGAACCTTATCATTTTTCACCCCCCCTCTCAATCCGAACTATACCATCCGGGTGTGGTCCAAAAAAAGTGGTTTTGTGTTTTAGGCTCACACTAATGTGGCACCTTCCCTTCATTTTGCACCCCCTTTCTTAAAATTCTTACTGCTTTGGACCCCATTCTAAAAGTAGTTTCCCCGCCATATAAAAAATCACCAATCCGCCCATTGAGCACCCATCATATCATGCCACTTAGACCATACCGTTGCCAATTAAATTATTTCCCACGGTAATATAGTCAATGATGAATTTAATTCATCACTAACCATAGATCCAATGTATCCGTGCCACTCTCAATGGGAAATCGACCAAATTGTGTATAAATCCATGCCCGATTAATTTTTAATCCTTTACCTTACCATATTTTTTTTCTCTGTACATGTTTTCTGTAGGTTGACAGAATGCTAGAACAACTAGCCCTATCACTATCAAAGTACTCTCTGGAACCTTCTCAACTTATTCCTAATATCAGAGCTTTTACATAGTCTCGGCCCCATTTTTCTATCAAAAACCCTCAGTCACTATATAACTTGATCCAACCATGCCCCCTAAGAAGAAGGGACAGGAAGAAACTATAAATCCACTGCTCCATCCCCTAGTTCACCTTGATCACCTACCATTGGAAGACAGGGATTATAAAATCCATGAAACCCTCTGTGAGTTTGAGTTATTCAAAATGTACTGCTGGCTTGAATTCATCATGAAATGTCAAGCTTGTTATGTACCCAGCCAGAGAGCTATTATTACCCCTACAGGAGAGTTTTGAATTACCATAATTTCTCAAGCCATAGACCAAATGATGCAGGCCCCTATCGCAGAAAATGCAACCCCTTTCTCTCAAGAATAACTCACTGAATTATATCAAAAGTTGGAATTTTCAAAAAGGGCTAAAACCCTTAAGAGTTTTCTGGTTGAAGATGCCCAACTACCCAATAAGAATCCTCCCTATTCATCTTCCATTTTCCCTCATAGAGCCAAAAAAATCATTAAAGTTATCTCCTACCTCCTAGGTTATCACTCAAATCAGTGGGTAGATGAGGCCATTATAGGATTCCTTTCCATTTTCTCCACAAATTATAAGACTTCCATATTATTCAAATTTAGCCAATTCCTTGCAGATTCCATCCATGAACAATTTGTCAAATTCCAAACTGAAGAGGTATTTAAATATGCCTTTGTTTTAGTATATATTTTTTTATATTTTCAGGGAGACAGGCTCAAGTCTGCATTGAAGAAGTTGGATGAGGATGGAAACCAACAATCTGTCATCTTATGGAATACAATGGTAATGAAGGAGAAAAAGGAATACTCATACAAACAGTTCATAGAAATGCTTCTACATCCAACACACAATCTTCTAAGCACCATTTTAGAGCCAAGAATCAGTGAAGAAATCAGGAATTTTTTTCAATTATCAGACCAAACAAAAATAGGAGACTAGCATCTTTACCAGAATTATACAGAATTAAGGATCTATGGATGTGGGGTTGCCCCATACAAGCTCCCAAAAATTCCTCCCAATGAGGATTTGTTCTCTATAATACATCAGGTAAATGCTCAATACCGATGAGGTCAATTTTGTGTCTACAAAGAAAAAATCTCAATTCAGGATCAAAATAAAAATAGGACCCTTCATCTGAAACAACACGACAACAGGGGATGAAGCAGAAAAAATGCTGAAAGAAATGCAATTCAGCCTCAGTTTTACCTGGTCATATGATCCATTAGGTATGATCTCCAAGCTAAGGGTAGATAAAAAATCTACATCTTACATTCATACAAATAGACTAGAAATTGAGAGGTACATGAACCGGCTAGAATGGACTGAGAAAAATATACAAGAGGCTAAGGAAAAATTGGTTTCAACTTCAGCATCACAAACTCCTATTCCATTGGAGAAAGCAGGAAAAAGGATAAGAGAGGAATAGTCGCCTTCAGTGACTGACACTTCTAGCAAAGAGTCCAAAATAATGTACAGGAAAAGGACTAAGCTCAATCCCAAGGTGAACCCAAGCAAAGACTCAGAGTAGGAAGTCATTATCATCACCGAAGAAACACCTACTTCCTCACAAGTAGGTGGTCAAACCAAACTCTCTCATGCTACCTCTAGAGCTTCACAAGATTAGCAAAAAGTTATTCAAACTACTACAATTGTCGTAGGGGAGAGAGAGAAGAGCATATTTGATACATTTATAGAGATTAAATTGAAGAATGAAGTTTTGAATACCAGTACATACAATCAGTTTTGGAATCAGACTTCCAGCTCTCAGAGTAGACTATTGTCAACCTTTGACTCTGAGAAAGGAAAAATGCAGATGAATTTTCTCCAAGCACAAATTCCACAGCCCAAGACAATAACAGATTACAAAAAGTCTCATTCTCAACTTGATATTAAAGACATACATCACATTGATAAAATGGAGATGCACAATAAGACAGGTGAAATGATTTCATCTACACTCACTAACATTGTTATGGTTTTGTCCAAAGTGAAAGTTTCTTTAATAAATATCCAGTCACAGCTCAATATGGAAAAAATATCTTCTTTGGCCAAGGATTCAAGGATTGAGTCTTTGGAAGACTTAGTAATCAGATTTGGATATGATCCCTCCAACATCAAAGCTGTAGAAGAGGTGATTAAAAATAAAAATGTTGACATAGCAACACTAAGGAAGAAACTAAATTTTCTAGCTATAGAGGACCCCTTGAACAAATAAATTGAAGAGACAGAATCCCTCAAATCAAACATAATGAATCTCATCATGGAGAAAAATGCTCAGCTAAGGCAGATGGAATCAGATATAGAAAATATGACAAAGGAAAAAGAGCAGGTTGCCAAACTTGCATTGGTTCCTTTGGAGGTTGTACCCCTTACAACCATTCCTACAGCCACACCTTCTACAATAAGTGCACTAGATGGAGTAGAAAAACTCACCAAAGAAGGGCAGAATATGTCAATCTAGATAGAAGATATAAAGGAGCTCCAAGATCAAGTAAAATTATTGCAGGATCAGAAGTCCAGGAGGGAGAGTTCACATGCAGCTGAAGCCTAGAGAGAAAAAAAGTTAATAGAGAGGTTATAGAAGTCTGAGAGGGAATCATCTATTGGAAACACCTTGGGCCTAGTTAAAGAGATAATTTGGAAAGACATCATTGAGTCCATCAATGAAATCTGGCCCTACATACAGATCATATTTGAGAAGAATGAATTAATACAAAAATTCAATGATGTCATCAAAACTATCAAAGAGCTTGGAGACATGCCAACTATTGCCAACAACATCATCAAGTTCCTTAACTCGAAGAATATATATGAACTGGATGACATGCGAGTTGAGGATAGGACAAAGAAAATTTTGCAGGTAAAGAAGGTTCTTACAAATAGAAACTTGATTGTACAAATGGAAGAAAAATGTCACAACTTAGAGATAGCTTAGGATATAACCTTTAACTCAGAAAGGTCTTCCTTCCCTATCTATGATCAATGAAAAATTAATGAACAGAGAGGATTATGTAAAGAAGCTTAATGAAATTGCGAGGGACAAAACTATTTTTTCAAATATCAAAGGCACTATGATAGGGAAACCATTCTTTGAGGCATTTTCTCATGACCTTTTCATCCAGCACAATATAAACCATGTTTTTGTGGTAAAACCCACCTTTTCCAAGTATACAAAAGTGGATGAACTCTATAGGAAGGTCATCAAATTAACTATCCCAGATGAAGATTGATGGGATAAGTTAATTGAGTTCCAAGAGTAGAAAGTAACAAAGAATAGTCATCTGCAGCCAGCTCATAGGACAACACATCAGCCAACACTACAGCCAACGCAGCCTACGAATAGGCCTACTCAGAAACTGATTCCTTGAAAGTAGTGCCAGAATTTCAGATCACACACATCGAGCCTATTTTTTGTCATAGTTAGAGTTTATTGTTATATTTAGGCTAATAATACATTATGTGTTGAGGCAACATTTATTGTAATCAATTTTTTAATATTTTATTATAAATACTTCATTGTTTAAATTATTAGGGGTTGATTTCTAAACATATTTTGCCTACTGCGCAATTCTAAATTCCAAGTTTTTTCGAGAGCATCAATAATACAAAGACTTATTTCAGGATTCATGTGGTGTAATTACTGGTGAAGTGTTTCTACTGTTTGTGTGTTTTCCATTGTTATTTGCTTACTCTGTTTATCAGCATTCTTAATTGTAAAACATAAAGTGTGATGAATAGGACATGTTATTTAAAACACCTTATTCTAGTTGCATTTACAATTTAAATGTTTTCTACTTTAAGTCAGATTGAAAAATACTTATTTTCTTTTCAGTCTCAACTTAAATTCACTTTTCTTCCACATCCATTATTCATTTACAATCTAAAATAATCTAATAAATGAAACCTAGCTTGCCCTATTACAACTCTTTTAAAAATTGATGCATAATCCAGTTTTATGTTTTGAATCCATTTCCCAATGCGAATATAAATATTTAATCAACTAAATCAATCAAAATCAAACAAAAACCAAGTATAATCATAACTAGCCTAATATCTATTCCAAACAAAGTTAAATCATAAAGATAAATCTCTCTTTGAAGCTAGAAGGGCTAGATCCCAGCTTCCAAAGTGGTTTTGATGTTGTCCTCTGTGTTTATTCTACCAATATTAAAAATTACAGAAATATAACATAGTGGCGACCGTACTAGGGAAGAATTGAAAAAAATGTAATTTCTTTTGAATTCATAACTCTCGTTAAAACATTGTATGATAGGAATACTTTAAGATTGGTTTTATTTTCAATAGTGTAAATAATAAGTGTGTGTGTGTGCATTTATATCATAACTCTAGCTCCTAAAATAGCCTATACTAGAGCTCATTGTTGGAGTATTGTCATTGATGGCAAAGGAATTGGAAAAGAAAGAGCAGAGATAGAATGGGAGAAAAGAGTACAAAGGCGCAGCAGAGTTTTGGTGAACATCAACACGAATTCAAAAAGAATGAGACATGTAAGGATGAATGAATTTTCATTATGGTGATGGGCAGTGGAATTTTAAAGTGGAATGAAGACAGTTGTAGTTCCAAACTACAGAGGAGCAGAGTTTATTTAAAAACAGTGATTTTGGGCGTTTAAGCCCTCAACAACCAAGTATGAAGAAAATTGAATAAAACAACGGAAGGACTTTAAATCTTTGAAAGCGGCAAGACAAGTGGTCCCTACCACTTGAGCGCAAATCAAAAAGCGCAATTTTGAAGTTTCAAGTATCTTGTTGATATGGATTATTTGCGATATGCGATCATCGCGCCATCGCACGATCGCAACATCGAAATGTCGCAAAATCACCCTCCGCCCAAACCAGAGTTTCGTGATTGTTGCGATATGCGATCATTGCACATCACACAATTGCATGGTATATGTATGTGCACGCCGATTGAATGTTGCGATATGCGATCATCGCAATATCGCAATATCGCATATTTTTTATTTCCGCCATATGTTTCCACCAGTTGTCAGTTGCGATGCGATGTCGCGCCATTGCATATCGCACATCGCAAATGGCTAACTACGATGTGGGCCCAAGGTCAAAGATTGGAATTTGATTGGCTTGTTAACCATATAGGTGGGGGGTTGGAGCTAAGTTTTAAAGATTATGACCACGCCAATCCATTGAAAATGATTTATTAATCATAAACTTATATGGCAGAGATAAAGTTCCTTTTTGGGTCGTTTCGTGTTGTAAAAGCAATTTTGTATTTTTTGGGGAGGTCATGACTATAGTAGATTGTTGGACCCCATCCAGGAATACCATTGGTGGTTCGTGGTTTTGACCCAAGGTTTTATTAAAAGCAAAAACTATATAAGGCGATGAGAATCATGAAGAAGTGTGTCCGTGCGAAAGGGTCGATGATAAACGAATCTCTTTTAGAGATATCTGAATGAATAAACTCTGATATATCTGAATCTATGGCGCACCTGTGTATATGATGATTGATCAAGATCTTTAGATCAGATGATAATTAATTCCTAGTTCAATCATGAAGAACGTATAAGGGTTGTGAATGAATACTTCACTCTGAAGTATATTTGTTTGGAATGGGTAACAGATTGCTGAATTAAGGATGCACCTCTGAAGAAAATAAGTAAATTTGGTGGCCTACAAGGTATGTTGTGTGATGCTATTGGATCCGGTCTGAAAATTGATGAAACGTGGTCCGTGGTGGTGCTGAGGGTTGTAGCCTTCAGTCAGGGGGTTGTAGCTCCATTCCAGGAGAGGCTGGTAAACGAGAGCAGGGGGTCGTAGCTCCCTTCCAGGAGAGGCTGGTAAACGAGAGCAGGGGGTCGTAGCTCCCTTCTAGGAGAGGCTGGTAAACGAGAGCAGGGGGTTGTAGCTCCCTTCTAGGAGAGGTTGGTAAATGAGAGAAGGTTGTAGCCTTCTGCAAGTGGGTGCCTGCATGCTGGTATGAGTTTGCGCTAGTACATGGTTGTAACATGTTTTCTTTATATAATAAATATTGAAGACTGAGACGACGACAGCGGTGGTTTTTCTCTCAACTTGGGTTTCCACCTTAAATCCTGGTGTTCTTGTGTGGTGCTTATGTGTGATGATTTATTCTGTTATTACTGCACATGCTTATTGTTATCTAATCATCAGAAGAATGAATGTTGCATAGATCTAAGTAAAGAATTAATGGCATAATAAGATCTCTGTATACACGTGAGTTTTATGAAGGATATCTGCATGTATATGCTAGTTGACTTCAGAAAAGTAGCGTATGTGTTTTTTTAAGGAATGAAAAGAAAAATTTGAGTAAGTCCTAAATACTGATTCACCCCCCCCCTCCCTCTCAGTATTTTTCCCAACAATTGGTATCAGAGCAGGTCCTTCTGAAAAAGCTTAGCCGCTAGAAGGAAGATCAAGCAAGATGAGAAATCAAGATGGAACGACATCTATCAGGCCTCCGCTCTTTAACAGAAACAATTTAATCTTCTGGAAAACAAGGATGAGATTTTATCTTCAGTCTCTGGGAGCAGAGGTATGGGCAATTGTTGAAGGAGGATATCAATATCCAGCTGCAGTACCAACAGATCTAACGGAAAGAAAGAATTATGAAAAAATTCAAAGGCGGTCAATGCTCTATTGGGAAGTCTAACTGAATCAGAATTTGTCAAAGTCATGCAGCTGAATACAACAAAGGTGATATGGGACAAAATAATTCTAATTTATGAAGGTGATGCAAATTTAAAAAGTGCTAAACTCCAAACTCTCAGAATTCAATATGAGAATCTAAAAATGAATAATGAGGAGAGCATTGCCAATTTCTTTTTATGTCTTGATGATATTGTAAATCGTATGAGAAATCTGGGAGAAACAATAACCGAAGCTACTTTGGTTGAAAAAGTCTTAAGATCACTAACGACAAAATTTGAGTCAAAATTCTCTGCTCTTGAAGAAAAGAAAGATCTTCAAAACCTTACGGTGGTGCAACTTTATGGCATACTAACTACTTATGAAATGAGAAGAGGAGGACCATCTGAATTCAAAGAAGCAGTATTTAGAACTTATACAAAAGGGAAGGAAGTACAAAAACAAGAAGGATCAGGATATATCTCAGAAGAAGATGAGATAAAATCTGTAAAGAAGCTTCAACTTGGCACTGAACGATTCAGAGGTAAGCTTCCTTTCAAATGTTTTGATTGTGGAAGAGTTGGTCATTATGCTGCTAAGTGTCCTTATAAAGAAACACATAAAAAGGGGAAGGAAGTAGAAAGAAGGAATAAGAATCCTTTTAGCACTAGAAAGAGTTACTATACTCATGAAGACAGTGATGGGTTATCTGATAGTGAGGAAGAATGTGAACAAGATCTTATACTTCTCATGGAATTTGAAAACAAATCTAGAGAAGAAAAGGATACCTTTGTGGATGCTCTAGAAGACAATTATTTTCTTAATGAAAACAATAAACTCAAAATTTTCTTAGAAGAGAGCAAAATAATCATAGAAACTCTGAAAAATCAGCTTGAAGATAAAGAGAAGCACAATGAGAAATTAGAGTGTGAAGTAGTAGATCTAAGAAAATAACTTGAGAAAATAAAGACTCTGAATCTTAGATTTTCTAAAGGGTCTGAAACCTTAGATGAAATTATCAAGGTACAACGTTCTCCTCTTATAAAGACAGGTCTTGGATATATCGGAGAATCTTCTCAGGCTTCAGCACCAAATTATCTAGAAGCAGTTACAGCTGGTTTACAACATGCTGCCACTCAGCAAGGGAATAAAGAATCTTTACAGGTAAATCATGATCATTTCAATTCAAGAAACACTAACAGGAATGTCTTTCAAAGAAACACCAATCAACATATAAATTCATATAGAAGATCTTATGATCGCAGAAATTTCTTCTTCAATGGACAATGTTTTTCATGTCACAATTTTGGTCATAAAGCTGTTCAATGTGTAGCATATAAAACCATTATGACAAGAGAAGCAAGAAATAAAAGGATTGATATTGAAGAAAATAATAATACTTATAACAACTTTTTTCCTCTTCAAAATGAAGTTGAATTCACTTATTGCAATAACTTTGGCCATGAAGAATCTGAATGCAGGAGCAAAGTTCAGCCAAAAGAACATGTTCCTTCAAGCTCCAAAGTATGGAAAAAGAAGGAATTACAGGTTGAAAATTGTGGCATAGCGTTATTTGCAGAAGATGAAGAAAACCAGTGGTACATTGATAGTGGATGCTCAAGACACATGACAGGTGATAAAGACAAACTTCTTGCATATAGTGCTCTAGAAAAGGAGAAGAATGTTACATTTGGAAATGATACTCCTGCGGTCATTAAAGGAAAAGGGTCTGTTTTCCTAAAAGATAAGCTGAAAGCTAATGAAGTCATGTATGTGGATGGATTAACGCATAACTTGCTAAGTGTAAGTCAAATGTGTGATCAAGGAACTGAAGTTGTCTTTAGTTCAAAAGAATGTGTGGTACGTGATCTTGATACAGGTAAAGCAATTATAAAAGGAAAAAGAACTCCAAACAACTTGTATATATTGAAGAACCCCAAAGAACAATGTTATTTGAGTAAATCTTCAGAAAATTGGCTATGGCATAGAAGGTTGGGGCATCTGAGCTTCTCTCAAATCAACAAATCAAGCAAACTTAAAGTTGTTCGTGATCTTCCCAATATTACTCTACCTAAAAATATCATATGCAAATCTTGCCAATTCGGTAAGCAAACCAGGGTACAATTTAATGCCAAGGACGGATCATCAAGTAAGCCTCTTGAACTCATTCATACTGACATATGTGGACCTATGAGGAAAAATTCACCCCGTGGTGAAGAATACTATATCTTATTCATTGATGATTTCTCTAGAATGTGTTGGATTGGGTTGCTTAAACACAAAGATGAAGCATTTGAGAAATTTCAGATCTTCAAAGCACTAGTTGAGAATGAAGTAGAATTAAAAATCAAGTGTCTCAGATCTGATCGAGGAGGAGAATATACATCCAAATAATTTCTTGAATTCTGTGAAAAACACGGCATAAAAAGACAGTTCTCTGTAGCTGGCACTCCACAACAGAATGGTGTTGCAGAAAGAATGAATAGAACAATTCAACAAATGGCTAGAGCTATGCTTGATGATTCCGAAACACCTGACACATTTTGGGGAGAAGTAGCACATACAGCAACAAACATTCTCAACAAAGAACATGTTCATGTAAATAGTGATAAAACTCCATATGAACTCTGGTATGGTAATCCTCCCACTATAAAGCATTTTAGAATTTTTGGGAGAAAATGCTTTATCAAGAATAATGATGAAAAACTTGGCAAGTTTGAACCCAGAGCAGATGAGGGAATATTTCTTGGTTACTCCTCTAGGAGTAAGGCATATAAATGTTACAATAAAATACTTCGAAAGATTGTTGAATGTATTGATGTTGTTATTGATGAGTCTACTGCAGCCCCAAAAGAAGAAAAGCAAACAACAAATGAAGATGATGAGGACACATATCCTTCTACATCAAACAGTAATGATACAAATAGTACACCCAGTGAAGAACCTGAAGAAGAGTTGTCTGAAAAGGCTCCATCTAGATATGTTCAAAAGAATCATCCAAAATCTCAAATTTTGGGAGAAAAGGAATCAGGTGTACAAACAAGGACTCTTGTGGGATCTTCTAGCAATCTGGAATTTCTGTCCATGGTTGAACCTCACAGTGTCAGTCAAGCTAGCAAAGATGAATGTTGGATTCAAGCCATGAATGAAGAGCTTGATCAAATTGAAAATAATCACACTTGGGAGTTAGTACCAAGGCCTCATGACAAAAATGTCATTGGAACTAAATGGATATTCAAAAACAAGTTAAATGAGAATGGGGATGTTATAAGAAATAAAGCTAGACTTGTGTGCAAAGGGTATGCTCAACAAGAAGGTATAGAATTTGAAGAAACCTTTGCTTCTGTAGCCAGAATTGAAGCCATAAGAATGTTTCTTGCGTTTTCAAGCTTCCAAAGAATCAAAGTTTATCAAATGGATGTTAAATCTGCTTTTCTCAATGGTGATCTAGAAGAAGAAGTTTATATAGAACAACCAGAAGGATTCATTTTGGGAAATGATGAAAAACTTTTTTGTAGACTTAAAAAGGCTCGATATGGTCTCAAACAAGCTCCAAGGGCTTGGTACTATCGTCGTGACAAATATCTTCATCAACAAGGATTTTCAAAGGGGTCTGCTGATAGCAACTTGTACACAAAAACTGAAAATGACAAACTTTTGATTATAGTTGTATATGTTGATGATAACATTTTTGGAAGTAATAAAGAGTCTATGAGTTAGAAGTTTTCTTCTAATATGCAACAATAATTTGAAATGTATTTACTTGGGGAACTAACATTCTTTCTTGGCTTGCAAGTGCAACAAGCAACAGATGGTATATTCTTATCACAAGAAAAGTATCTTAAGCAAATCCTGAAGAAGTACGGCATGGAAGATTGAAAACCTGTAAGTAAACCAATGATAACTAGATGCAATCTCAGTTCTAATGATGATTCCCCCACCATAAATCAACCAGAATACAGATCTATGATAGGAAGTCTACTTTATCTCACTGGGACAAGACTAGACATCATGCATGCAGTTGGGATTGTTGGACGATTTCAAGCCAATCCAAAAGAATCTCATCTTCAGGCTGTGAAAATAATATTCAAATAACTACAGGGAACTCAAGAATTTGGACTATGGTATCCAAAGAATGTTGATCTTACTCTTCATGCATACACTGATGCAGATTGGGCTGGAGGTGTTGATGATCAAAAAAGCACTAGTGGTGGTGCATTCTTTATGGGGCCCCGGTTAGTATCTTGGTTCAGCAAGAAGCAAAGTTCCATTGCCTTATCTACAGTAGAATCAGAATATGTGGCTACAGCATCATGTTGCACTCAACTTCTTTGGATGATGCAAAATCTACAAGATTTTCAAATCAAATGTTCACCCCCTATCTCCATTATGTGTGATAATACAAGTGCCATCAGTATCTCAAAGAATCTTGTTATGCATTCCAAGACCAAGCACATTCCCATCAAATATCACTTCTTACGAGAACAAGTGCTTGAGCAAAATGTGAAATTAGAATATGTTTCCTCCAAAGAACAAGTTGCTGATATATTTACCAAACCTCTACCCAGGGAAGCATTCGAATATCTCAGACAGAAACTGGGAGTAGTCTCTGCCATGCAGAGGATCAACTCTACTTAATTACAGAATACTACATTGGTTGTGAAGTGTTGTCAGGCATCTCTAAATGCACAGGCTCAGGGGGAGCATTGGTCATATGAGAAGGATGAATTGTTGGTCATATTATGTTTGAAGATGTAGTGGCACTATCAGTTCAAACTCTTTGCCATTGATGTCAAAGGGGGAGGAAAAGAAACAAAGGGCATCTATAAGGTCATCAGAGGAAGAATATTGCCATCAATGCCAAAGGGGGAGATTGTTGGAATATTGCCATTGATGGCAAAGGAATTGGCAAAGAAAGAGAAGAGATAGAATGGGAGAAAAGAGTACAAAGGCGCAGCAGAGTTTTGGTGAACAACAACACGAATTCAAAAAGAATGAGACATGTAAGGATGAATGAATTGTCATTATGGTGATGGGAAGTGACGTTTTACAGTGGAATGAAGACAGTTGTAGTTCCAGACTATGGAGGAGCAGAGTTTATTTAAACACAGTGATTTCGAGCGTTTAAGCCCTCAACAACCAAGTATGAAGAAAATTGAATAAAACAGCAGAAGGACTTTAAATCTTTGAAAGCGGCAGGACAAGTGGTCCCTACCACTTGAGCGCAAATCGCAAAGTGAAATTTTGAATTTTCAAGTGTCTTGTTGATATGGATTATTTACGATATCACCCTCCGCCCAATCACCCTCCGCCCAAACCAGAGTTTCGTGATTGTTGCGATATGCGATCATCGCACATTGCACAATTGCATGGTATATATATGTGCGCGCCGATTGAATGTTGCGATATGCGATCATCGCAATATTGCAATATCGCATATTTGTTATTTCTGCCATATGTTTCCACCAGTTGTCAGTTGCGATGCGATGTTGCACCATTGCATATCACACATCGCAAATGGCCAATTGCGATGTGGGCCCAAGGTCAAAGATTGGAATTTGATTGGCTTGTTAACCATATAGGTGGGGGGTCGGAGCTAAGTTTTAAAGATTATGACCACGCAAATCCATTGAAAATGATTTATTAATCATAAACTTATATGGTGGAGATAAAGTTCCTTTTTGGGTCGTTTCGTGTTGTAAAAAAAAATTTGTATGTTTTGGGGAGGTCATGACTATAGTAGATTGTTGGACCCCGTCCAGGAATACCATTAGCGGTTCGTGGTTTTTACCCAAGGTTTTATTAAAAGAAAAAACTATATAAGGCGATGAGAATCATGAAGAAGTGTGTGCGTGCGAAAGGGTCGATGATAAACGAATCTCTTTTAGAGATATCTGAATGAATAAACTCTGATATATCTGAATCTATGGTGCACCTGTGTATATGATGATTGATCAAGATCTTTAGATTAGATGATGATTAATTCCTGGTTCAATCATGAAGAACGTATAAGGGTTTTGAATGAATACTTCACTCTGAAATATATCTGTTTGGAATGGGTAACAGATTGCTGAATTAAGGATGCACCTCTGAAGAAAATAAGTAAATTTGGTGGCCTACAAGGTATGTTGTGTGATGCTATTGGATCCAGTCTGAAAATTGATGAAATGTGGTCCGTGGTGGTGCTTAGGGTTGTAGCCTTCAGTCAGGGGGTTGTAGCTCCGTTCCAAGAGAGGCTGGTAAATGAGAGCAGGGGGTCATAGCTCCCTTCCAGGAGAGGCTGGTAAACGAGAGCAGGGGGTCGTAGCTCCCTTCCAGGAGAGGCTGGTAAACGAGAGAAGGGGGTTGTAGCTCCCT
Organism: Pinus albicaulis; assembly: GCA_034641835.2. NCBI lineage: Eukaryota > Viridiplantae > Streptophyta > Pinopsida > Pinales > Pinaceae > Pinus > Pinus albicaulis. Next base: position 138,900,178 of record CM076574.1, on the reverse strand, counting down.
TCCAGGAGAGGCTGGTAAACGAGAGAAGGTTGTAGCCTTCTGCAGGTGGGTTCCTGCGTGCTGGTATGAGTCTGCGCCAGTACATGGTTGTAACATGTTTTATTTATATAATAAATATTGAAGATTGAGACGATGGCAGCAATGGTTTTTCTCTTGACTTGGGTTTCCACCTTAAATCCTGGTGTTCTTGTGTGATGCTTATGTGTGATGATTTATTCTGTTATTACTGCACATGCTTATTGTTATCTAATCATCAGAAGAATGAATGTTGCATAGATCTAAGTAAAGAATTAATGGCATAGTAAGATCTCTGTATATACGTGAGTTTTATGAAGGATATCCACGTGTATATGCTAGTTGACTTTAGCAAAGTAGCGTATGGGTTTCTTTAAAGAATGAAAAGAAAAAGTTGAGTAAGTCCTAAATACTGATTCACCCTCCCCCCCTCTTAGTATTTTTCCCAACACTCATCCTGATCGAAAGCCTATAGAAATTGTAGATGACCCTGAGAAAATACTAAAAAGAAAGAGCATAGCAGAAAACCAAGGAAGTAGTGATCCCCCTCATAGAGAAGATTCACTCCCAAAAGACTTTGTAACTCTTCAAGACATTGTGTTTGATTTACCCTTTGAAAAAATCCTATTTGGAACGAAATCAGCTAATTGGGTAGACCAAATAGTAGTAGATCAAGCTACATTAATAAGAAATTCATCTGAAGCCCAATCTGCTCCTGTTGATATAGACCTTCAAATCCTCCACGAATTTGACCAATTGCAGGGTTTAGTCTCAGGTTTAGATCTTTTTTTTCATGAAGCTTATGTACATCAATCTGTAGAAATTTCTGCTTTTACTTATTATAAAGAATCATCTACCTCATCACAATCTGTGCATCCTAGATCAGCAAATCCAACCCCTGTTGTAGTTTCTACAACTACTCTGGTACTTTCCTATAAATAATTAAGCCCTACTCCTTCTTTATTTTCCACAACTACTCCAGTACTATCTCGCCAAGAAACTCAAGCTCCTTCTTCTCCCCAATCCTCAACTACAATCCAACCTTCATTTCCACCAAAACCCCAAGTTTCAGCTCAGTCTTTACCTTCCATTCAACCTCCACATTTCATCCAACAACCACATCATGTTGTCCATCCTCATATGCCCATAATGGAAACTATATATGCTCCCCTTGTCCTTCAAGCTTCTTTGGAAAACATGCCATAGGATTATCAAACAAGAATCCCTTAATTTGATGGAATTGGATTAATCACTTCCCAACAACATGTAGATAGGATGAATGATTGTTTTGACCTTCAGGAGGTAGATGAGGAGAGTGTAAAACTTAGGTTCTTTTCACAAAGTCTCACAAGAGAGGTGAGGAAATGGTTTAAAGCATTACCTGTTGCTAGTATTAATGATTTTCTTTGGTTCCATCAAATATTCCTTACTAGATTGGGAATTAAAAAAAAACCCTCTTCAAATTTTTTCTGAATATGAAAGCATTAGAGGAGGACAATGGGAAAGTGTTCAATACTATTGCACTAGATTCAACAGTGTATATAACACAATCACTGCTAATATCGAACCACCACAAGGCTTAGACTTAATAAAATTCCAAGATGGTTTTGAGGCAGACATGGCTTACCAGCTTAGAAAATAAATTCATGCACACTATAAGAAATGTAAAGTGATGCAGTAAATGTAGAAGAAAATCTGTTAGCTAAGAAAGCTAGACTTAGGAATGAAAGGAGAGTTACCATAAAAGAGGAACCCTCTACTTCTTCTGCTGATGCTAAAATTGATTCCTTAGACAAAACAATAGCAAGAATGATGGAGAGGATTAATTTGAATGATGGGGATGCACCTAGGGAAAATCAACCTGCACCCCCAAATCTAAATCTAAATCCGAGGAGAAATCCTCCCCAAATAATACAAAGAAAAGAGAGTAGTCTTGATCAGCAAATTAGACCTCCTTTTCAGGAGAACTATGCTGATGAGGATGGAGAGGTAGTAGAAGAAGTAAAATACAATCAGATAAATATAATGAGTATTGATGATGATGAAACTGTGTTTCTTACTCAGGAAGAACAAGAGCTCTTTCAATTATCCTAAACTGAACTTGATTCTAAGGTATCAGATGACTATAAGAAAGGATTTGAAAATTATATCAGGGAAGTCCATAGACAGCATAATCTTGGGAGTAAGAAAACATTAGATGCTCCAAATAAAAAGACTAACAAAAACCCTATCAAGAATATTTCTGACACCACTCCAAAGAAAACTCCAGAAAATGTTGCTAAGAAACTATTGTTAGTTCTAGCAAAAAGCCAGTTGACATTCTTTCTAAAAATATTATTGAGAGTTCCTCCAAAACTAATAAAACAAACATTCCCACCACCAATAACCAAAAAGAACATGTGTTAAAAGAAACTGCTGATAAATCTAATTCTTTGAGCACAAAAAATTTCAAAGATCATTCAATATTGAAAATGAACTAGCAAAGCTGAAAATTCCTATCCCTTTGACTGAGTTAATGAATATTTTTGTTTACAAAACTCAAGTTATGAAAGGTATGAACATAGGATAAAACAATGATACTTTCAATTTGAATGATGATCAGCCTGAATTATTATTTTTTCCAGAGGTAGATGGTAAACCACAAGAAGGAGTGCCACCATTTTATGTCAGTCTTAATGTTCATGATAAAATTCTACATAATGCTATGTTAGATTCAGGTGCCTCACACAAATTGAGGAAAAATCTATTATGGAGAAACTTGGTCTTGACATTACTAGGCCTTACAAATACTTTTATTCATTTGATTCAAGCAAAGTAAGATGTTTAGGTTTTATTAAGGATCTATGTGTCACTTTAGCCCAAATCCCAACAAAGAGTCTAGTAATGGACATAGTAGTGGCTGATATTCCCCCAAAGTATGACATGCTATTGTCACACTCTTGGGGAGAAAAATTTCAAGGAACTTTACAAATGGATATGACTTATGCAACCATCCCAGTGTTTGGTCAATAGAGAATATTGTATAGAGAACCTTAATGAAATACATGGTGAGTAGTTAGGAGAAGCCACATAACTACCCCCTTTGCTCTTTTCACTATGATTTAGAATCCTTCATTCTGTATAATGATGGAGATATTGATGCTTAGGTTACCAGTGCTGAAGAAGACATTGTGAAACACATGAAAATCAAACAAAAATTGTACAAAAAAACACTGAAAGTGAACCTTTTTTGAACATGAGTTTTGATGGTTCTTGTAGTAGAGTAGGGTTAGGAGCAGGGGTGTGGGTCTCAAATTCAAGAAACAATCATGCATAAGGTCATTCATCTAAAATTAATTTTAAATGTACAAATAACATAACATAATATGAAGCACTTCTTTTAGTCTTGCAATTATTGAAGAAATTAGGTGCTAAAATAAAGTTTGTTCATGGGAATTCTAAATTGATAATTAAACAGATTAAAGGAGAATGTGACGCAAAACATCCTAGATTGAGAGCATACATAAATTTTGTGCTTTATTTCTTACATAATTTTGTGGAATACGATCTTGTTGTTATACCTAGAAATCATAGCGTCGTTGCTAATGGTATGGCTTTTTCAGCCAGCATATGCAAAATACCTCATCCAAATAAAAAATATAAAGTGGAGGCTAAACATCATCCAGTTGTACCAGGAAACATGAGGTATTGGTAGGAATTTGGACATGATAAACATATAGAAATTTTTTTTCAGTCTAAATATGTTTATGAGGAAAATAAAAAATACTTAGATTGTCAAGTAGAAAATTAATTAGTTGTACATACCAATGTAGAATAACAGTTTGATGAATTAGATGTAAATATTTATGTAGATGAAGTTGTACATAAATTAGAATTGCATGGAATTGATCTAGAAAAGGAAGAATTTGAAGTACTTCAGCTTAAAGATAGTATTTTTCCTAGAGGTCTAGTTCCATTAAAAGAACTTTTTGATTTCAATGATGTAGCAAAAAATCCAAAAATAGAGCCCATAGGGGTAGATGTAGAAGAATGTAATATAGGTAGTGAGCATAATCTTAAAACGATAAAACTATCAAAATCACTACCTACTATCAGAAAACATGAATACATAGCTTTATTCAAAGAGTTTGTTGATGTCTTTTGTTGGATCTATGAGGATCTTAAAGCATATGACACTAGTATCATACAACAAAAATTCCTAGTCAATGAAGATTAGAAACCATTTAAACAAAAGATCTGTAGAATAAATCCTGTTCCAATGCCTTTGATTGAGAAAGAGGTCAAAAAGATGTAAGATTCTAAAATTATTGTCCCTCTCATATACTCTAAATAGGTGTCTAATATAGTACCTACTAGGAAGAAAACTGGAGAAATCCGGTCATGTATAGATTTTAGAAATCTTAACAAGGTCGCCCTTAAAGACAACTACACTTTGCCTAAAATGGATCATATATTACAAAAGGTAGTAGGGTCTAGTAGGATATCCTTGTTAGATGGATTATCAGGATATAACCAGGTCCTAGTACATCTTGGTGATCAAGATAAAACAACTTTCTCCACTCCATGGTGGACCTTCATGTATTTTAAGATTCCCTTTGGGTTAATAAATGTTGGGGCCACATTTAAAAGAGAAATGGATATTTCCTTTGTAGATGAGATTGGCCATTTTATTGTGATTTATTTTGATGAGATTACTATATATTAAAAGACTCATGATGAACATTTGAGTCATCTAATAAGAGTGTTTGAAAAGTGTAGAAGTTTTGGTATCTCATTAAATCCTAAAAAAACATTGTTTGGCCTTGAGGAAGGTAAGCTTATTGGTCATATTATTTAAAAGGATGGAATTAGGATTGATCCTAGTAGAATTGAAGAAATTTTAAAAATCAGTCACCCTAGAAACATCAAAGAGCTTTAGTCTTTTATTGGCAAGATTAATTTCCTAAGGAGATTCATTCCTAACCTTGCAGAGCTTCTTAGAAATATAAAAAATATGCTTAAAAATGATTCAGAAATAAGATGGAGTATTGAGGCTAGACAATATTTTGATTTAGTTAAGCAAGCATTAAAAAAAGCACCAGTGTTGATTAGTCCAGATTTTACCAAAGATTTTACTATCTTTTTACTTCTAAACATACTTTTGCATTTGTTTTGTTGCAAAAAAATGAGGAAGGATTTGAACAAACTATTGAATTTTTCAGTAAGTCGTTAAGAGATGGATATTTGAAATATAATATTATGGAAAAACAAGCCTTTGCATTGGTTAAAGAAATAAAATATTTTTGTGTATATATTTTGCATTCACATATTATTTCATATGTACCTAATTTTGTTGTAAAGGATATTTTGAAACAAAATGGACCATATGGAAAACGAGGAAATAGGTTGTTGTCATCCTTGAGTATGAATTAGTAATCAAACAAACCAAGTTGATCAAAGGAAAAGGACTAGCCAAACTAATGGTAGAGTCAAATTTCCATGCATTAGACATCAACTTTGTTGCTGCACTGGATGATCAAGAGGAACGTGCAACTCCACAAACTGATAAAGAATTTTTGAACTCACCCTGGTATGTAGAGTTGTTGTATGTTTTATTCAATTTAAATGCTCCTCCTAGTCTAACAAAAACAAAGGCAAGATTTATAATATTAAAAGAAGTTAAGTTTTGCATCATAGAAAATGTTTTATATTGGGAAGATGCTAGTGGAATTTTACTTAAGTGCTTGTTGAAGGATGATGTAGAGAAAATCATGCAGGAGTTCCATGAAGGTGACTATGGTGGCCATCTCTTTTGGAAAACCACAACCAATAAAATCTTCAGGGCCAATTTTTACTGGCCTACCATTTTCCCTGCAATTCATAATAAGGTAACTTCATGCCATAATGCCATATTTTTTAAGGAAACGGAAAGCTCTTACCCCTCCCATTAAAACCTATTTTAGTTGAGAGCCCTTTTCAACAGTGGGGACTGGATTTCATTGGTGAAATTCATCCTCCTTCCTCTGGCCAACATAAATGGATTCTCACAGCCACATATGAATTTACTAAATGGATAGAGGGCACCGCTTCGAGATATTCTACTGATGTTTTCATCATTAAATTTCTTGAGACCAATATCCTTTCTAGATTTGGCTGTCCTAGAAAATTTATTATGAAAATGCATCAACCTTTAAATCTAAGAAAATGATTGAATTTTGTAATAAATACCACATTAATTTGGGAAATTCAACAACTTATTACCCTCAGGGTAATGGGTTGGCTAAATCCTAAAATAATATTATGGTAAATTTCATTAAAAATTTGTTGGAATACAACAAGAAATATTGACACAACAAGTTGGTTAATGCACATTGGGCTGACATACTTACTACAAAGAAGTCAATTGGTATGTCACCATACCAATTGGTTTATGGAATGAATGATCTGTTTCCGTCATATTTACGGGTAGCAGTCATGAAGATAATTCAATAATTATAGGTTGAGCCATGCGACATACAAAGAAGAATCAATCAAACCATTCAATGGCAGCAGTCAAGGGAGGAGGTCTACAACAAAACTCAAGTAATTCAAAAGATTGTCAAAAATATTTTTGATAGAAGGACTAAAGCATATGACTTCAACATTGGAGACAAATCTCTAAGGTGGGATCCCAGGGTGGAAGAAAAAGGAAATCATGGTAAATTTGACAACCTTTGGAAAGGGTTGTACATTATTTATGCTTTCAGGGGAAATAATGCATTCTTCCTCAAGGACCTAGATGGAGCAGAGTTACCTGGTGGTCCTGTCAATGGAAAGATGCTGAAGCACTACTTTTCTTGTCATAAATATTTTTATTACATCATTGTAAATATCATATTCTATATTGATTTGAGTGGGTAACTTGTTGATTGGAGTTGATGCCCGTAGAGAAGGCCGTAAGCCCTGATTGACAAGCTACCATAAGTACCTTAATAACAAAATAAATTAGATGCATACATTACAAACATTGGATACTCAAGGCTCTCGATCATGTGTTCATGACACTTCACATGGAGAAGTGCCATCACCAACTGGAGCCACTGTTAGGGTCCTAAATTTTATAGTATCTCAAGGTGATGGAGTATTTCATATTTGTAATTTTACATTGTAAATAATTTTCAACTTTCAAATGATTTCCAATATATATATATAGATATATATATAAAGAAAATCAAAGGAGGGTATGTCAAAAAGAAAATGAATTTGAACAAAACTTGACAAAAAGAAAGAAAATGGAAAAAAAGAACAAAAGAGAATAAAACCCACCAAAGAAAAATATAAATAATATTGAAAGTGCTGCAAACATAAATGCCACTACCATTAAATTAGTTTCCTTTATGTTAAAATCCAATAAAATTGCGTGCAACTTGTCTTAAAATGCCACAATAAATATATTTTTGTTCCAATCATACAGCGTAAACATGATGGAACAATTGTGAATTTTATGTTAATTAGGTTAGTGAATAAATATATCTTGACAAATCAAAATTTAGGTAGAAAATGAGATTGATTCAACAGTACAATCTAAATCAATAGGAAAAATAAGTGATAGAGTAGGTGATATTTTTATAAAAAAAGAATATGTGGGTTTGTTAGCTTAAATGCACCCTAAGGAAATAATATTAAAAAATGTTAGCTTAGAAAAAGAATTGAAAATGAAAGGGTAGGTAGAAGTTGTGTTATAGCTTTGAAAAGCATGAAAATTTGTATCCTAAGTTTAAATTTCAGTTATTTCATGCACATGAGAAGGAAAAAGGGTAAATATTTTATTCTAAGTTTAAAGTGATCAGGCACATCAATATAAAGTTTGGATATATAATCCATTATCCTAAATTTTCACCTTGATCAAACCCTCGCTACCCGACAAAACATCTCATCAAATCCCATCACTGCACGTTAACCTACCATCACATCTCCACTCATCTGATTTACCACTCTTCCATGTGACGGCCCTTATCATTTTTTGGCCCCCCCTCTCCATCGAAACATTACCGTCGGGGGGGGGGGTCCGAAAAAAGTGGTTTTATGGTTTGGGCCCACGCTAATGTGGCACCTTCCCTTAATTTTGCACCCCCCTGCTTAAAATTCTTACTTCTTTGGACCCCCTCCGAAAAGCAGTTTCCCTGCCATATAAAAAATTGCCAATTTTCCCATTGAGCACCCATCATATCACGCCACTTAGACCATACCATTGTAATATTCCCAAATTTTCACATGATATTTGGAATATTAGAGTTTTTAATTTTCTTAATGAGTTAAGTAAATAAAAGGTTGGAGGGACCCATAATCCTCAAGATGAATAAAGATCCACTTTTTATGTGTGAATGTGGATTGATTAAGTCTAGATCTACATAATGGGGTAGTGGAGAAACTACTAATGTGAATGGAGTGGAGATCATGTCTCATTAATGTGATAGATCATGGAGGTTGAAGAATTCATCTGAGATCATGGAGGGCATCTAATGTAAGATCATAGAGCATTCATGATGAAGTGATGGAGGAAGTAGTGCAATTAATGCACACGTGATGGAGAGGGTGTACATTGCATGTAGACATTATGGATGACTTGGAGAGACAACGTAGTCAATCATGGAGGATTATGTCCACATGCACAATGCAATTTAGAGGTGGGCCAAGGCATGGGAAGGCTCATAAACTATATAAAGGAGATGAAGGAAAAAATGGAGGGAGGATTGTGATTATTCATGTGAAGGTCTATTTAGATCTGGAATTTTCATTTGACATTCCATGCTTTCTTTGGCTATTTAGCTAAGATTGAAAGTGTTGTTTAGCAATGGGTGTTCCTGGTCGGACATCCCACCTCTTTCATTGAGTAGCTATTTAAAGAGTATTGTACTTCATTCATCATCAGGAATTGTTGGCACATTATTTCCATTCTCTGTAAAACACCTACCTTTAGGAATTACACAATTTCTGAATATCAGTTTGGGAAGTGGAGGTTGTCTTTAGTATTTCAGCTAGAGAACCAGTGTAAGTTTATTCCTATCACCTTGGGCTTGAATATTAGCATTCCTAGGGCTTAATTTCATATCTAGCATAACGCCAAATATTATTTACCTCCTATCAACAATAGTACCATCAAGGATTGCGCAGTCCATCATTGCAGATCCAAAGGAGGAAGGAAGTTACTAGTATTTCAACTAGTAATTTTGTGAGGGATCCTCCCGTCACCTTGCCATCACCATTTTCATAAGCCTAGAATTTATTGAAACATATTTCAGTAGGAATAGAGCCTCTCCCTCCTGCACAACATAGTTTCTGTAGCAGTTGCATATTCAGTTGCTACAACTTGAAGGAGGAAGAAGAGGAGGCAAGATCTCAAGATCCTGGCTTGTAGATCCGAAGGAGGGATCGGACCTCAAAGATTAGATCTAGTTGTATAACATATTGAAGCCATCTTTGGATCATATCTAGCTTCATATTTGTATAACCCAACATTCAAAGTATCAAACTCTAGGAGGGTGATTTTGCAAAGTTGTAGATCTGGAAAATCCTTTCTGGGTTATCTTGGGTTCCCATCACATTGGATAGATCTTGAATCTTGGCATCATCAGAGCTCCTGAGCTCCATATATCTGAATTTCCTTTTGCAGTAGCTTCATGTACATCAGCAGCAAAAGGGACAGCTCCGTATTGCTTCCTGTAAGCTCACCAGTTACGCAGTGCTAGTTGTGGCATGTTTGCAGGGTGATTCTAGGCTATATCTTTGGCTAGATTCCCTCATCTTTTGAAAATTGTGTAACTGAATCCTCTCCACATAATAAAAAGGCTCAGCTTCTCTGTATATTATAATGTTTTCTTTAGATTTATTGTTTACTTAGTTTCAGTTCTTATATTGTGTTTCAGTATTACCGCATTCTCCCTTTTGGGATATTACAGTGGTATTGAAGCATGATATTTGGCTCAGCTTGTGGACACTTCATATTTTGCATAAAAATAAGAGGAAAATAGATGAGATCTATCATGAAGGATGATTGTAGTTTTACCCCTCCTCTCTTTATATCCATGCAAGATCTCTCCAAAGAGGTCAATCAAATGAAGAGGGAAAGGCAAAAGGAGGATCCAAGAAGAAGATTTGATGAGGAAGGTCCAAGTACTTCCTAACAACAAAAAAGAAAACCAGAGAATAATATATATCCTCATAGATCTACTATGCCCACTTTCTTTGAATAAGGAGAATGGCATAGCAATGAAGAAGGAAGAGAACCTGAGACTCATGAGACTCTCAGTTTGTATCTTGAAGAGTACAAAGCACAATCTAGAGCATTCAAAAAGAGTCTAACTCTCCAAGAATTCTTCGAACTCAAAGAAGAAAGAAGGTCCTATAGTAGCAATAGAAGAAAGAGGCACAATGCATTTTATCTTCCTACATTTGATGGATCTTCCTCAAGCATTGTTAAGGCTTGGAGGGAAGAGTTATATACATTCTATAGGCTACATCCTGTAGCTGAAGGAGAGGTTGTCCAAATTGCAACACTTAATCTTTTAGGTGAAGCCAATGATTGGTGGTTTGGTCACATGGAGCATGCAAAGGTGACTAAATATTTATATTTCTTTCACAAGTTGAGGAAGAAGTTTGGTGTGATAAAAACAGAGATGTGCCACAAAGAGACATTTCCTAAGGAAACAAAGGAGGATGTCAATCTTATCACTCTGGACAAGGAGTCACTACATTCACCACCAGCTGCAGAAGTACTTGCATCTAGAGAAGAGACACTTACAACTTTTCAATATAGTCTTGAGCTCTTGACACATAGAGTCCATGAATGATTAAGGAGATGCATGAGGAAGAGGAGAAAGATTCCAGTGTTGGTACATTAGTAGAAGAGTAGCCATCACTCTTACCAGCAGTTGGAGACACCATTGTTCTGGTTGGAGGAAATATTGTGGCCTTGCAAGAGGTTCCCACACATTAGTTGATCCAAGGTATGCATACATATTAATCAAATATTGTTTCAGTAGATCTTATTGAAACTTATGAGGACATGCCATCAAGGCCAGTGCATAACCAAGGGTTAGAAAAAAAATGTTGATTTGAAGCAACAACCTATCACAACACAGAGGACCCTTGATCTAATCAAGGAGGAGATGAAAAGATATCCCAATTTTTCATTGATGAACTACATTCAACCCTTTGAGTTGAAGTGTAGAGTTTTAGAAAATGGGATGAGCATGATCCTATGTACAATTACTGGTTATGAGATCAGCATTGTGCCTTGCTTTAAGACAACATATGTATTACCATGCAGATCTACAAAGTTGTCACTTAGTAGCAGTGATAATGAAGGGGCCCCATTATTCTTGGAGCATTTTGAAGGTAGCTTCACTCATGAAGTAATGGAGGTTAAGATGATAAATGGTAGACATCTTGAGATGAGGAATATTTTCTCCTTTCTAGATGACACTTTGTCAATGAACATCTCACAGCTCAAAGAAAAAATTCTACCTGCACTAGATCCAAAACCTAATTGGTTTTGGAGGCCCATTGATAAGAAGAAGGTCTCATTAAGAGATCTCATTGGAGGTTCACTTCAAAATTTTATGGAGTGCAAATTTCTTCATAAGTTTGAGGAGAATTGTATTCTACAAAGGGAGGATACCATGTTTATGAAGAAATTCATTCATCATCCACATGGGGATGAGTGGGTGAAGATGATAAGCAAGGGGTTGCATGACCACTTGCAGATATATGACATGGGCCATCAAGAAGCTTGGTTACGTTGGTTACTCTTGGGTGAGTTTGGTTACTACCCAAAGGATCCTATTTCTTTCCTCCATGCCTTGAATAACACTTATGTAATGAAGAAGGAGGCATGGCTACACTAGCTGCTCTTGGGTGAGTATGGGTACCACCCAATAGCTCATATTTTTCTGATTCATGCCTTATGTATCAATGATAGAATGTAGCAAAAGAAGGCATGTTCACTTCGGTTTACCATGAGAGAGTTTGGCCATAACATGACATCCCCTGTGTCTATGTGTTTTAAATTGTGTAAAACTTGCCATTGTACTCTCATGATGTGTATTAATGGTGCTTACTTGTATTGGGCTGATGTGACATTCTGCATGTCTATCAGTATGTTTTTACTCCATGATGCACATGAGGAGGAGAGAAAGCAACAAGATCTCTTGTTGCTTTCGTTGCTTTTGGGGGAGTTTTGCAGCTTATCCATCTTGCATGGGGGAGATGGAGGATGGCAGAAAAGGGCCTTAATCCGATGGTTACTATTGGGAGAATATGGTTTGACATATTTTTCTACCCATATATCTCTATTTCTTCTTTTGCATAATGTTGGAGTGATGCTTGGATCCAACAAGGCCAAAAAGGCTAAGGATGAGGGAATGTCAATGCTCAATCTACATTATAAAGCATGGGATGAAGATCTGTATTGTGAGATGGGGATTTTCCTTTGTAAGAAGAACAACTTTATTTTATGTATCTCATGTATTGATGATGATGTTGGACATCGGATGGTTGTCACTTGGTACTTCTTGGAGAAATTAGGACATCTAACTATACAGTTGGATGTCATTCTAGGCATTCTTGAATGAGAACTCTGGAACCAAACATGCAAGACACATTGCAGCAAATGGAGGAGGCATTCCTTATGTGGATGCCATTTTGAGGGGAAAGGATGGCTTTGCATCTAATTTTTCAGTGGCTTGAGGACAAGAAAAATTTTGTAGGGGGGGACTGCGATATTCCCAAATTTTCACATGATATTTGGAATAATAGAGTTCTTAATTTTCTTAATTAATTAAGTAAATAAAAGGGTAGAGGGACCCATAGTGTTAGTATGAATCTTGATTCGAGGTGTACAAAAAAATACCACTTTAGCTGCGCATAAAAAACAACCCTAACAGCAGAAATGACTGTTAATATCTTCATATCTGTAGTTAGATGATCAAGACAAATGCTGCAAAATATAGATCTATGCATTATAAGACATTAAACAGTAGAAAAATAAGATTTAATCCATATATCCAATATACAAGACAAGAATATATCCAATGAAACTTTTATTAATGGAACTTGGGGGGAAAACACAAGAGGGTGTTCCCTGTTCTCCTCAATGGGATGGGTTCTTGTAAGTCCTCAGCACTTCATATTTAGAATTCCTATCTCTTGATGGTGTAGAAAACCCAGAAAAAAAAATGGAAAAATATGGCTATGATAATGGATCAATAGCCAGACCAAGAGTTGAGATCCAGAGTGATCTTTAGGAAACAAAAGGTGACAAATGAATGGGAAAACCCTTCTATTTATAACAAAATATTGAGTTAGTCTAGATATTGGTGCATAATTAAAATATTATTAACCAAATCAATATCCAACTTTTATGGAATCTTTTATTATATTTGTTGGAGGGAAAAGGAATTTGACTTGAATCAAATCCCCTTATTTGTAAATAATAAATAAATAAATGATTTATTTATCATTTTAAGGATGTGATTAAGTAATAATAAATAAATAAATGATTTATTTATCATTTTAAGGATATGGTTGAGTAATAATCAAATAAATAATGATTTATTTAATTTTTGAGGGAGATGCAGTCATATTTAAAAAATAATATTATTTAAATAATGTTTAAATAGTTATTCTTAGAAAATAATAAGATAAATAATTTGTTATGTAATTAATTTCCTTGTTTTGGGTTAAATATAACCAGGAATATTAATTAAATTGTTGTTTAACTACTTATTCCTTGAGGAAAAATCAAATAAATATGGATTTATTTAATGTTTCCCCATGGGGTTTCCTGTTTAGATAAGTCAGTACCTGCTACAAGCGGTGGGGGAGGCATACCTATGCCCACCGAGGCAATAGTACAAATAATAAAGCGTCCGGAAAACCATGAGACGACATAATGCTGGCATAAACATGAGCCAGATAAACAAAATGATAATGAATCCCACATACATATTGTGCCTGGGATAACAGCTAGGACTTGTACAATAATATCTGAGTACATGAGATATAAATACAACCCAGATGCCCTTGAAAACAGGAAAGGGCTATGAAAATATGACTGATACATGGAAACAAAAAGGCGCTGCAAGCAGCTGAGGCCGACATCATCAAATGTATGGAGCTACATCGAAGGCTGTAATGAAGAGATCATCTGAGTGTGTGGGGGGCTACCTATAGGGAACCCCCTCAAGAGGGCTGAGACATCTCACACACACCCAGGAATCACCAATGTAAGCTGCTGCATCACTGGACCATCGAGTATACAGATATCGATCATGCTGAAAAGGAGTTGGAGTTGAGAAACAATCAAGTCAAAGGGCTATGAGGAGTCCCTTTGCCTGATCCAAGGCCTCGAACAAGAGTGGAAGCTGGAACCAAGGGACACCGCCCTCTAGACCTGTCTTCTAGAATGAATGAGCTGATGTTGATATAAGGAGGTCTGCCATAGGTGAGGCAATAAGGGATCCTCAACTAAGGCATGAGAGAAAATAGTAGAGTTATTGACAGACTAACACCAATGATGATGATGAAATGGGGGGAAATGAGTAGCGAATGGACGAATTCCCTTGTTAGAGCATAAACAGCATGGATGACCTGGCATCAACTGACACAATATCATGGGAGATAGGGGACAGTGGGATTGAAGGCCATAATGAGCGACACGAGAGAGAGGCCAAGAAATCAAGGATGAAAGCAATGATGAATCAACTCGGATGATCTAAACAAGGGTGATTTGATGGTACTGCCACATAAGAAAAGGGTTCAATGGGGAACATAAAGGCATGAGTACAAGATGGTAACTCATGACGAAATTCAACACGAGCGTGGAAAAGTATGGAGGCAACGTGGTGCTCCTGGTATGAGTGTTGCAAGTGGAGAAATTCGGTTTTGAGGAAGGGTGAAGTGGCGCTTCATGGGAAAAATGTGTCGCGGTGAAGTATCAAATCACTAAAAACTAACAGATACCCATTTGAGATCTCGGTGAGAGCTTTCCAATGGTGTGGAAGGTTCAGTAAATGGAGATGCAATTGGATCACAACGGGTGAAAGAAAAAATAAGGGTTTCTCTTTTAATAAGGCATTTTCCCTCCAAATTCATTCATTTGCATGTGGAGCTGTGGTGAATGTAGAGACGAGAGAAGGCCCTAAATATTGCGGCGATCGTAGTGGACAAACCGACTGTTGGAATCGAGATCCATTCCATCGGTTGCAGGTAAGAGGCCTAACCATACTCTTTCTTTTCAATGGATTAAAAGTTTAGATTAGGTCCATAGGGCTCAGGAACAATCCATTACTCCTCCTCATGACTTGGTTGCACTTTTTAGGGCAAAAAGTGTGACTTGGGTAGCAGGTTTTGGACAGAAAAGTGCGACTTGTCCTAGGTTGGGGCCTAAAAAGTGCTACCTGGTAGGGAGGGGTGTTTCTGTGCTATTTTTTGGCTGAGCACTAGGATTTTGTGATGAGAAGCAGTCTTTCCTATCTGTATACTAACAAATATGATGTTTTCGTGCAGATATGGCAGAGTTACAGATTAACTGGAGAGAGAGATACCTGGGTGCATTACGGTCGGAGATCCAGGAGGATTAGGGTGTCCGCAGTGCTTTGGCCAAGTTTGGGGTTTTGAAGTTTGTGGAGAACCCTTTGATGAGAGCTGGGGAGCCATTGTTGGCCCAGATTGTCAGCTATTGGGGCCCGGACCATGGGGTATTTATAGTGCAGGGGCGCCGGATCGAGTTGACGGTCCAGGATATATATTTCCTTACTGGTCTCCCACCACTTTGGATGGTATGGAATACTCAGCTAGTATTACCACGTGGGTGGAATATCATAGAGTTTGTAGAGCACCATTGTCGGCCAAGTTTCCAAGTAAAGGGGACTCAGATACCCATCGGGGATTTGAAGAGGTTAGAGACCTGTGCTATGGCCACAGCAGTGTTGCGGATCCTGGGCAACTAGGCACTCTATCACATCAGGGGGGGTCAAATGATGCTTGTGGAGAGTGTTTTGAGTGGGACCTACTATGGATGGGCCCAGATGATGCTGTCATCATTGAAACGACAGTTTTCGCTATGTAAGCGGAAAGTGAACCATGATTGTGCATATGGTACAATTTTGTGCTCCTTCTTCTTTGAGAAGATCCTGACACTTCGACCTCATATAAAAATTGCAGATGGAGGCTCGAGAGAGCCTAGGATGCGCCGGTGGGGGCGACTACTGTGCAGAGGAGGAGGTGGAGCAGTTGGACGGGTGTTTCGTCCTGATTTATTTGTTCATTGGGATCAAATGCCACTGTATATAGATGACTATCCCTATAGTGGGATGAGTTATTGTGGGGACCCGGATCTAGCACTTCCGCCTGGTCATATATGGGGACCTGATGGTGAGTTACAAATTGCTAATCTTTTATGTGCATGTAAAGTTTCTAGAATATTATATGTGGTACTGATTCTTTTACTTTTGGTATGCAGATACAACATCAGTAAAATTGGCTGGGTACATGGGATGACCTGCAGTATCAGGGGCTGCAGGATCTAGTGGATGAAGGGCGCAGCACAATGAGGATGCAACAGCCCTTCTAGAGGATATCCATCATAGATGTGAGAGGCTTCTGACCGGTGTTTCGGAACACGGTTGGAAGGACTTAGATGACCAGTACATAGAGCCATGTATTGGGTTACCCTCGGAATGGTGAGGGGTCATGTGGCGCATGACAATGGCCAGATAGGGCATGCATGATCTACGAGTGATGGGTGCAGAGCCATTGGCTCGGGATCCTCCAGATAGTGATTAGTGTGTAGGGGCAGGTGGTGCCCCCAGTTTTGAGTTTTTGTAACATGCTATGGGCATGTCATATGTATTAGAGTTAATGAAATCTAAAACATTTTATACGACACATACTATGGATATGCATCGTTTTGATATTTTTATGTTATTTTCTTGTGTTAAATGTGTGTGTTAAATGCCAATCCAGAATATGGTTTGCAATTCTATCTGCATAGTGATTTTGTGCTCTAGGTACATGACTGAAAGTAATGATTTCAAATTCACGCATCAAAAGCTTCACTCGTAAATATATTCTGAAAAGGATAGGATTATGCACACGATATACACCATTCAATTGTATGACAAGAAGCAGGGAATCTAAATGAACATGAAGGTGGAGGATGCGATGTGAAAGAGCATCAACTAATAAACCTCGTACAGCATCATATTCGACCTAATTATTGGTAGCAGTACCAATGCATATGCCATTTGAAAGAAAAAGCACCTACAAAAGGGTAAAAATGGCCCAACCTACCGAGGCTAAATTTCGGGAGTAGCGACTTGCACCATCGGTAAGACCGATATAAGGTGTTGATGGGGGGGTCCCTCTAAAAGGTGCCAAAAGACAATAAATGGGAGGATAAAGAAAAATGTTGGCAACCTGAATGCATAGTAGAAATCGAATTCACTCTGCGGAAGGGAGTGATTAGGGTAGGATGTCTACTTACCACATGCCGCTGGTGAGGGGAAGTGTGGGAGCTACTAGAGGCGTAGCTTAAGCTCAGGCTCCATAATTCACCAAAGGTATGGATGATGGCATCCCGCTTATGGGCGGGAAAGATGAAGACAGGGGTGGATGTAGCTTCCATGATGTCGTCATCACAATAGGAGGTGGAAGGACAGGAGGAAGGGAGACCACATGACGCAGTGAGGCTACCTGACTCATCATCATTGGAAGAAATATTCACATGCACATCGTCGCAGGGCATGATGTAAGAACAAGCAGATAAAGGATCCACTTATGTTGAGCCCAGGGTGTTTACTGAAAGAAGGTTAAGCAAAACAACAGGAGAAGATTCCGAGGGAGATTTTATCGAGGGTCTCAAGGATGATGAAAGGTAGAGGATGGTGGCCACATGCTTCTTCATTTCGACATCAGGGGGGGAATTTCAATAGGAGCGGGTAAATCCTCATTCTGGCCTACAGCATATTGTGCAAGCACGGGAGAAGCAGATTGATTTTGCTCAATCTTGCATTCCCGAACTACCTCCAAAGAGGCACGGTAATGTGTAAGGCGGGGACAATGATGAGATTAATGGCCACGGAGACCACACAAAGCACAAGGGTGTTTTGTGTGAATAGTCTTGGTGTTCTTGGTTGTGGTCGATGAAGAAGCAGAGGTTTCAAGGACCGTAGACTCAAGGAATGCGACATTAACCATGGGCTTGATGCGGGGCAACGCGGGACAAGTATGGGTGGCATGACCGATGACATCACACAAAGCGCAGGGATTTGGAGGTGGAGGAGGTGCAGGGTCAGTCAGGGCAGATTTTTCCTTTGAGGCCTTTTTGCGAGCTTTGCCCTTCTTACCTGAAGCGATTGCAACAGGAGGCGGATCCTGTTGAGGTGGCTGAGGTACTCTGACAACAGGGGAAGTCAGGGGCATCGGTTGAACTGGGGTCAAAGCAAGATAAGGTTTAGATTGACTTGGTGGGGTGGTAGTTGGAGGATCAAGGTACCAAACCAGAAGCCCAATGGTCAAGTTAGGAAGAGAGAGGGTGGCCATGACAAGTGCCGTATAGATGCCTGGTGGAGGGACTAGGAACGGTATCTTCCCGGAGGGGTAATGGCCAGGAGGGACAGCTCCTAAATGGTTAAGGCCTAGAGGAACCAACCCAGGAGGATAAAGAGGCTCATGAGTACCAGCTGAAGGGCCAGGAGGAGGAGGTCCAAAAGGCTGGATCGAAGGGCTAGGAGACGGCTGCGGAGGGAAAGGGGGCTACTGACTAGCCAAGGTGGGCCTCTTGAGAGAAGCCTGATATGATTGCATCATGCAAAAATTCGATGAGCTGGGATCAGAGATGGGAGGAGGAAGACCAAGGAATGTACCAAGTAAGGAGTCCTTGTAGACGCTGGGTGAGACACTGGTCAAAGGGTCGACAGTTTGCTTATTGGCCACCAAAGAAACGGTGGACTCAAGGGAGGTCTGAGACTTCGATTCATAATATGTCAACTGGTCAATGGTGACTATCTTTCTGTTATGGGGGAAGGACATCTTTCGGTGGACCGCAGAAGGGACAACAGACATCGCATAAGTGTAGCTACGACCCAATAGAATGTTTTAATCTAAGGGGGTGTCTATGACTTCTACATCAACGCAAACCGTCTTGCCCACAAGAGTGATAGGACAATTGCGGAATAGGCCAATGGGCTTGGAGGCGTGGCCATCCCATGCTCAGAGAGTGATCATGGAAGGAGCCAACTTAGGAGATTCGAGTTGTTTTCAAACCGAAGTGGACATCACGCAGGTGGATTCCCCCTCATCAATAATGCACTGAGAAATGTTGGCGTTCTAGATCTTGACTCGGATTTGGAAAGAGACGGAAGTAGCGAGAGGAGGATGTTTTTACCGGTCAACATCAAAGACAATCAATCGATCGTCGAAAGGATCTATAACACCCATGGCAGACAGAAGATATTTTCGTTGTGAAGGGCATGACTGGAGGAGTTCTAGCGTTGAAATGGCAGCAGGGGATTGTGCCAAATCATCGACTATGCTATACGAATGGGTGGTTTTCCAGAAGCAAAATTTCGACACAGTGGTCCCTCAGGGATCTTGGTATGAACCTCTGCCCTAGGCTGAGGGATCTGTAAGCGACCCTTGGGTGTTGAAAGAGGCTCTGTAGAGACCAAAGAAGGTGGCTCGGAGACAGACGTAGAAGGAGGCTTGTTGTACTGATGGGAGTGAGTCTGGAGATTGATGTCTATGGTTGAAGGTTGATCGGATTTCATCATGAAAATCTAGTCATCGAGGGTACCAGACTGAAGAGGTTGGGAAAAGAGAGGAGGCATGTTGTACCCTGAATACGTGCTACCAAGAGGGGATGATATGTAGGAGGTGTTGGCCCCCCCCTGAGGAAAATCAAAGCCCATGGGAGGTTAAGAAATGACGACACACACACGACATAAAGGAAAAAGAGATCGACAAGGGTAGGGAGGTGCAAGATTAACCGATTACAATGTCGAAACAAAGGCAAAGAGCTGTAGGATCAATTGATTTAAGTGTTTTAGAGTCTTTTCTTGGTGGTGTTAACCAAGCCCTTTTTCATTTAGGGTGTGTGTGTAAAAAGTGTGTAAATTTAAATTCTTTAAACCTATACATTTGTATAGAAAAAGAAAAAATTGTGATGTATAGCTATAAATAACTTGCAAATGACAGTATATAAGCCTGCAAATCAGAATATAAACATCTAATAATGCAATAATATAAATCCAAGGAGGTGGGGCTCTCAACAATTAGGCTATAGGTAAGTGAAAAAACTAATCAAAACACACTAAAACAGCCAATATATCTAAGGTCAGAAGGGATAGGGATCTAAAGGACAAAATCTGCTGGAAAGTGGTGTAGAAACAACAACAGATTAGCGGAAAAATTGTTGTAGAAAGAGGTGGCGAAAGGCTATCTCTAGGAGGGAAGTAGAGTGCACCCTAAAGGAAAACCCAAACAAAGCTAAATGAGGAGATTTGGATGGATAACAAGCCGATCTGAAGTGGATCTGAAGGTGAGGTATCAGATCTGAAAAAATGGCTAAAGACTCTGAAATTTCAGACAACCTACAATAGCGAAAACTCTTCCACAAAAAGTGGAGGGTACTGAAGCCCTAGGGGGCTAGGTTACCACTTATTTGAATAAAAAAAAACAATTACAAGTCCAAAACGGGTGGAGACGGCGTTCAGACAACCCTAAATAGAGGCTTAGACAAACCCATAAAACTCTCAGAAAAATCCCTGCAAAAAGTACAGGTTGCAGTTTCTGACCTGTTTTCATTAGAGGTCGCACTTTTTGGGTAGTGAAGTGCACCCTGGAGGTCTAGGTCGTTGGTTTTGGGCTAAAAAGTGTGACCTGCACTTTCGGCACTCTCAGTGGCAGATTTCAGAAAAAATTGTCGTCTCAGCTGCGGCTGATGTCTGTCACCTGTGCAATAGGTATAAAAACACACGGAAGTTAGAATTTTTATTGTTTTAGGGTTTTATGGGTTAAAAAAAACATCAAGAAAATAAAAAACAAGGGGCTGAAGAGAAATCCTAGGGTTTGAAGCAGTTGGATATGCAAGGATCAGAAAAACGACAGCGGTCGTAATTATAAACCCGTGTGGAGTTGCCAGTTGTTAGTATGAATCTTGATTCGAGCTGTACGAAAAAATACCACTTTAGCTGCGCATAACAAACGGCCCTAACAATAGAAATGACTGCTAATATCTTCAGATCTGCAGTTAGATGCTCAAGACAAATGCTGCAAAAATCTAGATCTATGCATTAGAAGACATTACATAGTAGAAAAATAAGATTCACTCCATACATCCAATAGACAAGACAAGAATATATCCAATGAAATTTTTATTAATGGCACCTGGGAGGAAAACACAAGAGGTTGTACCCTGTTCTCCTCAATGGGATGGGTTCTTGTAAGTCCTCAGCACTTCAGATTTAGAATTCCTCTCTCTTGATGGTGTAGAAAACCCATACAAAAATGGAAAAATATGGCTATGATAATGGATCAATAGCCAGACCAAGAGTTGAGATCCATAGTGATATTTAGGCAACAAAAGGTGACAAATGAATGGGAAAACCCTTCTATTTATAACAAAATATTGAGTTAGTCTAGATATTGGTGCATAATTAAAATATTATTAACCAAATCAAGATCCAACCTTTATGGAATATTTTATTACATTTGTTGGAGGGAAAAGGAATTTGACTTGAGTCAAATCCCCTTATTTGTAAATAATAAATAAATAAATGATTTATTTATCATTTTAAGGATATGGTTGAGTAATAATCAAATAAATAATGATTTATTTAATTATTTGAGGGAGATGCAGTCATATTTAACAAAGAATATTATTTAAATAATGTTTAAATAGTTATTCTTAGAAAATAATAAGATAAATAATGATTTATCTAATTACTTTCCTTGTTTTGGGTTAAATATAACTACGAATATTAATTAAATTGTTGTTTAACTAATTATTTCTTGAGGAAAAATCAAATAAATATGGATTTATTTAATGTTTCCCCATGGGGGTTCCTATTTAGACCATAAAAAACTTAATAAAGGTGGTTTACTAAGTTATTTTTCATAGTGAATGTGATTTTACTTGGGGTAAAATTGGTCTTACTTGGTGTACTTGGGTCCATCTAATAACGATGGATTAGATGACCAAAAAATGGTGTAACACATAGTCCTCAAGATGAATAAATATCCACTTTTTATGTGTGAATGTGGATTGATTAAGTCTAGATCTACATAATGGGGTAGTAGAGAAACTACTAATGTAAATGGAGTGAAGATCATGTCACATTAATGAGATAGATCATGGAGGTTGAAGCAGTCATCTAAGATCATGGAGGGCATCTAATGTAATATCATAGAGCATTCATGATGAAGTGATGGAGGAAGTAGTGTAATTAATGCACACATGATGGAGATAGTGTACATTGCATGTAGACATGATGGATGACATGGAGAGACAGTGCAGTCAAACATGGAGGATTATGTCCACATGCACAACACAATTTAGAGGTGGGCCAAGGCATGGGAAGGCTCATAAACTATATAAAGGAGATGAAGGCAACAAGGGAGGCATGCTTATGATTATTCATGTGAAGGTCTATTTAGATCTGGAATTGTTATTTAACAATCCATGCTTTCTTTGGCTGTTTAGCTAAGATTGCAAGTGTTGTTTAGCACTAGGTGTTCCTGGTCGGGAATCCAACATCTTTAATTGGGTAACTCCTAAAAGAGTATTGCATTTCATTCATCATCAGGCATTGGTGCTACAATATCTCCATTCTCTGGAGAACACCTACCTTCAGGAATTACGTAATTTCTAAAGATCATTTTGGGAGGTGGAGGTTGTCTTCAGTATTTTAGATGGAGAAATTGTTTAGATTTATTCATATCACCTTGGGATTGAATATCAGCATTCCCAGGGCTTCATTTCAGATTTGGCATCAGGAAAAATATTATTGACCTCCTATCAGCAGTAGTCTCATCAAGGATTTCGTAGTCCATCATTGCAGATCCAAAGGAGGAAGGAAGTTACTAGTATTTCATCTAGTAATCCTGAGAGGGATCATCCCCTCACCTTGCCATCACCATTTCCATCAGCCTGGAGTTTATTGCAGAATATTTCAGCAGGCATAGAGCCTCCCCTCTTGTATAGTGCAGTTTCTATAGCAGCTGCATATTCAGTTGTTGCAACTTGAAGGAGGAAGAAGATGAGGCAATATCTCAAGTTCCTAGCTTGTAGATCTAAAGGACGAATCAACCCTCAAAGCTTAGATTTGTTTGTATGAAATATTGCAACCATTTTTGGATTAGACCTAGCTTCAGATCCGTATAACCCAATAGTCAAAGGATCAAACCCTAGGAGGGTGATTTTCCAAAGTTGTAGATATGGAAAATCCTTTCTGGTTTATCTTGGGTTCCCATCACATTGGCCAGATCTTGAATCTTGGCACCATCAGAGCTCCTGAGCTCCATATATTTGCATTTCCTTTTGTAGCAACTTCATGTATATCATCAGCAGCAAAAGGGACAACACAGTATTGCTTCCTATAATCTCACCAGTTATGTAGTGCTAGTTGTGGCATGTTTGCAGGGTGATTCTAGGCCATGTCTTTGGCTAGATTACCTCATATTTTGAACATTGTGTAACTAAATCCTCTCCACATAATAAAACGGCTCAACTTCTCTGTATATTTTAATGTTGTCTTTAGATTTATTGTTTACTTAGTTGTAGTTCTTATATTATGTTTCAGTATTACTACATTCTCCCTTTTGGGATATTACAACCATTGCTAATTAAATTCTTTCCCACGGTAATACAGTCATTGATGAATTTAATTCATCACTAACCGTAGATCCAATGTATCCACGCCACTCTCAACGGTAAATCAAGAGCTTCTTCCTAATATCAGATATTTTGCATAGTCCTGACCCCCATTTGTCTATCAGAAACCCTCATTCACTATATAACCTCATCCAACCATGCCTCATAATAATAAGGGACATGAAGAACCTGTAAATCCACTGATCCATCCCCCAGTTGACCTTGATCACCTAACATTGGCATATAGGGATTATAAAATCCATGAAACCCAATGTGAGTTTGAGTTATTAGAAATTTACTGCAAGCTTGAAGACAAATTCATTGAAAAGTCCACTAATATTGAACTATGGGAGTCCAATTTTCCCAACTACATATTTCCCCACACCCATAGTGTCCCTGAATTCATCAAGAAATGTCAAGCTTGTTATGTACCCAACTAGAGAGCTATTATTGAATCTATAGGAGAGATTTTAATTACCATAACTTCTCAAGCCATAGACAAAATGATATAGGTGCCTATCAGAGAAAATGCAACCCCTTTCTCTCAAGAAGCACTCACTGAATTATATCAGAAGCTGGACTTTGCAAAAAGGGATAAAACCCTTGATATTTTTCTGGCTGAAGATTCCCAACTACCCAAGAATAATCCTCCCTATTCATCCTCCATTTTCCATGATAGATCCAAACAAATAATTACAGTTATCTCCTACCTCCTAGGTTACTACTCAGATCAGTGGGTAGATGAGGCCATTATAGGAATCCTTTCCATTTTCTCCCTAGAGTCTAAGGCTTCCATCTTATTCAACTTTAGCCAATTCCTTGTAGATTCCATCCATGAACAATTTTTCAAATTCCAAACTGAAGAGGTGTTTAAATATGCCTCCGTTTTAGTATATACATTTCTATATTTCTAGGGAGACAAGTTCAAGTTCGCATTGCAGAATTTGGATGAGGATGGAAATCGACAATCTTTCATCTTCTAGACTACAATGGTAATGAAGGATAAAAAATAATAGTCATATAAACATTTCATAGAACTTTTTGTACATCCAATACTCAATATTCTAAGCAGCAATTGAGAGGCAAGAATTAGTGAAGAAATCAGGAAAAAATTTCAGCTATCAGACCAAACCAAAACAAGAGACTGATATCTTTACTAGAATTATACAGATTTAAGGATATATAGATGTTAGCTTTCCCCATACAAGCTCCCAAAATTCCTCCCAATGAGTATTTTTTCTCTAAAATACATAAGAAAAATTCTCAAGGCCGATGAGGTCCATTTTGTGTCTGTAAAGAAAAAATATCAATTCAGGATCAAAACACAAATAGGATCCTTCATTTATAACAACAGGACAACAGGGGAGGAAGTAGACAAATTTCTGAAAGAAATGCAATTAAACCTCTGTTTTACATGGTCATATGATCCATTTGGTACCATCTCTAAGCTAAGGGTAGATAACAAATCTACACCTTACATTCATACACACAGACCAAAAATTGAGAGGTACATGAACTAGGTAGAATGGATTGAGAAAACTCTACAAGAGGCTCAGGAATAGTTGGTTTCAGCTTCAACCGCACAGACTCCTGTTCCAGAGGAGAACCGGTGAAAAAGGATAAGAGAATAAGAGTCACCTTCAGTGATTAACACTTCTAGCAAAGAGTTCAATATCATGTACATGAAAAGGACTAAGCTCAATCCCAAGGTGAACCCAAGAAAATACTCATAGCAGGAAGTCATTATCATCACCAAAGAAACACCTACTTCCTCACAAGTAGGTGGTCATACCACACTCTCTCCTACCACCTCTACAACTTCACAGGATCAACAGCAAGCTATTCAAACCAGTACAGTTGTCATGGGGGAGAAATATAAGAGCATATTTGATACATTCAGAGAGATAAAATTGAAG
Source organism: Pinus albicaulis (assembly GCA_034641835.2). Lineage (NCBI taxonomy): Eukaryota > Viridiplantae > Streptophyta > Pinopsida > Pinales > Pinaceae > Pinus > Pinus albicaulis. The sequence goes on along the minus strand of CM076574.1, from coordinate 138,874,357 downwards.
AATGAAGTTTTGAAGACCAGTACATACAACCAGTTTTGGAAGAAGACTTCTAGCTCATAGATTAGACTTCTGTCAGCCTTTGATTTTGAGAAAGGAAAAATGCAGATGGATTTTCTCCAAGCACAAATTCCATAGCCCAAGATAGCAACAGATTATAAAATGAATTCTTTTGAATTTGATATTAAATACATACGTCCCATTGATCAAATGGAGATGCACCAGTAGACAGGTTAAATTATTTCATCTACACTCAATAGCATTGTTATGAGTTTCTCCAATTTGCAGGTTTCTTTAGCAAATATTCAGTCACAATTCAAGATAGAAAAAATATCTTCTTTGGCCAAGGATTTAAGGATTAAGTCTTTGGAAGGCTTAGTAATCAGAGTTGGATATGGTCCCTCCAACATGAAAGTTGAAAAAGAGGTGATTAAAAAGAAAAATGTTGACATAGTAGCACTAAGGAAGCGGCTAAAACTCCCAGCTATAGAGGACCCATCGACCAAAGAAATCGAAGAGACAGAATCCCATAAATCAGACATGATGAAGCTCATCATGGAGCAACATGCTCAGCTGAGGAATATGGAATCAGAGATGAAAAATATGATAAATGAAAAGGAGTAAGCTGCCAAAATTTCATTGGTTCCTTTGGAGAATGTACCACTTACAACCATTCATACAACCACACCTTCTACAACAAGTAAAATAGATGGAGCAGAACAACTCACCAAAGCAGTGCAACATGTGTCAATCCAGACAAAAGAGATAAATAAGATCCAAGATCATGTAAAATTGTTGCAGGATTAGAAGTCCATGAGTGAAAGTTCACATGTAGTTGAAGCCCAGCGAGAAAAAAAGTTAATAGAGACATTGCAGAAGTCTGAGAGGGAATTATCTATTGGAAACGCCTTGGGAAAAATTAAAGAGATAATTTGGACATACATAATTGAGTCCATCAATGAAACCTAGCCTTGCATACAGATCATATTTGAGCATAAGGAATTAATACAGAAAGCCAATGATGCCATCAAAACTATCAAGGAGGAGCTTGGAGACATGCCAATTGTTGCCAAAAACATCATCAAGTTCCTTAGCTCAATATATATATATATATATATATATATATATATATATATATATATATATATATATGAACTGAATGAATTGGGAGTTTAGGATAGGACAAAGACAATTTTGGAGGTAAAGAAGGAGCTTACAAAGAGAAACCTGATTGTACAGATGGAAGAAATTTTTCACAGCTTAGAGATAGTTGTAAACTGATTTTTCAGTAGGATATAACCTTTAACTCAGAAAGATCTTCCTTCCCTGTTTGTGATCAATCACGAATTAATGAACCAAGAGGATTTTGTAAATAAGATGAATGAAATTTCGAGGGACACAACTAAGCTTTCAAATATTAGAGAAAGTATGACAGGGAAAGCGTTCTTAGAGGCGTTGGCATATGAATTTTTCATCCAACATGAGAGAAACCACTTTTTTGTGGTAAAACCAACCTTTTCCAAGTATACTGAAGTGAATGAAATCTACAGGAAAGTCACCAAATTAACTATCCCAGATGAATATCAATGGGATAAGTTAACTGAGTTCCAAGAGTAAAAAGTAACAAATAAAAGTCATCTACAACCAACTCATAGGAAAACACATCAACCAACATTACAGCTAGCACAGCCTATGAATAGGCCTACTCAGCTAATAATTCCTTGAAAGCAATGCCCGAATGCCAGATCACCCACATCAAGCCTATTTTTTGTCACAATTAGTGTTTATTGTTAGATTTATACTAATAATGCACTCTCTATTGAGACAAAATTTATTGTAATCAATTTTGTAATATTTTAGTATAAATACTTCATTTTTTTAAGTATTAGGGGTTGATTTCTAAACATATTTTTCCTACTACGCAATTGTGAATTCCAATTTTTTGCTGGACCATCAATAATACAAAGAATTTTTTCAGGATTCATGTGGTGTAACTGCTAGTGAAGTGTTTTTACTATTTTTGTGTTTTCCATTGTTATTTCCTTACTCTGTTTATCAGAATTCTTAATTGTAAAACATAAAGTGTGATGAATAGGACATGTTATTTAAAACATCTTATTATGGTTGCTTTTACAATTTAAATGTTTTCTACATGAAGTTAGATTGAAAAATACTTAATTTCTTTTCATTCTCAACTGAAATTCACTTTTCTGCCACATCCATTATTCCTTTAAAAGCTAAAAGAATCCAGTAAATTCAACCTAGCTTGCCCTGTTACAACTCATTTAAAAATTGATGAAAAATATAGTTTTATGTTTTGACTCCATTTCCCAATGGGAATATAAATATTTAATCAACCAAATCAAACAACAACCAAGTATAATCATAACTAGCCTAATATCTATTCCAATCAAATTTAAATCATATAGAGAGATCCCTCTTTGAAACTGAAAGGGCTAGATCCCAGCTTCCAAAGTGGTATTAATGTTTTCCTCTGTGTTTATTCTACCAATCTTAAAAGGTACAGAAAGATAACATAGTGGCGACCGTACTGGGGAAGAATTGAAAAAAATGTAATTTCTTTCAAATTCATAACCTTGGTTAAAACATTGTATGATAGGAATACTTTAAGATTGGTTTTATTTTCAATAGTGTAAATAATAAGTGTGTGTGTGTGCATTTAGATCATAACTCTGGCTCCTAAAAGAGCCTAAACTAGAGCTCATCCTGATCCAAAGCCTGCATAAATTGTAGATGGCCCTAAGAAAATATTGAAAAGAAATATCATAAGAGAAAGCCAAGGAAGTAGTAGTGCCCCTCATAGAGCAGATTCACTCCCAAAAGACTTTGTAACTCTGCAAGAAATTGAGTTTGATTTAACCTTTGAACATAGCCCATTTAGAACTAAAGTAGCCATTTGGGCAGACAAAATAGTAGTAGATCAAGCTACATTAAGAATAAATTCATCTAATGCCCAATCTTCTCCTGCTAATATAGACCTTCAAATCCTCCAATACTTTGACAAATTGCAGGGTTTAGTCTCAGGTTTAGACCTTTCTATTCATGAAGCTTATGTCTAATAGTCTGTAGAACTTTCTGCTTTGAATTATTATGTAGAATCATCTATATCATCACAATCTGTGCAATCTAGATCAACAAGTCCTACCCCTTATGTATTTTCTACAACTACTCTGGTACTTTCCCATAAATCATTTCTTCCCCCCAATCCTCAACTAGAATCCAACCTTCATCTCCACCAAAACCCCAAGTTTCAGCTCAGCCTTTACCTTCCATTCAACCTCCACCTTTCATCCAACAACCACATCATCTTGTTCATCCTCATATCCCCATAATGGTAGTTAGATATGCTCCCCTTATCCTTCAAGCTCCTTTGGCAAACATGCCATAGGATTATCAAACAAGAATCCCCCAATTTGATGGAACTGAACCTATCACTGTCCAAAAACATGTAGACAAGATTAATGATAGTTTTGAACTTAGGGAGGTAGATGAGGAGAGTGTAAAACTTAGGTTGTTTGCACAAAGTCTGATAGGAGAGGTGAGGAAATGGTTTAAAGAATTACCTGCTGCTAGTATTAATGATTTTCCTGGGTTTCATGAAACATTCCTTACTAGGTGGGAAGTTAAGAAAAACCCTCTCCAGATTTTATCTGAATATGAAAGCATTAGAAGAGGACTAGAGGAAAGTGTTTAAAACTATTGCACTAGATTCAACAGTGTATATAATGCAATCGTTGCTAATATAAAACCACCACAAGGCTTATCCTTAATCAAATTCCAAGATGGTTTTGAGGCAGACATGGCTTACCATATTAGAGAAAGAAATTCATCCACACTAGAAGAAATGAAAAGGTATGCAATAAGTGTAGAAGCAAATATGTTAGCCAAGAGACCTAGACTTAGGAATGAAAGGAGAGTTACCATAAAAGAGGAACCCTCTACCTCTTATACTGATGCTAAAATTGTTTCCTTAGTTAGAATAGTATAAAGAATGATGGAGAGGATTAATACGAATGAGAGGGCTGCACCTAGGGAAAATCAACCTGCACCCCAAAATCGAAATCAAAATCCTAGAAGAAATCCTCCCCAAAAAAGAAGAAGAAGAGAACATAGAGGTGCTAATCAACCAATTAGACCTCCCTTTTAGGAGAAATATTTTGATGAGGATGGAGAGGTAGTATAAGAAGTATAAGACAATAAGAGAAATCTAATGGGTATCAATGATGATGAAACTATGTTTCTTACTCAGGAAGAACAAGAGCTCTTTCAATTATCCCAAACCGAATATGATTCAGAGAAATCATATGACTATAAGGAGGGATTTGAAAACTATATCATGGAATTCCATAGACAGTATAAACTTGGGAGTAAGAAAATATTAGATGCTCCAAAAAAAAAACTGATGAAAACCCTGTCAAGAAGACTTCTGACACCACTCCAAAGAAAGCTCCAGAAAATGTTGTTAAGAAAACTGCTGATAGGTCTAGCAAAAAGACAGTTGACATTCCTACAAAAAATATTGTTGAGAGTTCCTCCAAAAATACTCAAACATACATTCCCACCATGAGTCACCAAAAATAACATGTGTCAAAAGAAACTGTTGATAAATCTGATTTTTGAACTTAAACAATTTTCAAACATCATTCAATAGTGAAAATGAACTATCAAAACTGAAAATTCCTATCCCTTTGACTGATTTAAGGAACACAAATTTGTATAGAGCTCAAGTTATGAAAGCTATAAACATAGGAGAAAACAATGATATTATCAATTTGAATGATGATTAGCCTGAATTATTATTTGGTCTAGAGGTAGATGGTAAACCACAAGAAGGATGAGTCCCTCCATTTTATGCCAGTCTTAATGTTCATGATAAAATTCTACACAATGCTACGTTAGATTCAAGTGCCTCACGCAATTTTATGCCAAAAGCTGTTATGGAGAAACTTGGTCTTGACATTACTAGTCTTTACAAAGACTTGTATTCATTTGATTCAAGAAAATAAATATGTTTAGGTATTATTAAGGATCTATGTGTCACTTTAGCTCAAATCCCAAATAGGATTCTACTAATGAAAATAGTAGTGGCTGATATTTCCCCAAAGTATGGCATGTTGTTGTCACGCTCTTGGGGAGAAAAATTATAAGGGACCTTACAAATGGATATGACTTATGCAACCATCCCAATGTTTTATCAACAAAGAATATTGTATAGGGAAAACTTAATAAAATATATGGTGAGTAGTCAGGAGAAGCTACATAACTACCCCATTTACTATGTTCACTTTGATTTAGACTCCTTCATTTTGTATAATGATGGAGATATTGATGCTCATGTTACGAGTGCTAAAAATGACATTTGCGAAACACATAAAAATCAAACACAAATTGTACAACAAAACAATGAAATTGAACCTTTTTGGAACATGAGTTTTGATGGTTCTTGTAGTAGAGCAGGGCCAGAAGCAGGTGTGTGGGTCTCAAGTTCAGGAAATAATCATGCATAAGGTCATTCATATAAGATGAATTTTCAATGAATCAATAACATAGCAGAATATGAAGCACTTCTTTTAGGCTTGCAATTATTGAAGAAATTAGGTGTTAAAATAATTTATGTTCATGGGTATTCCAAATTGATAATTAAACACATTAAAGGAGAATATGCTGCAAAACATCCTAGATTGAGAGCATACAGAAATGTTGTGCTTGATTTCTTACACACTTTTGTAGAATATGATATTGTTGTTATACCTAGAAATCAGAATGTCCTTGCTAATGGTCTGGCTTTTTCAAATAGTAGATGAAAAATTCCTCATCCCAAGAAACAATATACAGTGGAGGTTAAACATCATCCAACTGTACTAGACAAGATGAGGTATTGACAGGTATTTGGAAATGATAAACATATAGAAAAAATTTTGCAATCTAAAGATGATTATGAGGAAATTAACATACACTTAGATTGTCGAGTATAAAATCAGTTAGTTTTACATACTAATGTAGAAGAACAATTTGATGAATTATATGTAAATATTTATTGAGATGAAGTTGTACATAAATTAGATTTGTATGAAATTGATCCAGAAAAATAAGAATTTGAAGTACTTTATCTTAAAGATAATATTTTTCCTAGAGGTCTAGTTCCATTAGAAGAACATTTTGATTTCAATGATGTAGCAAAAAATCCAAAAATAGAGCCCACATGGGCAGATGTAGAAGAATGCAATATAAGTAATGAACAAAATCCTAAAATGATAAAAATCTCAAAATCACTACCTACTGTCAGAAAACAAGAATACATATCTTTATTCAAAGAGTTTGTTGATTTCTTTTCTTGGAGCTATGAGGATCTTAAAGCATATGACACTAGTATCATACCATACACAAATGCCGAGTCAAGGAAGATTAGAAACCATTTAAACAAAAGCTTCATAGAATAAATCATGTTCTGATGTCTTTGATTGAGAAAGAGGTCAAAAACATGTATGATGCTAAAATTATTGTCCCTCTCAGATACTCTAAATGGGTGTCTAATATAGTACCTACTAGGAAGAAAACATGTGAAATATGGTTATGTATTGACTTTAGAAATCTTAACAAGGTATCCCTTAACAGAAACTACCCTTTGCCCAAAATGGATCATATATTACAAAAGGTAGTAGGGTCTAGTAGGATGGTTTCTCAGTATATAACTAGGTCCTAGTGCATCCTGATGATCAGGATAAAACATCTTTCACTACTCCATGGGGGACCTTCATGTATTTGAAGATTCCCTTTGGGTTAATGAATGTTGGGGCCACATTTCATAAAGCAATGGATATTGCCTTTGCTGATGAGATTGGCCATTTTATTGTGATTTATCTTGATGATATTATTGTACATTCAAATACTGATGAGAAACATTTTAGGCATCTAAGAAGAGTGTTTGAAAAGTGTAGAAGGTTTGGTATCTCATTAAATCCTAAGAAAACATTGTTTGGCCTTCAGGAAGGTAAGCTTCTTAGTCATATTATTTCAAAGGATGGATTTAGGATTGATCCAAGTAGAATTGAAGCAATATTAAAAACCAGTCACCCTAGAAACATCAAAGAGCTTCATTATTTTATTGTCAAGATTAATTTCCTAAGGATATTCATTCCTAACCTTGCACAGATTCTTAGAAATATAACAAATGTGCTTAAAAATGATTCAAAAAACAGATGAAGTATTGAGGCTAGAAAATCTTTTGATTTAGTTAAACATGCTTTAACAAAAGCACCAATGTTGATTAGTCCATATTTTACCAAATATTTTATTATCTTTTATTTTGCATCCGAACACACTGTTGGAGCTATTTTGTTGCAGAAAAATGATGAAGGATTTGAACAACCTATTGCATTTTTCAGTAAGGCTTTAAGAGATCCATCTTTGAAATATAATTTTATGGAAAAACATGCCTTTTCATTGGTTAAAGAAATAAAATATCTTAGATTATATATTTTTCATTCACATATTATTGCATACATACCCAATTAATTTGTAAAGGATATTTTGACATAGAATGGACTAGATGGAAAACAAGGAAAATGGATTGCTGTCATCCATAAGTATGACTTAGAAATCAAACCAACCAAGTTGATCAAAGGACAAGGACTGGCCAAATTAATGGCAGAGTCAAATTTCCATGCATTTGAAATAAAATTTGTTGATTCACTAGGTGATCAAGAGGAACAGGTGACTCCACAGATCGATGAAGCATTTTTGAACTCATCCAGGTATGTAGAATTGTTGTATGTTTTATTCAATTTAAATTCTCCTCCTAGTCTAAAAAAAACGAAGGCAAGAGTTCTAAAATTAAAAGCAGTTAAGTTTTTCATCATATAAAATATTTTATATTGGAAATATGCTTGTGTAATTTTACTTAAGTGCTTGTTGAAGGATGGTGCAGAGAAAATCATGCAGGAGTTCCATGAAGGTGACTGTGGCGGAAATCTCTATTGGAAAACCACTACCAATAAAATCCTCAAGGATAGTTTTTACTAGCCTACCCTTTTCCTTGACATTGATAAGAAGGTAACTTCATACCATAAATGTCAGATTTTGAAGGAAAAAGAAAGCTCTTACCCCTGCCATTAAAACCTATTTCAGTTGAGAGCCCTTTTCAAAAGTGGTGACTGGATTTCATTGGTGAAATTCATCCTCCTTCCTCTATCCAACATAAGTGGATTCTCACAGCCTCATATTAATTTACTAAATGGATAGAGGCCACCCCTTCCAAATCTGATACTGATGTTGTCATCATTAAATTTTTTGAGACCAATATCCTTTCTAGATTTGGCTGTCCTAGAAAACTTATTACTGACAATGTAGCAAATTTTAAATCAAATCAAATAATTGAATTCTGTAATAAATACCACATTACTTTGGGACATTCAACAGCTTATTAACCTGAGGGTAATGGGTTGGTTGATTCCTCAAATAAGATTCTGGTAAATATAATTAAAAATTTGTTGGAAGACAACAAGAGATATTGGAACAAAAAGTTGGTTAATGCACTTTGGGCTAACAAAATTACTACAAAGAAGTCAATTCGTATGTCACCATACCAATTGGTCTACAGAATGGATGCTATGTTTCCATAATATTTAGCACCAGTCGTGAAGATAATTCATGAATTATAGGTTGAGCCAAATGACATACATAGAAGAATCAATCAAATCATTCAGTTGCAACAGTCAAGGGAGGAGGTCTACAACAAAACTCAAGTAATTCAAGAAAATGTAAAAAAAAAAAAGCATATGACTTCAACATTGGAGACAAATTTCTATGGTGGGATTCCAGGAGAGAAGACAAACGTAAACATGGTAAACTTGAAAACCTTTGGAAAGGGCCATACATTATTTATGATTTTATGGGAAATGATGCATTCTTCCTCAAGGACCTGGATGGAGTAGAGTTACCAGGTGGTCCTATCAATGGTAAGATGCTAAAGAACTATTTTTCTTAGCATACATATTTTTATTACATCATTGTAAATATCACAATCTATATGGTTTGATTGGGTAACTTGCTAATTGGAGTTGAAGCCCGCTGAGAAGGCCCTAAGCCCTGATTGACAAGCTACCATAAGTACCTTAACAACAAAATAACTCAAATGCAAACATTACAGACATTGGATACTCAAGGTTACTAATCATGTGTTCTTGACACTTCACATGGAGAAGTTACATCCCCAAATGGAGCCACTGTTAGGGTCCTATATTTTACAGGATCTCAAAGTGATGGAGTATTTCATATTTGTAATTTTACATTGTAAATAATTTTCAATTTGAAAACGATTTCCAAAAAAAAAGTATATAAAAAATATAAATCAAAAGATGGTATGTCAAAAATAAAATGAATTTGAAGAAAAAAGACAAAAATAAACAAAATTGAAAAAATAATAAAAGAGAATAAAACCACACAAAAGAAAAATAGAAATAATATTGAAAGTGCTACAAATTTAAATGCCATTATTGTTAAATCAGTTTCCTTTATGTTAAAATCCAATAAAACTATGTGCAACTTGTCTTAAAATGCGACAATAAATAGATTTCTGTTTCAATCATACATGTTAATCATGATGGAACAATTGGGAGTTTCATGTTAATTAGGTTAGTGAATAAATATTTGTCAAACAATTTAATCTTGACAAATCAGTAGTTAGGTAGAAAATGAGATTGATTCAACTGTCTAATATGAATAAATATGAGAAATAAGTGATAGAGTAGGCTAGATTTTTATTCAAAAAGAATTTGTGGGTTTTCTAGCTTGAATTCACCCTAAGGAAATAAGATTAAAAAATGTTAGCTTAGAAAAAGAATTGAAAATGAAATGGTAGGTAGAAGTTGTGTTATAGCTTTGAAAAACATGAAATTTTTTATCCTAAGTTTAAATTTCTAAGTTATTTTATGCACATGAGAAGGAAAAAGGGTAAATTTTTTATCCTAAGTTTAAAGTGATCGGGCGCATCAATATAAATTTTGGACATATAATCCATTATCCTAAATTTTTCACCTTTATTGAACCCTCGCTACCCAACAAAACATCTCATCAAATCTTGTCGTTGCACGTCAACCTACTCTCCATCCGAACTTTACCATCAGGGGGGGTTTGGAAAAAAGTGGTTTTGTGTTTCGGGCTCATGCTAATGTGGCACCTTCCCATCATTTTTCACCCCCCCTGCATAAAGCACTTACTACTTTGGATGCCCTTCGAAAAGCAGTTTCCCTGCCATATAAAAAACCAAAAATCTGCCCATTGAGCACCCATCATATCACGCCACCTAGACCATATCGTTGCCAATTAAATGATTTCTCACATTAATACAACCACTGATGAATTTAGTTAATCTCTAACCGTTGATGACACAAATCCACTCCGCTCTCAACGGAAAATTGACCAAATTGTGTATAAATCCATGCACGATTAACTTTTAATCATTTACCTTACCATTTTTAGTGCTCTGTACATGTTTGCTGTTGGTTGAAAGAACTCCAGAACAACTAGCCTGATCACTTTCCATGTAATCTCTGCAATTGTCGCAACTTCTTCCTAATCTTAGAGCTTTTACACAGTCCCGACCCCCATTTGTCTATTAGAAACCTTCATTCACTATATAACCTGATCCAACCATAACTCCTAAGAAGAAGGATACGAAGAACCTGTAAATCTACTGCTCCATCTGTTAGGTCCCTATATCACTAGTATAGCCCCTTATTATTGTTAGTTTAAACCCCTTATTGTTATTATTGTACCCTTGTAACCCCCATTTTGTTATTATTGTGCCCTTAAATTATTATTGTTAGGTCGGCTAGGATTACATTATGGCCCCATGGACTCCTATATATAGAAAGGAGGTTTTGTGAATTGTATCATCCAAGAATTGTGCATTTATGTAATGTATTGGAGGTTGCCCCCTCGAAGTGGCTTATTTCTAAGGCATTTATATCTCTTTTCTTCTACTTTTGAAGCTGGTTACACAACACCATCCCCCAGTTGACCTTTACCACCTAGCATTGGCAAACATGGATTATAAAATCCATGAAACCTTGTGTGAGTTTGAGTTATTTGAAATGTACTATTGGCTTGAAGACAAATTCATTGACAAGTCTGATGATATTGCATTGTGGGAGCTCAATTTGACCCACTACATCTTTTCCCAAACCCACAGTGCCCCTGAATTCATCAAGAAATGTTAAGCTTATTATGTACCCAGCCATAGAGCTATTATTGCCCCTATAGGAGATATTTTAATTACCATAACTTCTCAAGACATAAACCAAATGATGCAGGCCCCTATCAGAGAAAATGAAAACCCTTTCTCTCAAGAATCACTCACTGAATTATATTAGAACTTGAACTTTGAAAGAAGGGCTAAAACCCTTGAGCTTTTTCTGGCTAAAGATGCCCAAATACCCAAGAAGAATCCTCCCTATTGATCCTCCTTTTCCCTGATAGAGCCAAAAAATTCATTATAGTTATATCATACCTTCTAGGTTACTAATATAAGTGGGTAGATGAGGCTATTATAGGATTCCTTTCCATTTTCTCAACAGACTCTAAGCCTTCCATCTTATTCAAATTTTTCCAATTCCTTGCAGATTCCATCCATGAATAATTTTTCAAATTCCAAACTGAAGGGGTATTTAAATATGCCTTTGTTTTAGTATATATGTTTTTTATATTTTAAGGGATACACGTTGAAGTTTGAATTGTAGAAGTTGGAAGAGGATAGAAATCAACTGTTTGTCAACTTCTGGACTACAATGGTAATGAAGGAGAAGAAATAATACTCATACAAACAGTTCGTAGAACTATTTGTACATACAGAACTCAGTGTTCTAAGCAGCAATTTAGAGCAGAATAAATGAAGAAATCAGGAAATTTTTTCAATTATAAGCCCAAACCAGGACAGGAGACTAGTATCTTTACCATAATTATATATAATTAAGGATCTATGGATGTGATCTTGCCCCATAGAAGCTCTGAAAATTCCTCCTAATGAGGATTTCTTCTCTATAATACATCAGGAAAATGCCCAATGCCGCTTAGGTCCATTTTGTGTCTGCAAAGAAAAAAAATCAATTCAAGATCAAAACACAAATAGGACCCTTCATTTGTAACAACAAGACAATAGGGGAGGAAGCAGAAAAATTGCTGAAAGAAATGAAATTCAGCCTCAGTTTTACACAGTCATATGATCCATTAGGTACCATCTCCAAGCTAAGGGTAGAGAACAAATCTACACCTTACATTCATACACACAGACCAAAAATTGAGAGGTACATGAACTAGCTAGAATGGAGTGAGAACACTGTACAAGAGGCTAAAGAACATTTTTTTATAAATTCAAAATCACAAACTCATGTTCCACAGGAGCAAGCAGGAAAAATGCTAAGAGAATAAGAATCACCTTTAATGACTGACACTTCCAGCAAAGAGCTCAAAATCATGTATAGGAAAAGGGCTAATCTCAATCCTAAGGTGAACCCAAGAAAAGACTCAGATCAGGAAGTCATTATCATCACCAAAGAAACACCTACTTCCTCACAAGTAGGTGTTCAAACCACACTCTCTCCTACCACCTCTACAGCTTCACAGGATCAACAACAAGCTATTCAAACCAGTACATTTGTCATGGGGGAGAAATAGAGGAGCATATTTGATACATTCAGAGAGATTAAATTGAATAATGAAGTTTTGAAGACTAGTACATACAATCGGTTCTGGAATTAGACTTCCAACTCTCAAAGTAGATTTTTTTCAGCCTTTGAATCTGAGAAAGGAAAAATGTAGATGGCTTTTCTCCAAGCAAAAATTCCATGGCCCAAGACAACAACAGATTATAAAATGTCTTCTTTTGAATTTTATATTAAAGACATACATCCCATTGATCAAATGGAGATGCATAAGAAAAAATGTGAAATGATTTCATCTACACTCACTAACACTGCTATGAGTTTGTCCAAATTGCAGGTTTCTTTAGAAAATATCCAGTCACAGCTCAAGATGGAAAAAAAATCTTCTTTGGCCAAGGATTCAAGGATTAAGTCTTTGGACGACTTAGTAATCAAATTTGTATATGATCCCTCCAACATCAAAGCTGCAAAAGAGGTGATTAAAAATAAAAATGCTGACATAAAAGAACTAAGGAAGCAGCTAAAACTTCCATCTATAGAGGACTCCTTGACCAAAGAAATTGAAGAGACAGAATCCTAGAAATTAGACATAATGAAGCTCATCATGGAGCAGAATGTTCAGCTAAGGAAGATGGAATCAGAGATGGAAAAGATGATAAAGGAAAAAGAGCAGGCTGCCAAACTTTCATTGTTTCCTTTAGAGGTTGTACCCCTTAAAGCCATTCCTACAACCACACCTTCTACATCAAGTATAGCAGATGGATCAGAAAAACTCACCAAAGGAGTGCAGAATTCGTCAATCCAGGCAAAAGAGATAAAGAAGCTCCAAGATCAATTAAAATTTTTAAAGGATCAGAAGTCGAGGAGTGAGATTTTTTATGCACCTAGAGCCCAGAGAGCACAAAATTTAACAGAGAGGTTGAAGAAGTCTGAGAGGGAATTTTCTATTGGAAACACCTTGGGCCAAGTTAAGAAGATAATTTGGACATACGTCATTGAGTCCATCGATGAAATCTGGCCCTACATACGGATCATATTTGAGCAAAAGGAATTAAGGTAGAAAGCCAATGATTCCATAAAAACTATCAAGGAGGAGCTTGGAGACATGCCGACTATTGCCAACAATGTCATCAAGTTCCTTAACTCCAAGAATATATATTAACTAGATGACTTGGGAGTTGAGGAGAGGACATAGAAAATTTTGGAGGTAAAGAAGGTTCTTACAAAGAGAAACCTGATTGTACCGATGGAAGAAAAATGTCACATGTTAGAGATAGTTGTAAGCATATTTTTCAGTAGGATAGAAACTTTAACTTAGAAATGTCTTCCTTCCCTATTTGTGATCAATGAAAAATTAATGAACATAGAGGATTATGTAAAGAAGCTAAAGTTTTCAAATATCAGAGGTACTATGACAGGTAAAGTGTTCTTGGAGGTGTTCGCTCATGATCTTTTCATCTAGCATGAGATAAACCATGTTTTTGTGGTAAAATCAACCTTTTCCAAGTATACCGAAGTGGATGAAATATGAAGGAAGGTCATCAAATTAACTATCCCAGATGAAGATGGATGGGATACGTTAACTGAATTCCAAGAGTAAAAAGTAACGAAGAAGAGTCATCTGGAGCTAGCTCATAGTGTAGAAATTATATACAAGATGCATGTATATATCCAGATTCTCCTTATCTAACAATGTTTATCTTCTTGCTAAATACAGAATCCTTCCACTATTAATCTTTTGCTGAAATTAAAATCAATTGCAAACACATGAAGCAACAAAAACAATCGCACATAACATAGTTATTTAACGGGAAAGCCTGAAGCTAAAAACCCCAACTATCATATATTATGTATCATAGAGATCATGTAACAATCTCATACAAAGCTTAGTACATCAAGCTCTCAGTACAATCAATCGTCACACACTAATCAGAAGAAATCTGTAAATCCATGCACCAATTTCTTACCACCTGCTAGCCTACCTCCACTGCACAATCCCCGCTGAAGAATAGTTTTGAATGAATTTGACTATACCTTGCTTGCACTGCGCAATACTCATTGGTAACTCCAATGTGTGTGTGGTGCAATCAATGCATCACTATAGTCACAACAGATAGTCCATCTTGCCCTTTCACCTATCTCTCCACTGGAACTGAAATGCACTATAGTTAACTGCTGTATTTTTCAGTTGATCAATGAGTTATTATTTGTGAATTAATTAACTAATTAATTTACTCCACTCTCACTAGTGTATCATTCAGTTAGACTAGATACAACTAGCTCAACTGAGTTTAACTCCATTAACTGAGTTAAACTAAATAACAACTCCACAAACTACTCTTCCAACTCTGTCATAAATTTACCACTTCAGTTATAACTGAGTCCTCCATGCATGAACCACTAGTAAACCCTAGGAATTGCGTAATTCCTTCAGCCCACCGATTTTCCAAATCTGTGCACTGAAATTAAGTGCTCCAAGAGAATAAGTTGTTGTTTATTGTCAGATTATTTTTAAGAGCTAATAATAATCGACACTTCTAGTTTTAGATCGACGATCTATAAATAGACTTTGTCCAATATTCTAAAAATAGAATTTCATCTATTTTTTGAACTTGACCAACCATCCACAAATAACATCCTACAACTTCTGAAATATGATCACCATGTCTAAAAATAGACATAGTCTAAAAATAGACTTGCGCCTAAAAATAGCCTATGGGCCCACTTAGTGAAGGCGACTCATTTTCACTAAGCTCATCATCTTGTTGAATCTCAACACATAGGACAACACATCATCCATCATTGTAGCCATTGCAGCCTATGAATAGGCGTACTCAACAATTAATTCCTTGAAAGCAGTGCTAGAACGTCAGATCACCCACATCGAGCCTATTTTTTTTCACATTAGATTTTATTGTTAGATTTAGGCTAATAATACACTATTTTTTGAGACAACATTTATTTTAATCAATTTTGTAATATATTAATATAAACAATTAATTTTTTAAAGTATTAGGGGTTGATTTATGAACATATTTTGCCTATTGCTCAATTGTAAATTCCAAGTTTTTGTTGGAGCATAAATAATACAAAGACTTCTTTCAGGATTCATGTGTTGTAATTACTGGTGAAGTGTTTCTATTGTTTATGTGTTTTCCACTGTTATTTACTTACTTTATTTATCAGAATGCTTAATTGTAAAAAATAAAGTGTAATGAATAGGACATGTTATTTAAAACACCTTATTCTCACTCCTTTTACAATTTAAATGTTTTCTACTTGAAGTCTGATTGGAAAATACTTTATTTCCTTTCAATATCAACTGAAATTCACTTTTATACCACATCCATTATTCATTTAAAATTTAAAAAAATCTTGTAAAGGCAACCTAGCTTTCCCTGTTAAAGCTCTTTTAAAAATTCATGAAAAATCCAGCTTTATATTTTGACTCCATTACCCAATGGGAATATAAAGATTTAATCAACCAAATCGATCAAAATCAAATGACAACCAAGTATAATCATAACTATCCTAATATCTATTCCAAACAAAGCTAAATCATAAAGAGAGATTCCTCTCTAAATCTAGCAGGGCTAGATCCCAGCTTCTAAAGTGGTTTTTATGTTGGCCTCTATGTTTATTCTACCAATTTTAAAAATTATAGAAATATAACATAATGGCGACCGTACTGGACAAGAATTGAAACAATTGTAATTTAATTCGAATTCATAACCCTGGTTAAAACATTGTATGATTGGAATACTTTAAGATTGGCTTTCTTTTCAATAGTGTAAATAATTAGTGTGCGTGTGCATTTAGATCATAACTTTGGCTCCTAAAAAAGCATATACTAGAGCTCATCCTAATCCAAAGCCTCCAAAAATTGCGGACGACCCTGAGAAAATACTAAAAAGAAAGAGCATAGCATAAAGCCAAGGAAGTAGGCCTCCCCCTCATAGAGCAGATTCACTCCCAAAATACTTTGTAACTCTGCAAGACATTGAGTTTGATTTACCCTTTGAACAAAGCTTATTTAGAACTAAATTATCCAGTTGGGCAGACCAAATAATAGTAGATCAAGCTACATTAAGAAGAAATTCATCTGAAGCCCAATTTACTCCTGCTAATATAGACCTTCAAATCCTCCAAGACTTTGAAAAATTGCAGGGTTTAGTATCATGTTTATATCTTTCCGTTCATGAAGCTTATGTCCAACAATCTATATAACTTTATGCTTCGACTTCTTATGCAGAATCATCCACCTCATCACAACATGTGCATTGTAGATCAACAAGTCCTACACCTTCTGTAGTTTCTACAACTCCTCCAGTACTTTCCCATAAATGATTAAGCCCTACTCCTTATGTAGTTTACACAACTACTCTAGTACTATCTCACCAAGAAACTCAAAATCCTTCTTCTCCCCAATACTCAACTACAATCCAACCTTCATCTCCACCAAAACCACAAGTTTTAGCTCAGCCTTTACCTTCCATTCAGCCTCCACCTTTCATCCAAAAACCACATCATATTTTTCATCCTCATATTCCCATAATGGAAGATAGATATGCTTGTCTTGAACTTCAAGCTCCTTTGGCGAACATGCCACAGGATTATGAAACAAGAATCCCTCAATTTGATGGAACTGGACCTATCATTGCCCAACAACATGTAGACAAGGTAAATGATAGTTTTTACCTTTAGGAGGTAGATGAGGAGAGTGTAAAACTTAGGTTTTTTTCACAAAGTATCTTAGGAGTGGTGAGGAAATGGTTTAATGCATTACTTACTACTAGTATTAATGATTTTCTTGGGTTCCATCAAACATTCCTTACTAGGTGGGGAATTAAGAAAAAACCTCTTCAGATTTTATCTGAATATGAAATAATTGGAGGACCAGGGGAAAGTTTTCAAGACTATTACACTAGATTCAATAGTGTATATAACACAATCCCTGTTGATATCATCCCACCACAAGGCTTAGCCTTAATTAAATTCCCAGATGGTTTTGAGGAAGACATGGCTTACCAGCTTGGAGAAAGAAATTCATCCACACTAGAAGAAATGCAAAGGGATGCATTAAGTGTAGAAGAAAATATGTTAGCCAAGAGAGATAGACTTAGGAATGAAAGGAGAGTTACCATAAAAGTGGAACCCCCTACTTCTTCTGCTTATGCTAAAATTGATTCCTTAGTCACAACAGTAGAAAGAATGATGGAGAGGATTAATTTGAATGAGAGGGCTGCACCTAGGGAAAATCAACCTGGACCCCAACATCGAAATAAAAATCCTAGATAAATCCTCCCCAAATCAAACAAAGAGAACTGAGGGGTCCTGATTAGAAAATTATACCTCCTTTTTAGGATAACTATGCTAATGAAGATGGAGAGGTAGTAGAAGAAGTAGTAGACAATCAAATAAATCTAATGGGTACCAATGATGATTAAACTGTGTTTCTTACTCAAGAAGAACAAGAACTATTTCAATTATCCCAAACTGAACTTGATTTTGAGGAATCAAATGACTATAAGCAGGGATTTGAAAACTCTATCATGGAAGTCCATAGATAGTATAATCTTAGGAGTAAGAAAAATTAGATGCTCCAAACAAAAAGACTAATGAAAGCCCTATCAAGAAGACTTCTGACACCACTCCAAAGAAAAATCTAAAAAATTTTGCTAAGAAAACTTCTCATATTTCTAGCAAAAAGACAATTGACATTCCTGCTAAAAATATTGTTGCGAGTTCCTCCAAAACTACTCAAACAAATATTCTCACCACGATTCACCAAAAAGAACATGTGTAAAAAGAAACTGCTGATAAATCTAATTTTCTGAACTTAAATAAATTTCAAACATCAGTCAATATTGAAAATGAACTAGCAAAGCTAAAAATTCCTATCCCTTTGACCAAGTTATTGAATAAAAATTTGTACATAAATCAAGTTATGAAAGCTCTAAACATAGGAGAAAACAATGATAATGTTAATTTTAATGATGATCAGTATGAATTATTATTTGGTCCAAAGGTAGATGGTAAACCACAAGAAGGAGGATTCCCTCCATTTTATGTTAGTCTTAATGTTCATGATAGAATTATACACAATGCTATGTTATATTAAGGTGAATCACACAATTTAATGCCAAAGATGTTATGGAGAAACTTGGTCTTGACATTACTAGGCCTTACAAAGACTTTTATTGATTTTATTCAAGAAAAATAAGATCTTTGGGTCTTATTAAGGATCTATGTGTCACTTTAGCCCAAATCCCAACAAAAATTCTAGTAATGGACATAGTAGTGGCTTATATTCCCCAAAAGTATGGCATGTTGTTGTCCTACTCTTGGAGAGAAAAATTACAAGGAACCTTACAAATGGATATGACTTATGCAACCATCCCAGTGTTTGGTCAACAAAGAAGGTTGTATATGGAAATATTAATGAAATACATGGTGAGTATTTAGGAGAAGCCACATAAATACCCCCTTTACTATGTTCACTCTGATTTAGAATCTTTTATTCTATATAGTGATGGAGAAAGATGATTAGGTTACCAATGCTGAAAATGACATTTGTGAAATACATGAAAACCAAACAAAAATTGTACAATAAAACACTGAAATTGAACCTTTTTGGAATATGAGTTTTGATGGTTCTTTTAGTAGAGAAGGGTCAGGAGCAGGTGTGTGGGTCTCAAATGCAGGAAATAATCATGCAGAAGGTCATTGATATAAACTAAATTTTCAATGTACCAATAACATAGCAGAATATGAAGCACTTCTTTTAGCCTTGCAATTATTGAAAAAATTAGGTGCTAAAAGAATTTGTGTTCATAGGGATTCTAAATTTATAGTTAAACAGATTAAAGGGGAATATGCTGCAAAAAATACTACATTGAGAGCATACAGAAATGTTGTGCTTGATTTCTTACACACTTTTGTAGAATATGATCTTATTGTTATACCTAGAAATCAGAATGTCCTTGCTAATGGTCTGGATTTTTCAGTTGGCACATGCAAAATGCCTCATCCCAAAAAACAATATACAATGGAGGTTAAACATCATCCAGTTGTACCAGACAACATGAGGTATTGGCAGCTATTTGGAAATGATAAATAGATAGAAAAAAAAATTTAGTCTAAATATGAGTATGAGTAAAATAGCATAGACTTAGATTGTCAAGTGGAAAATCAGTTAGTTGTGCATACTAATGTAGAGGAACAATTTGGTGAATTAGATGTAAATATTTTTGTAGATGAAGTTGTATATAAATTAGAATTGCATGAAATTGATCCGAAAAAGAATAGTTGAAGTACATCAACTTAAAGATAATATTTTTCCTAGAGGTCTAGTTCCATTATAAGTACTTTTTGATTTCAATGATGTAGCAAAAAATCCAAAAATAGAGCCCACAGGGGCAGATATAGCAGAATGTAATATAGGTAGTGAAAATAATCCTAAAATGATAAAACTCTAAAAATCACTGCCTACTGTCAGAAACAATAATACATAGATTTATTCAAAGATATTATTTATGTCTTTACTTGGAGCTATGAGGATCTTAAGTCATATGACACTAGTATCATACAACACAAAATCCTAATCAAGGAAGATCAAAAACCATTTAAACAAAAGCTTCATAGAGTAAATATTATTTTGATGCCTTTGATTGAGAAAGGGGTAAAAAATATGTGCGATGCTAAAATTATTGTCCCACTCAAATACTCCAAATGGGTGTCTAATATAGTACCTACTAGGAAGAAAAATGGAGAAATCCGGTTATGTATTGATTTTAGAAATCTTAACAAGGTATCCCTTAAAGACAACTACCCTTTGCCAAAAATGGATCATATATTACAAAATATATTAGGGTCTAGTAGGATATCCTTGTTAGATGGTTTCTCAGGATATAACTGAGTCATAGTACATCCTGATGATCAAGATAAAAGAACTTTCACTACTCCATAGGGGACCTTCATGTATGTGAACATGCCCTTTTGGTTAATGAATGTTGGGGCCACATTTAAAAGAGAAATGGATATTTACTTTGCTAATGAGATTGGCCATTTTATTGTGATTTATCTTGATGACATTACTTTATATTCAAATACTGATGAGGAACATTTGAGGCATCTAAGAAGAGTGTTTGAAAAGTGTAGAAGGTTTGGTATCTCATTAAATCCTAAGAAAAAAGTGTTTGGCCTTGAGGAAGGTAAGCTTATTGGTCATATTATTTCAAAGTATGGAATTAGGATTGATCCCAGTAGAATTGAAGCAACCATTTTAAAAATTATTCACCCTAGAAACATCAAAGAGCTTCAGTCTTTTGTTGGAAAGGTTAATTTCCTAAGGAGATTCATTCCTAACCTTGCAGAGCTTCTTCTAAATATAAAAAATATGCTTAAAAAGGATTCATAAATCACATGGAGTATTGAGGCTAGAAAGTATTTTGATTTAGTTAAAAAATCATTAACAAAAGCACCAATGTTGATTAGTCTAGATTTTACCAAATATTTTATTACCTTTCCTTTTTCTTATGAACACACTGTTGCAGCTATTTTGTTGCAGAAAAATGAGCAAGGATTTGAACAACCTATTGCATTTTTTAGTAAGGATTTAAGAGATGCATATTTAAAATATAATATTATGGAAAAAGAGGCCTTTGAATTGGTTAAAGTAATAAAATATTTTAAAGTATATATTTTGCATTCACATATTGTTGCATATGTACCTGATTCAGTTGTAAAGGATATTTTGACACAAAATGGACCAGATTGAAAATGAGGAAAATGGATTGCTGTCATACTTGAGTATGAATTAGAAATCAAACCAACCAAGTTGATCAAAAGACAAGGATTGGCCAAACTAATGGCAGAGTCAAATTTCCATGCATTAGACATCAACTTTGTTGTTGCACTAGATGATCAAGAGGAACAGACGACTCCATGGATCGATGAAGAATTTTTGAACTCACCCTCGTATGCAGAGTTGTTGTATGTTTTATTAAATTAAAATACTCCTCCTAGTCTAACAAAAACAAGGGAAATATTTCTAAAATTAAAAGCAGTTAAGTTTTGCATCATAGAAAATGTTTTATATTGGAAATATGCTAGTGGCATTTTACTTAAGTGCTTGTTGAAGGATGATGCAAAGAAAACCATGCAGGAGTTCCATGAAGGTGACTATGGTGGCTATCTCTATTTTAAAACCACAACCAATAAAATACTGAGGGTCGGTTTATACTAGCCTACCCTTTTCCTTGACATTCATAAGAAATCTCTTACCCTTTCCATTAAAACCTATTTCCGTTGAGAGCCCTTTTCGATAGTGGGTAATGGATTTCATTGGTGAAATTAATCCTCCTTCCTATGGCTAACATAAGTGGATTCTCACAACCACATATTAATTTTCTAAATATATAGAGGCCTCCCCTTTCAAATCTGCTACTGATGCTGTCATTATTAAATTTCTTGAGACCAATATCATTTCTAGATTTGGTTGTCTTAGAAAATTTATTACTGATAATGCAACAACCTTTAAATATAAGAAAATTATTGAATTCTGTAATAAATACCACATTACTTTGGGACATTCAACAAGTTATTACCCTCAGGGTAATGGGTTGGCTTAATCCTCAAATAAGAGTCTGGTAAATATCATTAAAAAGTTGTTGGAGGACAACAGGAAATCTTGGCATAACAAGTTGGTTAATGCACTTTGGTCAAGTAGAAAACTAGTTAGTTGTACATACTAATGCAAAATATTAGTTTGATCAACTAGATGTAAATATATGTGTAGATAAAATTGTACATAAATTACAATTGCATGAAATTGATCCAGAAAAATAATAATTTGAAGTACTTCAGCTTAAAGATAATATTTTTCCTAGAGGTCTAGTTCCATTAGAAGAATTTTTTTATTTTAATGATGTAGAAAAAAAGCCAAAAATAGAGCCCATAGGGGCATATGTAGAATAATGTAATATAGGGCACTAAAAAAATCCTAAAATGATAAAACTATCAAAATCATTGCCTATTGTCAAAAAACAAGAATACATAGCTTTATTCAAAGAAATTGTTGATGTCTCTGCTTGGAGCTATGAGGATCTTAGATCATATGACATTAGCATCATACAACACAAAATCCTAGTCAAAGAATATCATAAACCATTCAAACAAAACCTTCATAGAATAAATCTCGTTCTGATGCCTTTGATTAAGAAAGAGGTCAAAAGGATATACGATGTTAAAATCATTGTCGCTCTCGGATACTCTAAATGGGTGTATAATATAGTTCCTACTAGGTAGAAAACTAGAGAAATCTGGTTATGTATTGATTTTATAAATCTTAACAAGGTTTCCCTAAAATAAAATTACCCTTTACCAAAAATGGATCATATATTACAAAAGGTAGTAGGGTCTAGCATAATTTCCTTGTTATATGTTTTCTCAGGTTATAACCAAGTCCTAGTACATCCTCATGATTAGGATGAAACAAATTTCAGTACTCCATAGGGGACCTTTATGTATGTGAAGATAAAATTTGGGTTAATGAATGTTGGGACCACCTTTTAAAGAGTAATGGATATTGCCTTTGCTGATGAGATTGGCCATTTTATTGTGATTTAACTTGATGACATTACTGTTTATTCAAAGACTGATGAGGAACATTTGAGACATCTAAGAAGAGTGTTTGAAAAGTGTAGAAGGTTTTGTATCTCATTAAATCCTAAGAAAACATTGTTTAGCCTTGAGGAAGTTAAGATTCTTGGTCATATTATTTCAAAGGATGGAATTAGGATTGATCCCAATAGAATTGAAGCAATATAAAAAATCAGTCACCCTAAAAACATCAAATAGCTTCAGTCTTTTATTGGAAAAATTAATTTCCTAAGGATATTCATTCCTAACCTTGCAGAGCTTCTTAGAAATATAACAAACATGCTTAAAAAGGATTCATAATTTAGATGGAGTATTGAGGCTAGACAGTTCTTTGGTTTAGTTAAAAAGGCATTAAGAAAATCACCAGTGTTGATTAGTCCAGATTTTGTCAAATATTTTATTATATCTTCTTTTTCTTATGAACACATTGTTGCAGAAAAATGAGGAAGGATTTGAACAACCTATTGATTTTTTGAACAAGGATTTAAGAGATGTATCTTTGAAATATAGTATCATGGAAAAAAATACCTTTGCATTGGTTAAAGCAATAGAATATTTTAGAGTATATATTTTTCATTCGCATATTATTGCATATGTACCTAATTAAGTTGTTAAGGATATTTTGACACAGAATGGACCAGATGGAAAATGAGGAAAATGGATTACTGTCATCCTTGAGTATGACTTAGAAATCAAACCAACCAAGTTGATCAGAGGACTAGGATTGGCCAAACTGATGGGAGAATCTGATTTCCATGCATTAGACATCAACTTTGTTGCTGCACAAGGTGATCAAGAGGAACATGCACCTCCACATATCGATGAAGCATTTTTGAACTCACCCTGGTATGCAGAATGGTTGTATGTTTTATTCAATTTAAATGCTCCCCCTGGTCTAAAAATAACAAAGGAAAGATTTCTAAAATTAAAAGAAGTTAAGTTTTGCATCATAGAAAATGTTTTATATTAGAAATATGTTGGTGGCATTTTACTTAAGTTATTGTTAAGGGATGATGCAGAGAAAATAATGCAGGAGTTCCATGAAGGTGACTGTGGTGGCCATCTATATTGGAAAACCACTACCAATAAAATACTCAGGGTTGGTTTTTACTGGCCTACCCTTTTCCCTGACATTCATAAGAAGGTAACTTCATGTCATCAATGACATATATTTGAAGGGAAAATAAAACTTTTACCCCTACCATTAAGAACCATTTCAGTTGAGAGCCATTTTCAACAGTAGGGACTGGATTTCATTGGTGAAATTCATCCTCCTTCCTCTGGCCAACATAAGTGGATTCTCAGAGCAACAAATTACTTTACTAAATGGATAGAGGCCACTTCTTCCAGATCTACTACTGATGTTGTCATTATTAAATTTCTTGAAACCAATATATTTTCTAGATTTGGTTGTCCTAGAAAACTTATTACTGATAATGCAACAACCTTTAAATCTAATAAAATGATTGAATTCTATAATAAATACCACATTACATTAGGAAATTCAACAACTTATTTCCCTCAGGGTAATGGGTTGGTTGAATCCTCAAATAAGAGTCTGGTAAATATCATTAAAAATTTGTTGGAAGACAACAATAAATCTTGGCACAACAAGTTAAATTAATGCACTTTGGGTTGATAGAATTACTACAAAGAATTCCATTGGTATGTCAACATACCAATTGGTCTATGGAATGGATGCTTTGATCCCATAATATTTAGGAGTACCAATCATGAAGATAATTCAAGAATTACAGGTTGAGAAAAATGATATATATAGAAGAGTCAATCAAACAATTCAGTTGCAACAGTCAAGGGAGGAGGTCTACAACAAAACTCAAGTCATTCAGGAAAATATCAAAAATATTTTTGACAGAAGGAACAAAGCAGATGACTTCAACATTGGAGACAAATTTCTAAGGTGGGATTCCAAGAGAGAAGGCAAAGGTAAACATGGTAAATTTGATAACCTTTGGAAAAGGCCATACATTATTTATGCTTTCAGGGGAAACAATGCATTCTTCCTCAAGGACCTGGATGGAGCAGAGTTACCTGATTGTCTTGTCAACGACAGGATGCTGAAGCACTACTTTTATTAGCAGCACTACATCATTGTAAATATCATAGTCTATATTGATTTGATTGGATAACATTTTAATTGGAGTTGAAGCCCGTAGAGAAGGCCCTAAGCCCAAATTTAAAAGCTATCATAAGTACCTTAACAACAAAATAAATCAGATGCAGACACTACAAACACTGGATACTCAAGGCTACTGATAATATGTTCTTGACACTTCACATGGAGAAGTGCCATCCCCATCTGGAGACATTGTTATGATGCTAAGTTTTATAGGATCTCAAGGTGATGGAGTATTTAATATTTTTTATTTTACATTGTAAATAATATTCAAATTGAAAATGATTTCCAGAAAAAATAAAAAAATAAATAAATAAATAAAATAAATAAATAAATAAAATAAAATCAAAAGAGGGTATGTCAAAAAGAAAATGAATATGAAAAAACAACACAAAAAGAAAGAAAATTGAAAAAATAATAAAAGGAGAATAAAACCCCACAAAAGAAAAATAGTAATAATACTAAAAGTGTTGTAAATTTAAATACCACTATTGTTAAATTAATTTCCTTTGTGTCAAAATCCAATAAAATTGTGTGCAGCTTGTCTTAAAATGCCACAATAAATAGATTTTTGTTCCAATCATATAGCTTAATCATGATGGAACAATTGTGAATTTTATGTCAATTAGGTTAGTGAATAAATATTTGTCAAACAATTTAATCTTGGAAAATTAGTAGTTAGATAGAAAATGAGATCGATTCAACAGTCTAATCTAAATCAATAGGAGAAATAAGTGATAGAGTAGGTTAGATTTTTATAAAAAAAAAGGATATGTGGGTTTGCTAGCTTAAATGCGCCCTAAGGAAAGAAGATGAAAAAATGTTAGCTTACAAAAAGAATTGAAAATGAAAGGGTAGGTAGAAGTTGTATTATAGCTTTGAAAAGCATGGAAAATTTTGTCCTAAGTTTAAATTTCAAAGTTATTTCATGCACATGAGAAGGAAACAGGGTAAATAATTTATCTTAAGCTTAAATTGATTAGGCATATGAAAAAATAAGTTTGGACATATAATCCATTATCCTAAGTTTACACCTTTATCAAATCCCCGCTACCCGACAAAATCTCTCATCAAATCTCATCACTGCACATTAACTTACCATCATATCTGTCCCATCATTCGATCCCATGCTCCTTCATCCAATGACCTTTATCATTTTTCGGTGCCCTCTCTCAATATGAAATTTACCGTAGGGTGTGTGGCGGGGGGGGGGGGAGTGGGGTGGTTCGAAAAAAGTTGTTTTGTGTTTCAGGCCCACGCTAACGTGGCACCCTCCCGTCATTTCACACCCCCTTGATTAAACCACTTACCATTTTGGACCCCCTAAGAAAAGTAGTTTTTCCGTCATATATAAACTGCCAATCCTCCCATTGAATGCTCTTCATGTCACTACACCTAGACTATACCATTGCGAATTAAATGCTTTCCTATGGCAATACAACTGTTGATGAATTTAATTCATCATTAACTGTTAATCCAATGAATATGAGCCACCATCAAAGGTAAATTGATCAAATTGTGTATAAATCCATGCCTACTAAACTTCTAAAAGTTTACCTTATTTGTTTATATGATCTGTACATGTTTTTTTCAGGTTGATAGAACACCAAAACAACTAGTTTGATCGTTGTCAAAGTACTCTCTGCAACTGTCGTAGCTTCTTCGTAATCCTATAATTTTACATAGTATCAACAACCAGTTTTCTTTCACAAACCTTCATTCACCATCAAACCTAATCCAACCATGCCTCCTAAGAAGAAGGGACAATAGGGGCCTATAAATCCATTGTTCCATCCCCTAGTTGACCTTGATCATATACCTTTGGCAGATAGGGATTGTAAAATCCATGAAACCTTGTGTGAGTTTGGGTTATTCGAAATGTACCGTTGGCTTGAAGATAAATTCATTGACAAGTTTGATGATATTGGACTGTGGGAGTCCAATTTTCCCCGCTACATTTTCCCCCCCACCCATAGTGCCCCTGAAATCATCAGAAAGTGTAAATATTGTCATGTACCCAGCCAGAGAGTTATAATTTCCCCTGCAAGAGAGATTTTATTCACCATAACTGCCCAATCCATAGAACAAATGATGCAGGCCCCTATCACAAAGAGTGCTACCCCTTTCTCTCAAGAAGTACTCACTAAATTATATCAGAAGCTAGATCTTGCAAAAAGCGATAAAACACTTGAGATTTTTCTGGGTGAAGATGCTCAAATACCCAAGAATAATCCTCCCTATTCATCCTCCATTTCCCCTGATAAAGCCAAACAAATCATTATAGTTATCTCCTACCTCCTAGGATATTACTTAGATCACTGAGTAGATGAGGCCATTGTAGGATTACTTTCCATTTTCTCCATAGATTCTAACCCTTCCATTTTATTCAAATTTATCCATTTCCTTGCAGATGCCATCCATCAAAAAATTGTCAAATTTCAAACTGAACAAGTATTTAAATATGCCTCTATTTTAGTATATATGTTTTTATATTTTCAGGGATACATGCTCAAATTTTCATTGCAGAAGTAGGATGATGATAGAAATCAACAGTCTATCATCTTCTGGACTACAATGGAAATGAATGAGAAAAAAAAATACTCATACAAATAGTACGTAGAAATAGTACATAGAAATGTTGTTACATCCAGCACACAACCTTCTAAGTAGCAATTCAGAGCCAAGAATCAGTGAATACATGAGGAGAATTTTTCAGTTATCAGACCAAACCAAAATAGGAGACTAGTATCTTTACCAGAATTAGATAGAATTAAGGATCTATGGATGTGAGCTTGCCACATATAAGCTCCCCAATTTCCTCCCAATGATAATTTTTTCTCTATAATACATGAGGAAAATGCTCAATGTTGATGAGGGTAGAGAAAAAATATACACCTTATATTCATACACGTAGACCAAATATTGAGAGGTACATGAACCAACTAGAATGGACTGAGAACACTCTACAAGAGGCTGAGGAACAGTTGGTTTCAACTTCAACATCATAGACTCTTGTTCCATTGGAGAAAGTAGGAAAAAGGATGAGAGAAGAAGAGTCACCTTCAATGACTGACACTTCCAACCAAGAATTCAAAATCATGTATAGGAAGAGGACTAAGATCAATCCCAAGGTGAACCCAAGAAAATATTCAGAGAAGGAAGTCATCATCATAACCAAAGAGACACCTACTTCCTCACAAGTAGGTGGTCAAACCACACTTTCTCCTACCACCTCAACAGCTTCACAAGATAAACAACGAGAAATTCACATCAATATAGTTGTTACATGGGAGAAAGAGAAGATAATATTTGATACATTTAGAGAGATTAACTTGAAGAATGAAGTTTTGAAGACCAGTACATATAATCAGTTCTGGGAGTATACTTCTAGCTCTCAGAGTAGACAGTTTTCAAACTTTGACTATGAGAAAGCCAAAATGCAGATGGATTTTCTCCAAGCACAAATTCCATAGCCCAAGACATTAGTAGATTATAAAAATACTGCATTTGAACTTTATATTAAAGACATACATCCCATTGATCAAATGGAGATGCACAAGAAGACAGGTGAAATTATTTCATATACACTCACTAAAACTACTATGAGTTTGTCCAAGTTGCTGGTTTCCTTAGCTAATATCCAGTCACAACTCAAAATGGAGAAAATATCTTCTTTGGCCAAAGATTCAAGGATTAAGTCTTTGGAAGACTCAGTGATCAGAGTTGGATAAGATCCTTCCAACATCAAAGCTGCAGAAGAAGTGATAAAGAAGAAAAATGTTGACATAGCAGCATTAAGAAAGAAGCTAAAAATGCCAGCTACAGAGGACCCCTTAACCAAAGAAATCGAAGAGACAGAATCCCAGAAATCAGACATGATGAAGCGCATAATGGAGTAGAATGCTCAGCTGAGGCAAATGGAATCATAGATGGAGAAGATGATAAAGGAAAAAGAGTAGGATGCCAAAATTTCATTAGTTCCTTTGGAGGTTTTACCCCTTACATCCATTCCCTGACCATACCTTCCACAACAAGTACAATAGATGGAGCTGAACAACTCACCAAAGTAGTTCAAAATCTATAAATCCAAACAGAAGAGATAAATAAGTTTCAAGATCAAGTGAAATTGTTGTAGGATCAAAAATCCAGAAGTGATAACTCACATGCAGTTGAAGACCAAACACCACAGAAGTTAATAGAAAGGTTTCATAATTATGAGAGGGAGTCATCTATTGGGAATACCTTGGGCCAATTCAAAGAAATAATTTGGACAGATATCATTGAGTCCATCAATGAAATCTAGCCTTGCATACAGATCATATTTGAGCAGAAATAATTTATATAGAAAGCGAATGATGCAATCAAAACCATCAATGAGGAGCTTGGATACATGCCAACTATTTCCAACAACATCATCAAGTTCCTTAACTACAAGAATAGATATGAACTGGATGACTTGGGAGTTAAGGACAAGACAGAGACAATATTGGAGCTAAAGAAGGTTCTTACAAAGAGAAACCTGATTGTACAGCTAGAAGAAAAATGTCACAACTTAGAGATAGTTGTAAACTGATTTTTCAGTAGGATAGAACCTTTAACTCAAAAAGGTCTTCCTTCCTTATTTGTAATCAATGACAAATTAATGAACATAGAGGATTATGTAAAGAAGCCGAATGAAATTTCCAGGGACACAACTAAGTTTTCAAATATCAAAGGCACAATGATAGGGAAACCATTCTTAGAGGAATCGGCTCATGATATTTCCATCCACCATGAGGTAAACCACGTTTTTGTGGTAAAACCAACTTTTTCTAAGTGTACTAATGTATATGAAATCTATAGGAAGGTCATCAAGTTAACTGTCCCAGATGAAGGTTGATGGGATACTTTAACAAGAATTTTAGGAGTAAAAAGTAATAAATAAGGTCATTTGCAGCCAACACATAGGACAACACATCAGCTAAGATTACAACCAACGCAACCTAAAAATAGGCCTACTCATCAACTGATTCCTTGGAAGCAGTGCAGAATGCCAGATCACCCACATCGAGGCTATGTTTTGTCACAGTTAAAGTTTGTTTTTATATTTAGCCTAATAATACATAGTTTTTTGAGACAACATTAATTATAATCAATTTTGTAAAATTTTAGTATAAATACTTCATCGTTTGAAGTATTAGATGTTGATTTATGAACATATTTTTCCTACTGCGCAATTGTAAATTCTAAGTTTTGTTGGATCATCAATAATACAAAGACTTCTTTCAGGATTCATGTGGTGTAATTACTGGTGAAGCGTTTCTATTGTTTCTATGTTTTCCACTGTTATTTCCTTTTCTCTATTTATCAAAATTCTTAATTGTAAAACAAAAAGTGTGATGAATAGGACATGTTATTTAAAACACCTTATTCCAGCTACTTTTACAATTTAAATGTTTTCTACTTGAAGTTAGATTGAAAAATACTTAATTGTTTTTCAATCTCAACTGAAATTCACTTTTCCGCCATATCGATTATCCATTAAAAATATTAAAGAATCCAATAAATGCAACCTAGCTTTCCCTATTATAACTATTTTAAAAATTGATGCAAAATCCAGTTTTATGTTTTGACTCCATTTCCCAATGGGAAAATAAATATTTAATCTAAAAAATCAATCAAAATAAAAAAAACAACCAAGTACAGTCATAACTAGCCTAATACCTATTCAAAACAAAGTTAAATCATAAAGAGAGAGATCCCTCTCTGAAGCTGTCTACGCTAGATCCAAGATTCCAAAGTGGTTTTGATGTTGTCCTCTATGTTTATTCTACCAATATTATAAATGAAAGAAATATAAAAGGGTGCACTTTGAAGGAGGAAGTACTAAATGCTCAAGGCTCTCAGATGCAATATGAACTCAACAAGGAAGGGAAGGCTTGAAGGAGGGCGCAGGGTGCAATTTTGAAGTGCGAAGGAAGACCATTGAGGCTTGCAAGTGCACTATACACTCAAGGAATCCAAGGAAGGCCCATGGAACAGTCTGAAGGATGAAGGGGTTAGGCTCGAGCCTTCCCAATGTGCTATGCACTCAAATAATTCAAAGAAGGATGAAGGGCACAAGGCTGAAGGCTAAAGGGACCATGTGCTCAAGGAAAGAAGGCTTAAGAAGGGTGCAGTTCTGGAAGAGAAGGAGAGGATGTTTCTTATGAGTGTGTTATGTACTCTTGGAGGGTTCAGGGCATAGTATGAATAAGGAAGGGGTTTTGAACAAGGCTTAAGAATGAGCCATGTGCTCTCCTAGCTTGAGTGGGCTAACTTGTGCAATGAAAATTTGTCTAAGTATGAAAGATAAGACAAGGGGAGAACACAATGAGTTTGGACATAAAATAAAGTGTGACACATACCAGCTCATCAATAAGACTTAGATAGGATCAAAAAATGATAAATACACATCAAAACACCAGTTTACAAACATTGTCCAAGCACAATAGACAAAGTGTGTGCGACTGTGATAAAAAATGTCATTTTACAACAAATAAAGGTATTATAACCATGAAGTGACTACAGATATTCTAAACAATGCGAGAACACTTAGGAATGGTCAAGAACACTTTAAACATGTGAAATTACTTGAAGGAACACTTGATGACCAAAGAGTGACTTGATGTGATAGTTTGGTAGGCTCTAAATTTTGAATGTAGGGAATTTTTGGAGGGTGTTGTAGAAATGACAACACAAGCATAGTTTAACATAATAAAGGTCTAGAACCATAATTAACCTAGTGGTCATCTTTATCATTGATTCTCTTGCTCCTCATCTTAGGGTTTCTTGGTTTATCCCTAAAACTAAGTGGCGATTCCACTCTGCTCTTTCCCATCATTAGTAGTGTGTGTCTATGGGTAGTCTTCCATTGGGTATACTCTCACATTCTATGTTATGGCCTATTTTTTTCATTTTTTCGCAATCCATTGGGGAGTTTCTATCAATCCCCTTCCCTTAGAGGAAAGACAACCTTTTTTCTTTCTCTTTTAAATCTTAAATTCTGACTTAACCATAGAATATTTTTTTCTATTTATCAAAAATAAGGAGTCCATCCTTCCTTTCCATTCAACCTCTCACTCGATTACTCTTTGAAGTCACCTCCTCCCCTAGTATTTACCCCTCTATTATGGAGGTTTTCTTGGTTATCATTGTTAACATGTACAACTATACATCCACTCATGAACCTTCTTGTAGCTTTTTCATGGGTATACATTTTTGGTTTCAATCTTTATTTATGTTAAAGTCCTTGATCACTCTGAAATTTATTATGCATGGAATCTAAGCTCCCTATTTTAGGTTTATTATAATCCCTCAATTGAAGAAGAAGATGAAGAATTTCCTTTTGACCTGGGGTAGGGTACGTTTAATTCTCTCTATTCCTAAATATTTCTAAATAAAAGGGATCCCATTGAACCTCCTTCCAGCCATGCCCCCCTATGCATGCCTCAAGCTGATGGGAAAATCCTATTTTCTTCAACATATTAGGTGGTTCCTTCACCCAATAGCCATATTTAAATGAGTCTTGGATCCACCCCTTTATTTATCCTTTGCTCTGAGTCCTAGTAAGCACTTTTTTATGGTTCTACAACCTTACCTAAAATTTAGTTCATACAATATATTCATGTATACAACCACATCATCCACATCCTCAAAGCTCATTGAAATTGGGCCAAGGATATAACAACATCCTCTTGCCACATTATATTTGTTTACCTCCATGGATTAGTGTTTCTATAATAACACCATAAAAAGTGAGTTAAGTTCTCATGAGAACTATGATACATCCTTATAGTCAAGTATACATCCCAATACAGGTTCCAAGGCAAGCACATGCCCTAACAAATTCCTAAGGATAACCATACATTACAACAATGTCTCGAGTAGAAGGAAATTATTATAACATAGAAACTACACAAATCCTTGTACAAGTGTTCTTCTCAATGATGGAAGCTTCTCAATCATATTGCAAATAATCATTTGGATATCTATTTTTTCATGCAATGTCACATCCTGTAAACATACCCCCTTACACTTAGGAGTATATTTACTATGCTAACCCATATTCCTTAGTAAAATTAAATAAATGGGGTAAATATTTTCTTTTTGACTTATTACAAGTTCCCATAACTCAGTTTGGATGTCATCATCTTATTTTTCTCAGCGAGAATTTTCCAGTGATATAAATTTTGTAACCGCCCCATCCCACATTTACCTTCTTTTACTAGCTCTCCAGGTAAATATGAGCTGATAGTTATTATTTTGTGACCCAACATCCATGTTATTGTTATGGAAGTGTGGTCTACTAATCAGTAAGTTATTGAAACCTCTTAGGGAAATCAAATCATCTAGGTTTCAGACCACAACCCCTGGTGCTCAGACCCTAAACTAGAACTTCCTTTTAACTTAGATCACAACCTAGTCACATGCATAAGTCATTTTGAGTGTGGCTAGAAAGACCCAACCACATGCATATACCTACCTTTTTGTAGTTACAACTAAATTTACTAATTTCCATGCATTTAACTACGAAATTAGTTCCATATTTTTAGGGCTAGCCTACAATCCACTACCCATAACAACCCATAACTTTCAAGAACTAAGTTTGAAGTGATGACAAGTCTATATGATAAGTAATAAGGCTAGATCTTGCTCAGAATTTGTCAAAAAATTGAGAACATTTCATTAAAAACATGGTAAGCATTATAATATACATGTCATGAAAGCATGATATGTTCAAGTCTCCTTAACTTCATCAAGAAATAATCAAGAAGGATCAATGCCCTCTCAAACTAGCTGCAACAACACTTGTTAGCCCATGAATTCACATAACCATTAAATAAATTATCAAATCATGAATAATATCCATAAGAAGAGCACACCATTTAACCATTCCTATAACCAACATATAACTAGAATGAATATAGGAAAAATTAGTCATAAAATCAACACATTAACTAGTACATATGCTCATTGATCACAATAAGGAAATGACTCATATTAACATATGAAAATTCCAACCAAGTTAGGGAATTACATGTACCACCCGACCATAGATTGGGTTGATCCAAATCTCTCTTTCATCCAATCATACCTATGCCATATTCCAAGCATGAATGTGGGATCTTGTTATCGGGATAAATCCCTGTTGCGGACAAGAGAGATCTCCCTAGATTGTAGATTTCTAACGAAAAACTAGAAACAAACAAACTGGAGGATATATCTTTCCCTAAGCTAACAATTTTTAGATTACTAAAACTAGGAGAAGAGGATGATGCTCTTACATTTTCCATGAAATTCCCAATGAATACCTCGCACTTTACTCCAATGAAGCTCCTCAATGTTAGGAAGAAACCTGCAACTACAAACATGTAAAGGATCAAAGGCATCTACAACATAATAATAATAATATAAAAACCAGCTTAACTTAATGATAGAGGAGATTAGGAAATGAAATTGTTTTATTGAGTATATGAGCACAAATCATTCACAAATCCAAGAAACAAATAAGTGAGAAAAATTACCCAAATGTATTATCAGAGAGCAGAGATAAATCTTACAACAAAGCCTTGATGTCGTATCGGATCCTCTTAAATTCCTCCACTATTCATCCTTCTTTAAAAAACTCTCAAATCCAAAAATACTAGAATAAGACTACTATATGTTACCTCCCCTAACCCTGAAGTCTTAGATTAATTTATAGGAGAAACTGAGGAGGTTTCAGATCCACCAAAGAGGGGTGAGATCCACAAATGAGGGGATTAGGGTTCCATGATCCAAGGGACTTAGCTCCATGATTGGAGGGGTTTGGCTCGAACTAATATGACTCAGAGGCTTCTAGTTGGATTATATGCACCCAAATATGCTTCTAGATCTTACTTCATATTTTACTTTACTTTAAGTAGGGTGCACAATTTTTAATGGAAAACAGAGCGTAACATCTGCAGGGAATCTTAGTAATATCCACACATGCGCATGTAATGATAGAAAAACATGCACAAGCCATATTTAAGAGTTTTAAGGAGTCATTTTCCAAAAATTAAAGACTTGGTCAAGGAATATGAATGCTTTACTTGAAAGGAAGCATGAGTATGGATGGTGATAGATCTATTTTGACCGTCAAGTGTCATGGGGACAAAATGACATCTAACAGATTTCCCCCTAAAGTGCAAATTCTTAGAAATCTTTCAAAATACTAAAGTGATTTTTCATACCAAGGATTGGATTAGAGGCACTGGTTGGAAACCTGCAACAAAAATTCAATGCAAATATATAATCATCACTGAGGTAGGAATTACCATGCTCAGAATCAAACCAACTGTATTTTATGGTACAAAAATAACCTAAAATTAAATCAATAGTAGATACAGTATGGATGCAACCATCTGTCATGAATTTTTCTAATCAAACATGAATACATAAATCCTTGCAACATGGATGGATGAAACTATATTCAGGGTCTTTATTTCTATCTCTCGAAATAGTACGAATCTAGCCGTACGATTGAAGGTGTTGAAGTTGAACATGGTAGAAACCACTTGATTATTGGTCAGTGATGAAAACCATTAAAAAGTGTGAGAGAAACCACCAATAATGAAAATTTCTATCAAATTACCCCAGTTCAATCTATAAACAATGAATGAATGATATACAGTCAAGCACTCATAGAATCCCTCAATCGAAGTTCAATGATGAAAACCTATCGTCGAAGGTGATAAACCTGCCATTAGAGAATGCAGATTCCAAGGTATTGATAATATTTCTGGATCAAATTCCTAGATAATGAGCTGAAGTCAATCGGAAGAGACTCATCATAGGAAGGCCTATGACATGTAACTAATTGTTTCAAGTTAAAGAAAAATTTTGCACAAACTCACTCAGGGATGGTCAATGCAAATGGAGACGAATATTTGCAATGAAAAATGAACTGAGGTTGAACTTTCCCTTGATCACGTAATGACACTATAAATGGCTTGGTGGAATTTGACTTAAAGGTAATGCCTAGAAACAGTTGAAGACTTTCAATGAGGTTTGACTAACTATAAGACAAAAGGATTACCCAACTCAGACACAAGTGTGACAAAGTGTCGTGTTCAAGAGCAACATGTTGCCTTTAAAACAAGTACAAAAGATGGATCCCTTTTCACAATTCTCCCCACCCTCCCCCACCATTACTGGCAAATACCTCTTTATTTTTTACAAGATTGAGGAGGAAATTTTTTTGTTGTGGTGTAAGCTCATCCTTCGGATGAGTCCTCTAAAGTATTTTTAATGAACCCTAGGAAAGAGTGGTTCGGTCCCATTGTAATTGATAGGTCTGGCACTGTTCAATTTTAACAAGTCCAACATAGGTTTAAATCGATGTTGTTTTCATATTTAAAGAGTTTGAAAAGACACAAAAATAAAACTCAATTAGTTCTTTCAACGTATATTTTAATGAGCCCAGAGAAAGTAAAATTAGTGTTTTTCAGTTTTAGGGAGTTAGGATAAAGACATAAGAAACTCCACAGTGTTCTTTTTCGTAAATTTAGTCTCTCTAGCCTGAAAAATGATAAAATGATGCAGGGGAGAACTCTACTGAACATTCTTATTCAACATATACATTTTTCGTAAAAAGTCTAGTTCAATATAGAAAAGGGGTAAAATTGTACTAAATAGACGATTTTTCGTTTACTTTTATGAGTTCAAATAGTTAAGTGCTTGGA
Organism: Pinus albicaulis; assembly: GCA_034641835.2. Taxonomy (NCBI): domain Eukaryota; kingdom Viridiplantae; phylum Streptophyta; class Pinopsida; order Pinales; family Pinaceae; genus Pinus; species Pinus albicaulis. Next base: position 138,837,155 of record CM076574.1, on the reverse strand, counting down.
AATATTTTCATGTTTAGACAGTATGAAAAGGTTTTAAAAGAGAACTCTATGGTTTTTCTTTTTCGTGTTTTTCGAGAGTTTGAAAAAATGATAAAAGTTTGCTTTATTGTCAAAATGATTCAATTTTTAAACGTGACCCATTCTTTACACATAAAACTCTATAAATTATGATATCTACTCTTTATTGTGCTAAAAATATTAAAAAATTGAACTTCTAAAAGGTCAAAAGAATAAAATAATAATATTTTATTCATAAAAACTTATTAAAGTTGAAAAAGACAAGTCATTTTAACCATTTGTTTTTTAGAGCAGTAAAAAAGGGTTTTTACCACAAAAATTCTGAGGTTGATATCAGGCGGACCAATGGACCATTTCACGAACCATCTATTCCAAGCAATCAATTACTCCATTATCTTTCATTTCATCCATTTAGTTTCACATTTTAGGCCTTAAAATGATTTTTAGGGAGAAATATGTTTTTAGAAATCGCTCGCAGGGTGTGTGATTTTTTCCTTATCGAGCCCACTCACTCTGATAATTTTCTACACAGAAAATTATCATGGTTGCACATTTTTTCTGTAAAAAAGTGATAATAAATGCATTTTGTCTAAAGAAAATTCGCACAGGCACTGCGAGGTTTTCAAAACATAATTTTTCAACCATAAAAAATTCTCTAAGTTTCTTCCACAAGGTTCTAATGCTCTTAAATGATCATTTGCAGGCTAATTGTACCAATCATGCTTTAGTGGAGGGAACATGAGCATGAAACACACGATGCTAAAGAAATTGACAATCTGGAAACACTGCGAGCTTTGAAAAATTTGGTGAAGGCCTGAGATATCTAGGAAATTTTTTTTATCATTGGAGATAATCGACTCATCATCGAATCATAGGACATCTATTTTATCACTGGTTTGTCCCGTAGAGGATGTGATTTTTCTTTGTTTGTATCACGACTAGGAGGGAAATCTACTAGATCATACATGAAATAATATTGCACTAAGAACTCACAACTCAAAGATGAAATGGTAGATATTAAAACTATCGAGCGGCTTGATATAAATATCATTACTTTTACAATATTATGTGTTAGTGCGACCCCCCATGTGGCTACCAAAGCTCAAATGAAGACATATGTTGAATGTTAAGAGGGAAAAATGTTCATTTGGTGTGAAGGAGTGGTTATCAACATGAAAGGACAACTTACTCAAGCCAAGGATAAGAAGCTGAATAATTTCAGCTATGGCACTATCCTTGTATCATTTTCTCTAGAGATGATTCCACTCCTCATACCACAACAACACTAGGTGGATCCTACGGGACTGAGATATCCTCACATGTTGAGATGGGTTTCGCTGATGGCACGCCATGGTGGTGATGGAGGTCCTATAGTATTATACATGCCCCAATTTTTTGTATGGCTGAGAAAGGAGATATTTATGATTGACGACTTCCCCTATGCAGGGATGGATTACAGGGGTGACCTTGATATGGCACTCCCACCTGGAGCACAATCAGATCAATCAGGTAAAAAAGTATCATTTTGAGTTTTTATGTTTTATATTTTTTTATTTTTATTTTATCATCCAATACTGATAGTCAAAAAGTTAATGCAGATGTGGGCCCAACACGACAAGAAGTACTTCGTCTGTTCAACATACAGGGAGGAAAACCCATAGTAGCAGTGCCACCAAAAAACTATGCAACTGAGGTCTTAACAAAGTTGGAACACAACCTGGAGAGGCTTACTATAGATATCCTAGAGACTAGGACTAATGATATGCCTCTTAAATACCAGAGGCATGTGACTGGAGTTCCAGGCCCGTTTAGACGATACCTGCCATGTGCCATAGTCTGCTATCATGGTCATCATCATGGATAGCTGATGGTTGTCCTAGACTATATTTTTGTTCTTTGTATCAATATATTTGGATCATAAGGCGTTTCAAGCCTATGATAATGGATGATGCATATTTTTTGACACACATAACAGAATATTATTTTGACCTAATTATGATTACTACTTTTCGATATCTCAATATCTTGTTGAATATGGATTGAATATTGTTTTTATTTACGTTTAATGTTTAAAATGTCTATTTAACACTTGATTAGCCAATGCATCATCTAAGGTGTTAAAATTTCTTGAAATGTGTTGATATTCAATGTAATCAAATTGTCTTTCCAAGAGACGAACTCTTAAAAACATTCTTAAAAATTATGGATTTATAATTTCATAGACATCGTTTAAATGTAATACAATGAGTTGTGAATATAATATAAAAATAAAAAATTGAATGCCAAATGTAAGGGCATCAGATAATAGCCCAATGAATGTGCTATACTCTTCTATGTTGTTCGTTGTTTGACCAAGGAAAATCCCATGAATAGAAACTAACTTATCAGTGGGTGAATAAATAACCCAAGCAGCGGAAGATATATTCTGAGTACTACAACAGGCGCCACCGCAAAGCCAATGTAAGTCTCAGAGAATTTCGACATCTACAATATCAAGAGTAATAAAGATAAGTAGAAAAAGTAGTGAAAACTTGTAAAGAAAAATAACTAGTCTATGACACACATTCCTAAAAAATTTAAATAATGTACAAGGAAGATCTCCACAGGGTAAATCACACATAATATCTCTTCATATAGAGACCATTTCTGGGCTGATATAAAGATGCATCGTCATAATCAACTAATTTTTAGGATCCTTTTGCAAGTACACGTTTAACAATGTAAGGGTTGTGCCACATAGTTTCAAACTTATTGGCGCCTATCTTATCATGAGCTTGATCATAAAATAAGACTAGGTCTCCTTTTGAGTAAACTCGAGGATTAACGCTTTGATCGTATTGTGCCTTAACCTGTTTTTTATGATCCTCGACAGCTAATGCAGCGGTGTGATGAGTTTCATCTAACTGTGCTAAGTATAAAAAATGATCTTCCCCTTCAGAAGTAGTTGGTAATAACTCGATGGCTAGTTTTAATGACAAAATTTCAGATTCAATTGGTAAAAAACTTGCAACCCATAAACGAGTTGAAAAGGAGTAAAACCCATGGATGTTTTTGGAGATGTACGGTATGCCCACAATTCTGAAAAAAGAATGGTATTCCAATTATTTTTATGAATTCCAACAATCTGCTTAATCATATTGGTTAAAAATTTGTTTACAACTTCATCCTTGCCATTTTCCTGTGGATAATAAGGTGTAGAAATATCATGGCGTAGGTCGAGATGAGCAGAAATTTTAGTCATCATAATGTTTCGAAAATGGTTACCACAGTCCGTAATGATGGCTTGAGGTACACAAAAACTAGCAATTACATGATTGAATATGAAAATAGATGTAGTTTAGTCGTCGCTCTTGAATGTAGGCATTACCTCGGCCCATTTGGTAAAATAATATACAATGAGAAGAATATACCCATGCCCCCTGATCGAGTGAGGGTTACATGTAACAAAATCGATGCCCCATTTTTCAAATGGATAGATAACTATGATTGGGTGAAGAGGAGCAGGATGGGCGCACATATTTTGATCAAAAATTTGATAATTGTGACATTTTCTAACTGTAAGGATACAATATTTGAAGAGTGATGACCAGAAATAGCTAGCACACAATATCTTTTGGGTAGTGACAAACTCAGACATATGACCACCACATGATCTAGAGTGGATGTCATTTAAAGCCTTCTCAAATTTTTCATGTGTTAAAAAACGTCGAAAGGAAGAATCGGCACGATGATGGTAAATAGTGTTTCCAACAATGTTATGTTACTAGGGCTAATATCAAATTATGCAATGATCAGATTGTGAAAGTTTTGACTAAAAAGTTTTGGTTTGAATATATATATTATGATATCTCCATACCAAGGGTCCAAAGTGCTGATCACAAACAAAGATTCACTAGGTAGATGATCTTCTACCACGGTTTCAGATTTAGTGTAGGGAAAGTCACACAAAAGTTCAAAAAACACCAGTGATTTATTTGATTTAGATATTTCAAATTCCAAAACAAACTCTTGCAGGATAACTATCCACTTCGATTAATTGACCCCTAGCAGTTTTTTAGACAAAATATACATCATAAGGTTGCAATCAAAGATTACGTTGGTTTTGTGTAACAATATGTAGTGACAGAAACGTTGGAAAACTTGCACAGCTTCCAAGGCCAATTTATCCACATGCATGTATTTAATCTCGGTAGGTTTAAGGTTCCAACTTATATAATAAATCACATGTTCATTGGTGGATTCATATTCTTGAAATAATATCATTCCAATGGTGGAATACAACACAACTAAATAGAAAACTTAGTCTTAGTGATAATCAGGTGGATGTAAGAATGGTGCATGTGTCAACACATGTTTAAGTGCATCAAAACCTTTATCAGCGAACTTGGCCCAAAAGAATGGAACGCCCTATTTTAACCACTGAGTGAAACCTTTAGTTAACTCCGCATAGTTAGGGATAAATCGACATAAAAAGTTTTATTTCCCTTGCAAACTCTAGAGTTGGTGAACAGTATGAGGAGGTAAATTGAAAATAGCCTTTAACCTAAGGGGATCGATACAAATTCCTTCCTTGGAAATGATGAATCCCAGAAATCGTCAGAATTGTTCAATTTTTTTTTTATGGATTCAAAAGGATATTATAATGCATACATCATAGAAAAATAACTCATAAATGGGTAGGATGATCTTGCCGATGCATAGAATGGGCTGGTAAGTCATCCAGGTAGGGTTGTGCAATATGTTTGATATCTTGAAATACATAAGACATCACCCTTGGAAAATTGGCACCAACGTTCTTCAAACCTAATCAGCATGGAGTATTTTTATTTGATCATAATCGGAAAATCCATCCATAAAGGAAAATATTTCGTTATTGGCGCAGTCGTCAACAATTTAGTCAATGTAAGGGGTAGGATAATTTTCTTTGGGACAAGCCTTATTGACATCCCTATATTCGACACATACTCTAGTAGTTCCCTGTTTCTTTTTCACTGGAACAATGTTGGATACCTAATTTGTCAAGGGAATATGATAAGTAAAACCTACGTGAACTAATTTTTCAACCTCAAATTTAATGGCAGTTTCTTTTTGCGGATGTATTGGACGTAATATTTTTCTAATAGGTTTAACACTTGGGTATGTCTTGATTTTGTGTACTACAATTCTAGGATAAATTCTCGGCATCTGTTCATAGGACCAGGAAAAAATTTCATGATTCTTGAAATAGGGCTTTGTACCTATTAATTTTACCAATTGAGCATGCAACATATATATGAATGTTCTTATTTATTCTTGGTTTGACTGAAATGTCGATTGGATTCGTTGCCAAAACATTTCCTAAATTCGTCTCAGAATTCAAATGAAGGATTGACATAGGGTTTTGAGGTTCGTTAACATATTCAGTTGAAAAATTGTTGAAAATTCATTCTCAACTCTATCCACGTCTGGTAGAAAATAGGAGTGATGGTGAAGATTGTCCCAAGGTAATTCATCCAACGAAAAAAAAAATCCTGAATACTTTCGTAAGTTGAAAATATGTGTTGGAAAGGATCAGGAACATGTGTTGTTGTTAAACCTGGTAGAGAAGAAGACTCATCACTAATCACATTCAATTTATTAGTGTGGGTTGATGATGGGTTAGAAAGTAATTGAGCTGCCACATATGTTGATTCGTATGGACTTAAAGGCATTTCATTGCCATAGAGTTTTAACTCAGATTCTAAGGGCATAATCCATGAGTCATCAAATGGTATCGTGCTTGATGCAATCAGTTGACATTGGCTATATTACGAGGAAATTTTGGAGAAGTCATGGGAAAAGTTCCCATAAGAGCTAAATCCTTAAGAAATCCTACTCCAACTTCTACATATGGGATAACAAACTTTTCAACATAAGGGACACTATTTGTAGAGGCATCATCAAAAGTATAGTAATACAACTGATCAATTTTGACAATATACCCTTTATGGTTGAACATTATTAACGAAAAGACCAATGATACCACAACTGTCATAACATAAGACCAACTTCGTCCTAAGATAAGGTTGTAATCAGGAGGAGCATCAACAACTTCCACCTTAAGCATGGTTTTTCCTTCTACCTCTATGGGTAAATCCTGAATAATTCCAAAAGGGAGAAAAAATCTTCCATCAAAGGCTTTAAATATTGTGGGTGATTGATTGATGGTTGGAGAACCGATATTTTTCCAACAAGCCAAAGACATGATGCACATAGATTCTCCCTCGTCAATTGCAGTGTGAAAAAATCGCCTATTCTTCATTAAGACATGTATTTTAAAAGCCATTTAGTGTGGGAGTATAGGTACAAAATTCTCGAGATCAAAGATGATGAGATTAGAGTCTTGAGGGTCAATTGTTCCAATAAATAACAATAGTAACCTCCTCTGGCTTGGAAAAGAATGTATCACTTTGAGGGCCGACATCACTGAAGGTGACATAGATAGATCTTCAACAATGTTGTAATTTTGAGCGACTCTCGCATGTGGATTGAAAGTTGATTTTTGAAGTACACCCTTAGCAGGTGGTTTAATTACTAGGTCAGAACTAGGTTTCTCGATATGAAATCATTCGAAAGTAGGAGGAGTTGACGTAGGAGGTCGACTGGATGAACCAATTTTGTTTCCAGTTACAAGACTATTAGATACATATCTTGAGATTTTGTTGGGACCATAACCTGAGAGGACATCATCAGGATATCTGTGATGCATTGGAAGAGGATCTGTTGTGAGAAATCACTTTACTGTCTTATGAAGAAAAAGGATCCTTAAGAGAAATAGGTTTGGGTGAACCTTTGACAAACTTAGATACCTCGACCTGATGAGGACACTCTTTTGTGAAGTGATCCTCATCACACATAAGGCAAGGATAACAAGTTTTCTTCTTTTCATCAGATGGTTTGGTTTTATATTCTATATTTTATTTCAAATTTTTTTATTTTATTTTTACCCTTCCATTTCGTTTTACCCCTGGACGACTTAGTCTTAGCAGTAGATGAATCTGCAACATGAATTTCTGAAGTAGTTTCTAGATAAGAGTCTCATTTAAGTGAATCAGATAAAGTTATGATTGGAGTAGTAGATTTATTTTTTTTCTTTTTACTCTTCAATCTATTAATTGTATTGATTACACCATCTATGGTATGAGAGCTAGAAGGATTTGTAGTGGCTTTACTTGGGCAGGGTAAATCTAGAATCTTTTCATACAAAGTGTCAAACTGTGTATAAATGAGTTCAGATATTGGGCTTGAGCGATAACCTTCTCTTCAGTTACAACGCCTCCTTTAGCTACATCTTCAGTGATCTTAGAGAGTAATGAATTAATAAACCACTTAGCTAGAATTTGATTTGGGATAAAAAATTTGACCAAACGACGTCTACATCTCCATTCGTGAATATGATCTGAAATATAGGTAGACGTACTTTACTTGAGTGAAGTAAAAATTTCTGTACCATTATCATAACAGACTAGTAACTGAAAATGAGTAAGGAAAGTAGTTGCCAAGGCATTGAAATTATTTAAAGAGACTCATGATAACTCAATGTACCACTTCGTGGCTAACCCAATCAAGGTTCTTTGAAAAATTCTTAACCGAATGGAATCATCGATTAAAGAGTTGGAAGCACACCATAGATGATAGTTCATAACATGGTTTGAAGGGTCCTCTCATGAATTTCCTTCAAACTTTGGAGTGTCACTGGGAAACTTACTAGGCATGGCTAGTCAGAAAGGAAGATAATAGATAGGATCATTCGTTAGCCGATACAAGTTTGGTAAATATAAAGTTGCTATAAAAGTTAACCACCAGTTAGGGTCTTGCTGAGAAAATTGATAACCCTGAGGGACAAGTCTGGTACATGGAGGAGGGTATCTAGGGTAACCTGAAATAGCTTGAGAAGTTGGAATTTGTACACCTCCAGGGTATCCAAGCTTAGTCATACCAAATTGAGGTTGAGCTAGTATTTGAAATGTATGACCAGGGTATGGTTGACTCTGGAAAGACGGATTTAGTCCCATTTTTCCATATTGGAATTGGCCCTGAAATGGTTGACCTTGAACAAATTCACCTTGAAAATTTTGGCCCATAAAAATGTTTCCTTGAAAAGGTTGAATTGTTTGCGTAGCTGCCATACCAGGTTGTCCAAAATATGTTTGGGGAATAGATTGGACCATAGGCTTGGTTTGATAAATTGTAGACTGATGGATAGCCTACGTAGCATTTGGCATTGACATTTGAGGGGTAGTAGCAACAGAGACTTGGGAAACTCCTGGGATGGGCATTCGAGGAGTACTTGGTTACTGAACAAATGTTTGCAAGTAGATTGGATGAGAGTACTAGGAGTGCTCGAGCCAACCTGCTGACTACTTGGAATAGATGCCCCTGGTGTAATTTTAGGTATACCTTGAACAGGTTTGGTCGACTTGGGTGGAACCAAATTTTCCAATTAGCTGAACAGGTTGATGATAAGGAATTTGCGGGGTAGATTGTAAAGGTTTTTGAGTAAATGAAGGATTCCATATAGTGTTCATCCTTGGATAAAGAGTTCCTATTGAGGGTTGTGATGCATGAGGTTGACCATAACTAGTTTGAGGCATTGCGCCATAGCTTTGATAATTACCAGAAAAATGTTGCCCTACAACCGTAGGATATGTTCCAATGTAAGGTTGTCCTCTATGAATGGGTTCCCCCCCCCCCCAAGCGAAATGTAACCACCTGATGGTTTAACTTGAGGGGTATTCCCGGAAAGCATATAAACGTAGTCCATAGTAAAAGTTTGGGAAGTACACTCTGATAGGCCAGTTAACATAGTAGAATATTGAGAGGAAGGAGATAATCCTAAAAAATTTCCAATAAGTGACTGGTATCTGGAAGGAACAAAAGGAACACCATACAAAAAGTTTTCCGGAAAAGATGAGAACATAGATGAATTAGTAGACATGTTTCCAAAATCCATATTAGATGCATTGTTTCTAGGTAAAGAGTAAAATGGAATTCGACGACGTGGATGACCGTAGCCAGATGAATGTATAAATTTGGGGTTATAAGATACCAAGGATCCAGTTGAAAATGAGAAAATGTATATCCAGTGGATAATTTGATTCACCAAGCCGTAAATCTAAAGAAACTTTACGAGTGGGAATTTATTATTCTTCTTCGTCCTTAGAAATCTCTTCAATACTAATAAGGCTAGGAGGAATATTCTCAGTGATGAGAAATTTTGCTTGAGGTGAGCGAGGAAAATCAGGATTAGAGGCTATAACATTCGAATGCGACTCAGGTTCTGTAGAATCAAACTCAGGCTCATATATTTTCGGTTTAGTGAATTGTGTATCTGAAAGATCACCAGTAACAAATTATAATGTGATTGCTTCAGAAATTTCTAGTGGATTTTTTTCCAAGTCTGTTTCAAATGTTTGAGGTCTATATACATCGAAATTTGTATGTGTTACAATGGATGATTCTTCTTGTTCTGAAGACCCGGCTCCTATTGATTGAGTCCTTTCAATTTTAATTTTCTACAATGACTCAACATATATTCAGGGGGTTTCCCCTGCATTCTATGCGAATGTATTGGTATTTCAACCAAGATTACTTACTTTAAACACAAAATAAATAAATAAAATCAGTAAACGACACCTAAGGCATCTAAAAATAAATAAACAAATGAACACATGCTATAAAATCTAGGAGGACAACCACACACAAACAATATGTTTCCACAATAAATCAATGATTGGTGCTTAAATCCAACCTCACAGAGATTAATGTGGGACACTAGTGGTTGGAAGAGCTACCATGAAAACCTGCTTAATGAAACCGTCTGGTGCAAGTAACTCCACTATGCCATCTCGAAGTGAAGAATACCCTCAAGAAAGTTCAAGTGAGTCTAGTCAATGTTTTGTTTTGATTCCAAGACAAAACATATGATTCTATTTGAAAACAAATTTTCAATTCTTCAAGATTAAAGAAAACTACAAAACCCCTAAATTTATGATTTTTTTTTTCAAAAACCAAAGCTCTTAATAAATTATCTAAATGTTGATTCCTATAAGTGAAATTTCATCATTACTTCTAGATGAAAGAAAAACAAATAAATTTTCACTCAACAGAGAAAATAAATTTCATAAAAGATTAATTTTCTGAGACAAACCCTACTTCAATTATCTATAATCTCTCTTTTGCAACTGAGAAAAAACAATCACTCAAACAAGCATGACTAACAACACACCCAGTAAATTTGGAAGAAAAGGACATAAAAACAAGGATCTTGACAGGCAGTCTATCTTTCCAAACAGAGCAATCAAGCAAACCAGGGAAAACCCTACCTGAAAAATGAAAAAGGGATAATCTCTCAAAAATTACACTAAGGCATTCAAAATAAGCTCACAAAAATAATATGAGGGTTGATATAGGTAAGAATGAACATTCAAAAATTAGACATCAGACTTTGACAAGGTGAAAATTCATTTTTTCAAAAATTTCCAGGGTGTGCACAGGTAACCAGAATAATCCAGTGTGCATGTGCACTATGTTAAACTGTGAATTGCAAAAAGCTCCACTCTGTTGCTGAATAAAAACTGTGGAAGATAAATAAATTTAAAAAAAAAACAAGGCATTGTAATCGAGAGGATATAAAATTTGATTAACTCAACAACACTCAGACTTGGTCAAAATAGAAAAATAGGAGAACTAAACCAATTAGAAACTAAGAGAACTAAGACGTTCCCCAATGGAGTCGGCAATTAGTTACTTGGATAAATCCCTCTTGCGGACAAGAGAGATCTCCCTAGAATTCTAACAAAAAACTAGAAACAAACAAACATGAGGATATCTCTTTCCCAAAGCCAACAATTTTTAGATTACTAAAACTAGCAGAAGAGGATGATTCTCTTACCTTTTGCACAAAATTCCCGATAAAGACCCTGCACTTTACTCCAATGAAGCTCCTCAATGTTTAGAAGATACCTGCAGCCAAAAACATGAAAAGGATCAAAGGCATATGCAACATAATAATAATCTAAAAACAACTTAACCTAATGATCAAGGAGATTAGGAAATGATTTTTGTTAATGAGTAGATGAACACAAATAATTCAGAAATCCAAGAAAACAATTTAGTGAGAAAAATTACCCAAATTTATTATCAGAGAACATAGAGAAATCTTACAACCGAGCCTTCATGTCGTATAGGCTCCTCCCAAATTCCTCCAATATTCCTTTTTGGTTAACAAACTCTCCAATTAAAAATACCATCATAAGACTACTATATGTGAGCTCCCCTGACCCTGAAGTCTCATCTCAATTTATATGAGAAACTGAGGAGGTTTCAGATCCACCAAAGAGGGGTGAGATCCAAAAATGAGAGGATTAGGGTTCCATGATCCAAGGTAATTAGCTCCATGATTGGATGGGTTTGGATCAAACTGATATTACTAAGAGGCTTCTAGTTGGATTCTATACGTCCAACTATGCTTCTAGATCTTACTTTCATATTTTACTTTACTTTAAGTAGGTGCGCAAGTTTTAATGGAAAACAAAGCACAAATTTTTGCAGGGAATATTAGTAATATCTACGTATGCGTAGGTAATGATTGCAAAACATGCACAAACCATATTTAAGAGTTTTAAAGAGTCATTTTCCCAAAATTCAAGACTTGGTAAAGGAATATGAATGTTTGACTTACAAGGAGGCATGGGTATGGATGGTGATAGATCCATTTTGACCGTCAAGTGTCATGGTGAAAAAATGATGTGTAACATATCTCATGGGATAAATCAAAATAGAACCAACCAGGGCTTCCAAAGGAAAAACCACCTCAACCATCAACCATAGTGATTTCACCTAAACCAATCAAGAAATAATTGACACCAAACAAGCTTGGATGCCTCCAAATTTCCTCACCATACCCAAAGGATTTTTTCTGTCTCCACCCATCTGTCAAGATTTCTAGGAGAAATCCCATATCCACCCTTGACCCTTGGGAAATTCTCGAGACCACCTCACCAGGATTAAAATTCTACCATACATCTAAAGCTTAAACCAAACAAGAAACCCACGCCACCATGACTATCCAGGAATGGTAAGGAAAGGCTGAAAACCACTGCCAATCTAGGAAAATCCCATAACAATGACAAAAAAGTAACCAAATGACCAAATGCATCCACCATGCATTCAAATCCCAATAATGAAATCACACATGCAACTTGTTACCTGAAATGTCCTCTTATTGTACCTTATTTTCAAACTTTTTCCATGTGCTCCCTTATGCCCCCTTGCTCTCCTATGCTTTCTTGCTTATATCCAAGTGCTTACTTTCTCTTCCCTTAGAGCCCTCCTTCTGAAAATGATCAAAGCTAGAACTGACAAAAGTTGTGAACTATTTCTCTTATTCCTTTTTATTATTGATGTCTCATCTCTTCCTTTACTTTTTTCTTTTTCTTTCATTTTCCTCTAATTTCTCTCTAATTTCCCTTTCATGCATATTTTTCTCTCTTTATATTTCTTTTCTCCTATTCTCCTTTATTTCTCATATTAAATTTCCATTTGTTTCCTCTTGCCTTTCTCAATTACTTTGCCAATTTCAATAGATATTAATAAACTACAAGTGATGCACACTATATTGTTTTTCCCTCCATTCAACTTGCAATATGTATCCCATGACCTTGTTCTTATTTTATTTACATATAAAATCAACCCAGGGCTTTAAAAACCTCTCCCCCTTGGGGGAACACCATCCTCATTGTTTTATGACACTTATGACCAACAAAACACACTGCTTATGGATATTTATAACACAAATTGATGTAGTATTTACAATGAAAATTGCTAAAAAACATGACAAACATACTTCTTATTGGAGATTTATAACACATCTCAATGAAATACTTATAATGACACACACACACACATACATATAAAAAACTAATTTTCTTCAACCAACAAATAAAGAAGGATATGATTCCCACATTTGCTCAACGATCTCCCATGTAGCTTCATCGGGCATAAAGTTCTTCCACTACACTTTAGCATGAGCTATTGCTCTATTATGGAGAATGAGCTATTTCTGCTGCAACATGCATTGTGGTTATGGCTGGAACTCTTCCTCTGGTTCCACCTAGAATATATACCAACCAATCATATGATCAACATCTCTACCATCACCTTTATTCTACCACTCCTCAGACTGAAACTGAGTGTCCTCTCTTAGTTGTATTGAAATTCTTATGAGGTGCCACATTCTCCTTGTCACCTGCATCCTGAGATAATCTTCACTTCTTAGACCATTTTACTTTTGTCTCCTCATTACCTCTCTAGTCCCACTTGAACTCAGAATTTCATTTTGAATTATCATAATAATGATTAAACTTCCTAATGGATTCCTCCAATGATCGAGGCTCATCAAGCTCAATTTGGTCATTGAACTCTATTGGAGACCCATTGATGAACCTTTGAATCTTCACTTTCTCATCCTTGAGATAAGGCACAAAACTCAACAACTCTAAAAATTTGTTTGTGTACTATTCATATATCATGGAATCCATCTTGATCTCATAGAAGTCCCTGGCCTTTCGATCATAATATCTCTTATACAAGTATTTTATTTTGAAGAATCTTTCAAACTCATCCTAAATAAACTCCTATGTTAATTTTTACTGTTTTAGGGTTTTAAAGGTTAAAAAAAACATTAAGAAAATAAAAACAAGAAGCTGAAGAAATACCCTAGGGGTTGAAGAAGCTAGTCATGCAGGGATCTGAAAAAATACAATGTTCGTAATTATATACCCTTGTGGAGTCGACAGTTGTTAGTGTAAATTATAATCACAAGCGTATGAAAAAAGCTCACTTTATCTGTGCATAACAAACAACCCTAACATCAAAGATGGCTGTCAATTTTTTTACACCTGCATTTATTTGACCAAGACAAACGGTACAAAAATCCAGATCTATGTAGTTAAAGATATTAAACAATAAATAAATAAGAGTTTCCCCATGCATCCAATGAATAAGACAAGAATATTTTTAAATAATCTTTGTATTATGACACCTAAAAAGGGAACATAGACGAATGTTACCAGTCCCCCTCAATGGGATGGGTTATTGTATGTCCTCAGTGCTTCAGATCTAAGATCTCTCTCTCTTGATGGTGTAGAAAACCGATCCAAATTTATGCAAGAATGAAACAAAATACACATATAGGCATAGATACAGAGATGCAACGGAAATAATGCTTCATTTTATTAATAAAATAATGAATGAAATATGCTTGCAAACATAATGGAAACAAGCTAGGGCACTAGTAACTTATCTCTGAGAAGAGATGTGGTGTACGCAAGCCTCTGAACTATGTTACATTGAGGCATGAAGACCTATTACAGACATATTGTAAATATATTAGCTAGGGTACTGACAACGTATCCCTGAGAAGAGATGTGACGACTACCGGCCCCTAAACTATGTTACAAAACAAATGACTGAAAAATGATTATAGGAATAATGGAAATGAGTGGGTGAGGACACTGGTAGTGTATCCTTAAGAAGATATGTAGTGGCTACAGGCCCCTCCACTGTGTTACAAAACTGAAATCATGGGAACAAGCGAGCTAGGGCACTGGTAGTGCTTATCTCTGAGAAGAGATGTGTCGGCTACCAGTCCCTGAACTGTGTTACAATCAGGCTCAAAGGCCTATTTATTATTGAGAAACAATGTAAAATAAAAAACGTCCAAAAACCTAACCTAAGGAGATGAAGCTCCAAAACTGTGGGCCTCGTTTGGGTAAGTTGGAGTTTCAACTTCTCGGGGATGTAACTTTGGCATCTAATCTTTGTTTGACGCGCTCAATAGCTCATTAGAAATATCTATTTGAGGACTACAAATTGAGCAAGTAAAATTATTCTATAAACCCATGTTGCTCCCGGGTTCCCCAAAAAGGTTAGTTTAGGGCCTCAAAACGGCTCAGGAAGTTCAGGACCCGAAAGCTGCTATAAATAGTAAGTTGTACTAAAAATTACAAAATGAAAGAACTGATGGTGGGGGTTCAAATGGAATCAGTGGGTAGCCACCAATATCTACCTGTATCATTAAGTCCCCAAAATGGCTCTGGGAGTGCAGGACCCGAAAACCTTCTAAAAATAGTAAGTTGTGTTGAAGCTAAAAAACTGAAAGAATTGATGTTGCGGGTCCAAATGGAATAGGTGGATGGCCACCGTTATCCACCTAGATCATTCCTCCCTCCTTAGGAAGAAATGGTCTCCATTGCGTTAAGTTCCTCCTTGGGGGGCGAATTCTGCTGAACTTGGTATTGGAATTTTCCAGGATGTCACGGACCTATTGGTGGACGTGCTATATGTAGATGTGCCATCAATGGGTAGCCGTTGAAGGATCTGGAAAAATTTATCCATCATCATGTTCTTTTGTTTCTCATTGGCCTCCTCGAGCAAGATTTTGATAGGATCTCCTGCTCCCTCGTCTTTCTTTCCTTCCGCCATCGGGGGTCGTCGAGGTTAGTGAGGTTGAACTCCTTATACCCTGGCCACATTGGGGACATGAACAGAAAAACAGAGAAAGAGAAAACTGCTTTGATACCACTGATCTAGATTTATGCAGGAACGCAATAGAATACATATATAGGCATAGATATAGATATGCAACGGAAATAATACTTCATTTTATTAATAAAAGAATGACTGAAATAGGCTTACAAACATAATGGAAAAAAGCTAGGGCGCTGGTAGCTTATCTCTAAGAAGAGAGGTGGGAAATGTAGGCCTCTAAACTGTGTTACATTGAGGCTCAAAGGCCTATTATAGACATAATGGAAATAGATGAGCTATGGTACTGGTAGTGTATCCCTGAGAAGAGATGTGGTGGCTACAGGCCCCTCCACTATGTTACAAAACTGAAATGATAGGAACAAAGGGCACTGATATCGCTTATCTCTGAGAAGAGATGTGTCGGCTACTAGTCCTTGAACTGTGTTACAATGAGGCTCGAAGGCCTATTTATTGTTAAGAAACAATTTAAAATCCAAAACGTCCAAAAACCTAACCCAAGGAGATGAAGCACCAAAACTGTGGGCCTCGTTTGGGTAAGTTGGTGTTTCAACTTCCCGGGGACGTAGCTTTGGCATCCAATCTCCGTTTGATGCGCTCAATAGCTCATTAGAAAGATATATTCGAGGAATACAACTTGAGCAAGTAACATTAGTCTATAAACCCATGTTTCTCTCGAGTTCCCCAAAAAGGGTCGTTTAGGGCCTCAAAATGACTCAGGAAGTTCAGGACCCAAAAACTATTATAAATAGTAAGTTGTACTAAAACTTAAAAACTAAAAGAACTAATGGTGAGGGTTAAAATGAAATTAGTGGGTGGCCACCAATATCCACTTGGATCATTAAGTCCCCAAAACGGCTCCAGGAGTGCAGGACCCAAAAACCTGCTAAAAATAGTAAGTTGTGCTGAAGCTGGAAAAATGAAAGAATTGATGTTGCTAGCCCAAATGGAATAGGTGAGTGGCCACCGATATCCACCTAGATCCAAAACCCAGACAAAATATGGAACTCTAGGGGATTTCACAAGTAAAAAGATAGAAAAATATGACAATGATGATGGATCAAAGTCAGACCAAAAGTATAGATCCAGAGTGATCTTTAGGCAACAAAAGGTAGTGAGTGAATGGAAAAAACCTTCTATTTATAACAAAATATTGAGCTAGTCTATATATAGGTGCATAATTAAAATATTATTAAACAAATCTAGATCCAACTTTTGTGGAATATTTTATTATATTTGTTGGAGGGAAAAAGAATTTGAATTTGGTCAAATCGCTTTATTTGTAAATAACAAATAAATAAATTTATTTACTATTTTAAGAATGTGGTTCAGTAATAATTAAATAAATAGTGATTTATTCAATTATTTATAAATGATTTAGTCAAATTTAACAAGGAATATTATTTAAATAATGTTTTAAATAATTATTCCTAGAAAATAATAAGATAAATAATGATTTATCTAATTAATTTTCCTGTTTTGGGTTAAATATGACTAGGAATATTAATTAAACTGTTGTTTAAAATTTTTCCCCTTTAGGAAAATAAACAAATAAGGATTTATTCAATTATTCCTCATGGGGTTTCCTGTTTAGACCATAAACAATTTAATAAATTAAGGATTACTAAATTATGTTTCATAGTGAAAGCAATTTTACAAGGGTAAAATTGGTCTTACATGGTGTACTTTGGTCCATCTAATAGTAACAGGTTAGATGACCAAAAATTAGTGTAACAATGGGCCTAAACTCTCTCTCAACAATAGATTCTTCTCTGCTTTCTTCAACACACTAGCTATACTAATGATTGTTCAGCTAGCTGAATCAATGTGAGGAAGAAGAATTTATAGGAGAGGAGGAGGTGTTTTGGGATCCCACATAAGGTGGAGGAGAGGTCTATCCCTTTGGAGAGTTGCATAATTGTAGGAACTAACAAGCCAAAGGGAGGAATTTGACGTGATTTAGTCGAACAAACCATGATGACTCCGCTCACAAAGTTGTTAAGCATGGAAGTTTCATTTCTATTTTTTTTTAAAAACCAAAAGCAACTCAGTGTGGGTGCCCTTCTAAGACACAGTACCAAAAGGCACGAGGCCCAGCTTTAATTTCTTCATGGGGGCGAGGCCATAACTACCTACCAGCGCCGACACAATATCATATGATTTTGAAGGTCTACTTGAGGAATGATCAACAGAGACTAGAATCTTGACATGCCAAGGGATGAAATGACATTTATGGCAATGTATGACAGTGCACAGAGGTCACTGAAATGGTCCTCCAATGTTTGGGATGGGGATTGCAGGGCCAGTGATAAAATATTGTGTAACACTATGGGACTGAGATCTAATGACTATATATTGTTGAAAAATGATGCAGAAAACAACAAGAAACCATATGGGAAAAATGTTGCAAAAGATAGGTCATAAGCTTTAGAACCTATGGAAACAATGGGACCTTAAGGGGGAAGCCCAAAAAAAACTCAAGAGGGAGTTTTGGATTTTAAAACAACCTATCTTAAAGGTCTACAAAAAGAATGGATTAGACCTTGAAACAATGGCTAAAAGTAATTAAAAACTCAGACTACCTACTCAACTGAACTCCTCCTGAAAAGGTGGAAGTGCATTAAAACACTAAGGGGCTTGATTTTACTTCAAAGAGACAAAATGAGAATATATAAGCCTAAGACGGGCTGAAACAAAGGTCAAACAACCCAAAACAATGCTCTCGGAAAACCCTAAAAATTTCAGAAAAAATCCTGAAAAAATAAATAAATTCCAGGTTCTGACTTGAAACAGGAGGATAACGCATGTTTTTAGCCAATTAGTGTGAGTTGGAGCTGAAAACATAGGTTTGGGGCTGAAAAGTGTGATTTTCCCTCCTTGATAATTGGGCGGCAGGTCTCAGAGAGATTTTTTGTCTCCTATGTGGCTGGTACTTGTGACGTGCGGAAAACACCAGAAAATTATCAAAACTTGGAATTTTGACTAGATAAGGGCATAAAAGTTGGAAATAGACATCAAGAGACTAAAAAAATGACTGAAGAAAAACCATGATTGTTGAAGATTTTGGTCACCTAGGAATCTAAATTACACCATTGGCGTCACCATTTGTTAATGACAATGTGTAATTAAAAACCTTGTGGAGTCGCCATTTGTTAGTGTGAAGTTTTCTAGAAAGTGTGGCAAAAAGTCATCACTTAAGGCATGAGTGACTAATGGCCCTAACAAAAAATATGATCTTATAATTCTTTAGATCTGCAACAGAAAGTTAAAATAAAACCTGCAAAATGATAGATCTATATAGAAGAAGATAATAAACAAAAAAATATTAACTAATGTAAAACACCAAACCATGGACAAAGCAATTTGAAAGAATGAATAATATTATTATTATTGTGTTACACCTGATGAGGGAGATTCATATGATGGTTACAGGTTCACCTCAAATGGGATGGGTCCTTTGGATGTACTCTATGCTTTAGTTTTATGGATATCTCTTCCTCTGATATATGAAACCCACAAGTATGTGTCGAACTCAGATGAGAGCTCAATGGAAAAAGGAAGATAATAATGACGATGGCAATGGTCATGGTGAGAAATGAATGGAGAACCCTCTTATTTATAACAAAATATTGGGTTATTCTTGAAAATGGAAAATAATAAGATATTATTAACAACAATCTAGATCTAACCGCTTGGAATATTTAATTATATTTTTTGGAGGGAAAAGATATTTAAAATTGGTTAAATATCTTTATTTAGAAATAATAAATAAATAAATGATTTATTTATTATTTCAAGGATGTGGTTAAGTAATAATAAACAAATAATGATTTTTTTAACCATTCCTAAGTGATTTAGTTAAATTTCAAAAGGAATATTAACTAAATAATGATTTAATTAATTATTCCTAAAGAAAAATCAAATAAATAATGGTTATTTAATTATTTCTCATGATTGGGTCAAATGTGACAAAGAAAGTTAGCTAAATAATGATATAATTAATTATTCCTAGAGGAAAATCAAATAAATAATTATTTATTTAATTATTCCTCATGGGGTTTCTTGTTTTAACGAGAAATAATTTAATAAATATGGTGGAAGAAATTTTACTATGGTAAAATTGGTCCTACATGGTGTATTTCGATCCACCTAGTTAGAAATGGTTACGTGATCATTTTTTGGTGATAATAGTGTAGATGAAAGCAAGTCTTAGAAATATTTTAGGATGGACAAAGATTATACATTAAAGGTGGTAGATCCTAGGATACAACTTACAGGAGGGATAACACTAATGAACCTTATTCTATATCTGTTTGTAAGAGACATCATCACCACCATCACCAACATCCTTATAGGAGGAGTGAGAGGGGATAATTTCTAGAGGATTTCAAGAAATCCAAGCATCCTAATTTCAATGGAGAAATGAAAAAATAATAATATGGAGAAGCATGGATCCTTGGGATGAAGAAGTTCTTTAGATTGCATTATTATTCACAAAACATGAAAGCCAACATAGCTAGCTACCTTTAGTCTCATGGGAAAAATTATATATATCTTGTGGGAATATGTTAACCATGTCAGGGGAATCGGGGAAGAGGTGTTGATTTGGGATGATTTTGAAATATTATTCAAAACAAAGTAGCTCTATGAGAGGTATTATGATGGGAAATCCAAGGACTTGTATGAGCTCAGGATGGGGTCCATGATAGATAAAGAGTACACAATCATATTTCTAGAGTTTTTGAGGTATGTGCCTTATATCAAGTATGAGAAAGTGAAGATTCAAAGGTTCATTAGTGGGCTACTAGAAACATTCAAAGATTGGATTTACTTTGATGAGCCTTATTCATTGGAGGAATCCATTAGGAAGCTGAAGCATAATTACGAGCAGTAAAAGTTCAATTTTGAGTTCAAACAGGATTAGAGAGGTAATGAGAATATGAAAGGAAAATGGCCTAAGTAGTGAGGAAGATCTCAGGGTGGAGGTGAAAAGGATAATGTGGCACCTCATAATAACTTCAATGTAGTTGAGAGAGGACATGGGTATCAGTATAAGGAACAATATAATAAAGGCAATGGAAGGAAACCTTTGAGGTGTTGGACTTGTGGTGGAGAGTATCGTAGGAGAGATTTCTCATCGCATCAGGGTGGAAAACCTCAGATCTATAGCACTCAGGAGGTGTAGAAAGTTGGAGACGTGGGCCAAAATATTCCCTGGATTTATGCACTAGTGGATAATGGGTAGGAATATCATCATACATCTATTATCAATATGGAAGGTAATATTTTTGATCAAGTTATTTCTATTTTGATTGATCGTGGTTCAAATTATAGCTATATTAGTCTTAAACTTTGAATGAGTATCTGTTGGATAAGGAAGTGCATGCATGAACTTGGTTTGTGTAGTTCGATACAAGGACCAAGAGAAGAGTTCATCATTGGGTGAGATAATTTTCATTTGAGCTTAATGGTATGCCTACATCAGCACATCTAAATTTTCTTCCTTTGGGTTCATATAGCATGATTTTGGGCATGGACTCATTTTTTATTCACAAGACCAAGATATACTCATATGAAAGGCCCATTGAATTCCTCAATGATGATGAATAAAATATAATCTTGGAGGGAAAGAAAAGTCCTACATCAGTGAGAATGGTTATAGCTATGCACATTAAGGATGTTTATTATTCGTAGTGAATGTTTCTAGTGACAAAGGGAAAGAGGATGAGGATGATTAATTTATGAAGAAGTATCATGTATTGCAGAAATTTCAAGATGTGTTTTCTATATATATTCCAAATTTGTTTCCTCATAGGGAGGTGGAATTTTATATTGATTTGATGTCAGGTGTAGCACCAGCATCTAAGGCACTGTACAGGATGAACACTCTGGAATTGGTGGAACCCAAGTTGCAAATTAGAGAAATGCTTCATAAGGGATACATAAAGATAAGTGTGTCGACTTAGGGTACACCATTGTTATTTGTAAGGAAGAAGGATGCAAATCTCATATTATGCATTTATTATACGTATTTGAACAAGGTGACTATCAAGAACAGGCATCCATTGCCACATATTGATGATTTATATGATCAATTGAAGGGATGTGCAATAATTTCAAAGATTGATCTAAGATCGAGATATCATTAGGTGTGCATCAAAGAAGAAGCCATCTACAATACTACATTTTGTACAAGGTATGGGCACTATGAGTTCATGGTCGTTCCTTATGGTCTTACCAATGCTCCAGCCATCTTCATGTGTTTAATGAAAAATGTGTTGCACCCTTATTTGGATAAGTTTGTGATAATCTTTGTTAATGACATATTGGTATATTCAAAGAATGAGGAGTAGCATGCATAACACCTGGTAGCGGTGTTGATATTGTTGAGAGAGCATCATTTTTATGCCAAGATTAGCAAGTGCATTTTATTTTAGGCTCTGATTCATTACTTGGGAGATGTTGTTTTAAAGAAGGGATAATAGTGGATCCTAAAACGATTAAGGTTATCGTGGAGTGGCTAACCTTGAGGATGTCCATGGGGTCATATCATTTATGGGACTAGTAGGTTATTACAGGAGGTTCATCAACAACTTCTATAATATTGGCTATCCTATTACATATTTGCATAGGAAAGGGAATAAGTTTAAATGGAATGAGGAATGTGCAACTAGTTTTGATAAGTTGAATAATTTGTTTAAAAATTCTTCAGTTTTGAAGATTGTGGATCCTGATAAGGAATTTGTGGTTTTTGAAGATTCCTATAAGGAAGGACTTGGTAGAGTCATAATGTAGGAAGGATAAATGGTTTTATATGAATCAAGGAAGTTGAATGAGCATGAGTAGAACTATGTGACTCATGATCTTGAGTTGGTAGAAATAATTCATGCATTGAATATGTGGAGGAATTATCTACATGGTGGGAGGTTCATCTTGATTAGTGATAATAGTGGACTGAGGTATTTTTTTAACCATCCCAATCTAAATGCAAGTCAGGCTAGATGGTTTTATACTCTGAGTGATTTTGATTTTGATATTAGGTACGTCAAG
This sequence comes from Pinus albicaulis, assembly GCA_034641835.2. NCBI lineage: Eukaryota > Viridiplantae > Streptophyta > Pinopsida > Pinales > Pinaceae > Pinus > Pinus albicaulis. Next base: position 138,814,520 of record CM076574.1, on the reverse strand, counting down.
GGAAAAGAGAATTGGGTTGTAGATTCTCTTAGTAGGAGAGTGTATGTAAATCATATTTCAGTTGTGAGCTCTTATGGGATAGATTTACAGGAGTGGATCTTGCATGCAGGGCATCATCATGAGAGGTATTAGCAGCTGAAGTAGAGATTGCAGCAGTAAGGTGAAGGTGATATGGATGAGGAGTATCACCTCATAGCTAATGGCTTGGTCAAATTCAAGAGGAGGATTTATGTGCCAAATAGCATCAAGTTGAAGAAATTTATATTGAGAGAATTTCATGTCAAGTCGTATTCAGGTGACCTAGGATATAAGAAAACTTTGATAGTTATTAATAAGTTATTTTATTGGCCGAATTTGAAGAAATAGGTGGCTTAGTTTGTTTCAAGGTGCTTGGACAGTCAACAGGTGAAATTTGAATGCGAGCATCAAACTTATTTATATCAAACTATTCCAATTCTAGAATGGAAATGGGATGTCATTTCCATGGATTTCATTACAGGATTTCCTAGTACATCGAGGAAGAATGATTCCATCATGGTTGTGGTTGATAGGTTGAGCAAGGTTGCTCACTTCATTGTAGTGAAGTTTATTAATTCAGCTAGTGAGATAGCTCATATATTCATGACGGAGATAGTGAGGTTGCATGGGGTCCTAAGAAGACTATATTAGAAAAATATGCCAAGTTCACTTCCATGTTTTGGAAGGAGTTATTTGTAGGCTTGGGGATAGAGTTAGCCTTCAATAAAACTTATCATCCATATAAAGATGGAAAAATGGAGAGGATTAACAATATTCTTGAGGATATCTAGATCTAACTGCTTGGAATATTTTATTATATTTTTTGGAGGGAAAAGATATTTAAAATTGGTTAAATACCTTTATTTAGAAATAATAAATAAATAAATGATTTATTTATTATTTCAAGGATGTGTTTAAGGAAAAATAAACAAATAATGATTTTTTTAATCATTCTTGAGTGATTTAGTTAAATTTGACAAGGAATATTAACTAAATAATGATTTAATTAATTATTCTTAAGGAAAAATCAAATAAATAATGACTTATTCAATTATTTCTCATGATTGGGTCAAATGTGACAAGCAATATTAAATAAATAATGATTTAATTAATTATTCCTAGAGGAAAATCAATTAAATAATTATTTATTTAATTATTCTTCATGGGGTTTCTTGTTTTAATTAGAAATAATTAAATAAATATGGTGGAAGCAATTTTAATATGGTAAAATTAGTCCTACATTGTGTATGTCGATCCACCTAGTTAGAAATGGCTAGGTGATCATTTTTTGGTGATAACAATGTAGATGGAAGCAGGTGTTAGAAATTGTTTAGGATGGACAAAGATGATCCATTAAGAGGTGGTAGATCCTAGGATACACCTGACAGAAGGGATAACACTCATGAATTTTATTCCATATCTAGTTTTAAGAGACATCATCGCCATCATCACCAACATCCTTATAGGAGGAGTGAGAGGGGATCATTTCTAGAGGATTTCAAGAACGCCAAGCATCCTACTTTCAATGGAGAAATGAACAACTAAGAATATGTAGAAGCATGGATCCTTGGGATGAATAATTTTTTTAATTTCATGATTATTCACAAAACATGAAAGCCAATATAGCTAGCTACCTTTATTCTCATGGGAAAAAAATACATCTTGTTGGAACATGTTAACCATTTCAAGGGAATCATGGAAGAGGAGCTAATTTGGGATGATTTTGAAATATTCTTCAAAATAAAGTATTAATATGAGAGGTATTATGATGGGAAGGGCAAGGACTTGTATAGCTCAAGATGGGTTCCATGATAGATGAAGAGTACACGACCATATTTCTATATTTGTTGAGGTATGTGCCTTATCTCAAGGATGAGAAAGTGAATATTCAAAGGTTCATTAGTGGGCTACTAGAAGAATTCAAAGATTGGATTGAATTTGATGAGCCTTGGTCATTGGAGGAATCCATTAGGAAGCTACAACATAATTATGAGTAGCAAAAGTGAAATTTTGAGTTCAAGCGGGACTAGAAAGGTAATGAGAAGATGAAAGGAAAATGACCTAACAATTGAGGAAGGTCTCAAGGTGCAGGTGAAAAGGAGAATGTGGCACCTCATAATAATTTCAATCCAGCTGAGAGATGACATGGGTATCGGTCTGAGGAACAGTAGAATAAAGGCAATGGAATGAAACCTTTGAGGTGTTGGACTTGTGTTGGAGAGTATCGCAGGAGAGATTTCCCATCACATCTAGGTGGAAAACCTCGGATTTATAGCGCTCAGGAGGTGTAGACAGTTGGATATGTAGGCCAAACTACTCCCTGGATTTATGCAGTAGTGGATAATAGGTAGGAATATCATCATACATCTATTATCAATACAAAAAGTAATATTTTTCATCAAATTGTTTCTATTTTGATTGATCGTCGATAAAATTATAGATATATTAGTCTTAACCTTTGAACGAGTATATGTTGGATAAGGAAGTGCATGCAGGAACTTGGTTGGTGTAGTTGGATACAAGGACCAAGAGAAGAGTTCATCATTGGGTCAGATAATTTTCATTTGAGCTTAGTGGTATGCCTACATCAACACATCTAACTTTTCATCCTTTGGGTTCATATAGCATGCTTTTGGGCATGGACTCATTCTTTATTCACAAGACCAAGGTATACTCATATGAAAAGGCCCAGTGAATTCCACAATGATGATGGATTAAAGAGAATCTTGGAGGGAAATAAAAATCCTACATCAGTGAGAATGGTTATAGCTATGCAAGTTAATGATGCTTATTGTTTGCAGTGAATGTTTCTAGTGACAAATGGAAAGAGGAGGAGGATGATGATTTTTTGAAGAAGTATCATGTATTGCAACAATTTCAAGATGTGTTTCCTATATATATTCCAAATTTGTTTCCTCATAGGGAGGTGGAATTTTATATTGATTTGATGTCAGGTATAGCACTAGCATCTAAGTCACTGTATAGGATGAGCACTCTGGAATTGGTGGAACCCAAGTTGTAACTTAGAGAGATGCTTGATAAGGGATACATAAAGCTAAGTGTGTCAACTTAGGGTACACCATTTTTATTCATAAGAAAGAATGATGCAACTCTCAAATTATGTATTTATTATACGTAGTTGAAAAAGGTGACTATCAGGAACATGTATCCATTGCCACATATTGATGATTTGTATGGTAAATTGAAGGGATGTGCAATAATTTCGAAGATTGATCTAAGATCAAGATATCATTAGGTGTGCATAAAAGAATAAGCCATATACAATACTACATTTTGTACAGGGTATGGACACTATGAGTTCATGGTAGTTCCTTATGGTCTTAACAATGCTCTAGCCATCTTCATGTGTTTGATGAAAAATTTGTTTCACCCTTATTTGGATAAGTTTGTGATAGTCTTTGTTGATGACATATTGGTATATTCAAATAATGAGGAGTAGCATGCAGAACACCTAGTAGCAGTGTTGATATTGTTGAGAGAGCATCATTTTTATGCTAAGCTTAGTAAGTTCATCTTATTTCAGACTCGGATTCATTACTTGGGAGATGTTTTTTTTAAAGAAGGGATGATAGTGGATCCGAAAAAAATTAAGGTTATCATGGAGTGACTAGCCTTGAGGATGTCCATGGGGTCATATCATTCATGGGACTAGCAGGTTATTATAGGAGGTTCATCAAAAACTTCTCTAAGATTGGATATCCTATTACATATTTACAGAGTGAAGGGAATAAGTTTAAATGGAATGAGGAGTGTGCAACTATTTTTAAGCAGTTGAAGAATTTGTTTAAAAATTCTTCGGTTTTGAAGATTGTGGATCCTGATAAGGAATTTGTGGTTTTTGAAGATGCCTGTAAGGAAGGATGTGGTGGAGTCAAAATGCAGGAAGGATAAATGGTTTTATATGAATAAAGGAAGTTGAATGAGCATGAGTAGAACTATGTGACTCATGATCTTGAGTTGGTAGAAATAATTCATGCATTGAATAAGTGGAGGAATTATCTATATGGTAGGAGGTTAATCTTGATTAGTTATCATAGTGGACGGAGGTATTTTTTTAACCATCCCAATCAGAATGCAAGTCAAGCTAGATGGTTTTGTACTCTGAGTGACTTTGATTTTGAGATTAGGTACATCAAGGGAAAAGAGAACTGGGTTGCAGATGCTCTTAGTAGGAGAGTTTAGGTAAATAATATTTCAGTTGTGAGCTCTTATGGGATAGATTTATAGGAGTGGATCTTGCATGCATGGCAACATCATGAGAGGTATCAACAACTGAAGTAGAGATTGCAGCAGCAAGGCGAAGGTGATATGGATGAGGAGTATCACCTCATAGCTAATGTCTTGGTCATATTCAAGAGGAGGATTTATGTGCCAAATAGAATCAAGTTGAACAAATGTATATTGAGAGAGTTTCATGTCAAGTCGTATTCAGGTGACCTAGGATATAAGAAAACTTGGAAAGCTATTAATAAGTTCTCTTATTGGCCGAATTTGAAGAAATAGGTGGCTTAGTTTGTTTCAAGGTGCTTGGACAGTCAACAGTTGAAAGTTGAATGCAAGCATCCAACTTATTTATATCAAACTATTCCAATTCTAGAATGGAAATGAGATGTCATTTCCATGGACTTCATTACAATAATTCCTAGTATATCGAGGAATAATGATTCCATCATGGTTGTGGTTGATAGGTTGAGCAAGGTTGCTCACTTCATTGTAGTGAATTTTATTAATTTAGCTAGTGAGATAGCTCAGATATTCATGAGGGAGATAGTGAGCTTGCATGGGTTCCTAAGAATATTGTATTAGAAAAATATGCCAAGTTCACTTACAAGTTTTGGAAGGAGTTTTTTGTAGGCATGGGGATAGAGTTAGCCTTCAATACAACTTATCATCCATAGACAGATGGAAAAATGGAAAGGATTAACAAGATTCTTGAGGATATCTAGATCTAATTGCTTGTAATATTTTATTATATTTTTTGGAGGGAAAAGATATTTAAAATTGGTTAAATATATTTATTTAGAAATAATAAATAAATAAATTATTTATTTATTATTTCAAGAATGTGGTTAAGGAATAATAAACAAATAATGATTTTTTTAATCATTCCTGAGTGATTTAGTTAAATTTGACAAGGAATATTAACTAAATAATGATTTAATTAATTATTCCTAAAGAAAAATCAAATAAATAATATCTTATTTAATTATTTCTCATGATTGGGTCAAATGTGACAAGAAATATTAATTAAATAATTATTTAATTAATTATTCCTAGAGGAAAATCGAATAAATAATTATTTATTTAATTATTCCTCATGGGGTTTCTTGTTTTAACCAGAAATAATTAAATAAATATGGTGGAAGAAATTTTATTATGGTAAAATTAGTCCTACATGGTGTATTTTGATCCACCTAATTAGAAATGGCTAGGTGAGCATTTTTTAGTGATAAAAATGTAGATGGAAGCAGGTCTTAGAAATTGTTTAGGATGGAAAAAGATGATACATTAAGAGGTGGTAGATCCTAGGATACACCTGACAGGAGGGATAACACTCATGAATTTTATTCTATATCTAGTTTTAAGAGACATCATTTCCATCATCACCAACATCCTTATAGGAGGAGTGAGAGGGGATAATTTCTAGAGGATTTCAAGAAAGCCAAGCATCCTACTTTCAATGGAGAAATGAACAACTAAAAATATGTAGAAGTATGGATCCTTGGGATGAAGAAGTTTTTTAATCGCATGATTATTCACAAAACATGAAAGGAAATATAGCTAGCTACCCTTATTCTCATGCGAAAAAAAGACATCTTGTGGGAATATGTTAACCATGTCAAGGGAATCAGGGAAGAGGAGCTGATTTGGGATGATTTTGAAATATTCTTCAAATCAAAGTATCTATATGAGAGGTATTATCATGGGAAGGGCAAGGACTTGTATAAGCTTAGGATGGGTTCCATGATAGATGAAGAGTACATGACCATATTTCTAGAGTTGTTGAGGTTTGTTTCTTATCTGAAGGATGAGAAGTGAATATTCAAAGGTTGATTAGTCGGCTACTAGAAGAATTCAAAGATTGGATTGAATTTGATGAGCCTTGGTCATTGGAGGAATCCATTAGGAAGCTAAAGCATAATTACGAGAAGTCAAAGTGCAATTTTTAGTTCAAGCGGGACTATAAAGGTAATGAGAATATGAAAGGAAAATGGCCTAATAATTGAGGAAGATCTTAGGGTGCAGGAGAAAACGAGAATGTGGCACCTCATAATAATTTCAATATAGCTGAGAGATGCCATGGGTATCGGTCTGAGGAAAAGTAGAATAAAGGCGATGAAAGGAAACCTTTGAGGTGTTGGACTTGTGGTGGAGAGTATCGTAGGAGAGATTTCCCATCGCATCTGGGTGGAAAACCTCATATTTATAGAATTCAGGAGGTGTAGACAGTTGGAGATATAGGCCAAAGTACTCCATGGATTTATGCAGTAGTGGATAATAGGTAGGAATATCATCATACATCTATTATCAATACGGAAAGTAATATTTTTGAGCAATTTGTTTCTATTTTGATTGATCGTGGATAAAATTATAGCTATATTAGTATTAACCTTTGAACGAGTATATGTTGGATAAGGAAGTGCATGCATGAACTTGGTTGGTGTAGTTGGATACAAGGACCAAGAGAAGAGTTCATCATTGGGTGAGATAATTTTCATTTGAGCTTAATGGTATACCTACATCAACACATCTAAATTTTCTTCCTTTGGGTTCATATAGCATGCTTTTGGGCATTGACTCATTTTTTATTCACAAAACCAAGGTATACTCATATGACAAGGCCCAGTGAATTCCTCAATGATGATGGATAAAAGAGAATCTTGGAGGGAAAGAAAAATCCTACATCAGTGAGAATGGTTATAGCTATGCAAGTTAAGGATGTTTATTATTCGCAGTGAATGTTTCTAGTGACAAAGGGAAAGAGGATGAGGATGATGAATGTTTTGAAGAAGCATCATGTATTGCAGCAATTTCAATATGTGTTTCCTATATATATTCCAATTTTTTTTCCACATAGGGAGGTGTAATTTTATATTCATTTAATATCAAGTGTAGCACTAGCATCTAAGGCATTGTACAGGATGAGCACTCTTGAATTGGTGGAACCCAAGTTGCAACTTAGAGAGATGCTTGATAAGGGATACATAAATCTAAGTATGTCGACTTAGGGTACACCATTGTTATTTGTAAGGAAGAAGGATGCAACTCTCATATTATGCATTTACTATACATAGTTGAACAAGGTGACTATCAATAACAAGTATCCATTGCCACATATTGATGATTTGTATGATCAATTGAAGGCATCTGCAATAATTTAGAAGATTGATCTAAGATTGAGATATCATTAGGTGTGCGTCAAAGAATAAGACATATAAAATACTACATTTTGTACAAGTTATGGGCACTATTAGTTCATGGTGGTTCCTTATAGTCTTACCAATGCTCCAACCATCTTCATGTGTTTGATGAAAAATGTGTTGCACCCTTATTTGGATAAGTCTGTGATAGTCTTTGTTGATGACATATTGGTATATTCAAAGAACGAAGAGTAGCATGCCAAGCTTAGTAAGTGCATTTTATTTTAGACTCATATTCATTACTTGGGAGATGTTGTTTCTAAGAAATGGATAATAGTGGATCCGGAAAAGATTAAGGCTATCATGGAGTGGCTAGCTTTGAGGATATCCATTGGGTCATATCATTGATGGGACTAGCAGGTTATTACAGGAGGTTCATCAAAAACTTCTCTAATATTTCCTATCCTATTACATCTTTGCAGAGAAAAGGGAATAATTTTAAATGGAATGAGGAGTGTGCAACTAGTTTTGAGCAGTTGAAGAATTTGTTTAAAAATTCTTCGGTTTTGAATATTGTGGATCTTGATAAGGAATTTTCGGTTTTTGAAGATTCTTGTAAGGAAGGACTTGGTGGAGTCATAATTCAGTAAGGATAAATGGTTTTCCATGAATAAAGGAAGTTTAATGAGCATGAGTAGAACTATGTGACTCATGATCTTGAGTTGGTAGCAATAATTCATGCATTGAATATGTGGAGGATTTTTCCACATGGTAGGAGGTTCATCTTGATTAGTGATCATACTGGACTGAGGTATTTTTTTAACCATGTAAATTTGAATGCATGTCAAGCTAGATGGTTTTATAATCTGAGTGAGTTTTATTTTTAGATTAGGCACATCAAGGGAAAGGAGAACTGGGTTGCAAATGCTCTTAGTAGGAGAGTGTAGGTAAATCATATTTCAGTTGTGAGCTCTTATGGGATAGATTTATCTGAGTGGATATTGCATGAAGGGCATCATCATGAGAGGTATCAATTGCTGAAGTAGAGATTGCAACAACAAGGCGAAGGTGATATGGATGAGGAGTATCACCTCATAGCAAATGGCTTGGTCAAATTCAAGAGGAGGATTTATGTGCCAAATAGCATCAAGTTGAAGAAATGTATATTGAGAGAGTTTCATGTCAAGTCGTATTCAGGTGACCTAGGATATAAGAAAACTTTGATAGCTATTAATAAGTTCTATTATTGGCCAAAGTTGAAGAAAGAGGTGGCTTAGTTTGTTTCAATGTGTCTGGACAGTCAATAGGTGAAATTTGAATGCAAGTATCCAACTTATTTATTTCAAACTATTCCAATTTTAAAATGGAAATGGGAGGTCATTTCCATGGACTTTATTACAAGATTTCCTAGTACATCGAGGAAGAATGATTCCATCATGGTTGTGGTTGATAGTTTGAGCAAGGTTTCTCACTTCATTGCAGTGAAATTTATTAATTCAGCTAGCGAGATAGCATGGATATTCATCAAGGAGATAGTGAAGTTGCATGGGGTCCCAAGAAGAATGTATTAGAAAAATATTCCAATTTCACTTCCAAGTTTGGAAGGAGTTTTTTGTAGGCTTGGGGATAGATTTAGTCTTCAATACAACTTATCATCCATAGAAATATCGAAAAATGGAGAGGATTAACATAGGGGTTTATTTGGGATGAGTTTGAAAGATTCTTCAAAATAAATTACTTGTATGAGAGATATTATGATCGGAAGGCCAGGGAATTCTATGAGATCAAGATGGATTCCATGATAGATGAATAGTACACAAACAAATTTTTAGAGTTGTTGAGGTATGTGCATTATATCACGGATGAGAGAGTGAAGATTCAAAGGTTCATCAATGGGTCTCCAATAGAGTTCAATGACCAAATTGAGCTTGATGAGCCTCAATCATTGGAGGAAGCCACTAGGAAGTTGAAGTATTATTATGATAATTCAAAGTGAAAGTCTGAGTTCAAGTGGGACTAGAGAGGTAATGAGGAGACAAAAGTAAAATGGTCTAAGAAGTGAAGAATATCTCAGGATGTAGGTGACAAGGAGAATGTGGCACCTCATAAGAATTTCAATACAACTAAGAGAGGACACTGGGTTTCAGTTTGAGGAGTAGTAGAATAAAGGTGATGGCAGATATGTTAATCATTTCATTGGTTGGTATATATTCTAGGTGGACCCAGAGGAAGAGTTCCATCCATAACCACAATGCATGTTGCAATAGAAATAACTCGTTCTCCATAATAAAGCAATAGCTCATGCTAAAGTGAAGTGGAAGCACTTTATGCCTGATGAAGCTACATGAGAGATCATTGAGTAGATGTGGGAATCATATCCTTCTTTATTTGTTGGTTGAAGAAAATTAGTTTTTTATATGTATGTGTGTGTGTGTGTGTGTGTGTGTGTCATTATAAATATTTCATCAAGATGTGTTATAAATCTCCAATAAGAGGTATGTTTGTCATGGTTTTTTAGCAATTGTCATTTTAAATACTACATCAATTTGTGTTATAAATATCCATAAGCAGTGTGTTTTGTTGGTCATAAGTGTCATAAAACAATGAGGATGGTGTTCCCCCAAGGGGGAGAGGTTTGTAACAGCCCTGGGTTGATTTTATATGTAAATAAAATAAGAACAAGGTCATGGGATACATATTCCAAGTTGAACGGAGGGAAAAACAATATAGTGTGCATCACTTGTAGTTTATTAATGTCTATGGAAATTGGCAAAGTAATTGAGAAAGGCAAGAGGAAACAAATGGAAATTTAATATGAGAAATAAAGGAGAATAGGAGAAAAGAAATATAAAGAGAGAAAAATATGCATGAAAGGGAAATTAGAGAGAAATTAGAGGAAAATGAAAGAAAAAGAAAAAAGTAAAGGAAGAGACAAGACATCAATGATAAAAAGGAATCAGAGAAATAGTTCACAACTTTTGTTAGTTCTAGTTTTGATCATTTTCAGAAGGAGGGCTCTAAGGGAAGAGAGAGTAAGCACTTGGATATAAGCAAGAAAGCATAGGAGCGCAAGGGGGCATAAGGGAGCACACGGAAAAAGTTGGAAAATAAGCTACAATAAGAGGACATTTCAGGTAACAAGTTGCATGTGTGATTTTATTATTGGGATCTGAATGCATGGTGGATGCATTTGGTCATTTGGTTACCTTTTTGTCATTGGTATGGGATTTTCCTAGATTGGCAGTGGTTTTCAGCCTTTCCTTACCATTCCTGGATAGTCATGGTGGCGTGGGTTTCTTGTTTGGTTTAAGCTTTGGATGTATGGTAGACTTTTAATCCTGGTGAGGTGGTCTCGGGAAATTCCCAAGGGTCAAGGGTGGATATGGGATTTCTCCTAGAAATATTGACAGATGGGTGGAGACAGAAAAAATCCTTTGGGTATGGTGAAGAAATTTGGAGGCATCCAAGCTTGTTTGGTGTCAATTATTTCTAGATTGGTTTAGGTGAAATCACTATGGTTGATGGTTGAGGTGTTTTTTCCTTTGGAAGCCCTGGTTGGTTCTATTTTGATTTATCCCATGAGATATGTAACACATCATTTTTTCACCATGACACTTGACGGTCAAAATGGATCTATCACCATCCATACCCATGCCTCCTTGTAAGTCAAACATTCATATTCCTTGACCACGTCTTGAATTTTGGGAAAATGACTCTTTAAAACTCTTTAATATGGTTTGTGCACGTTTTGCAGTCATCAACTACGCATGCGTGGATATTACTAAGATTCCCTGCATAAATTTGTGCTTCGTTTTCCGTTAAAACTTGTGCACCTACTTAAAGTAAAGTAAAATATGAAAGTAAGATCTAGAAGCATAGTTGGACGTATATAGTCCAACTAGAAGCCTCTTAGTAATATTAGTTCAATCCAAACCCATCCAATCATGGAGCTAATTACTTTGGATCATGGAACTCTAATCCCCTCATTTTTGGATCTCACCCCTCTTTGGTGGATCTGAAACCTCCTCAGTTTCTCCTATAAATTGAGCTAAGACTTCAGGGTTAGGGGAGCTCAAATATAGTAGTCTTATGATGGTATTTTTAATTGGAGAATTTGTTAACCAAAAATGAATATTGGAGGAATTTGGGAGGAGCCTATACGACATGAAGGTTTGGTTGTAAGATTTATATATGTTCTCTGATAATACATTTGGGTACTTTTTCTCACTAAATTGTTTTCTTGGACTTGTGAATTATTTGGTTCATCTACTCATTAAAAAAAATTCATTTCCTAATCTCCTTGATCATTAGGTTAAGTTGTTTTTAGATTATTATTATGTTGCATATGCCTTTGATCCTTTTCATGTTTTTGGTTGCAGGTATCTTCTAAACATTGAGTAGCTTCATTGGAGTAAAGTGCAGGGTCTTTATCGGGCATCTCGTGGGAAAGGTAAGAGCATCATCCTCTTCTCCTAGTTTTAGCAATCTAAAAATTGTTAGCTTAGGGAAAGAGATATCCTCATGTTTTTTTGTTTCTAGTTTTTCGTTAGAATTCTAGGGAGATCTCTCTTGTCCGCAAGAGGGATTTATCTGAGTAACTAATTGGTGACTCCATTGGGGAACGTATTAGTTCTCTCAGTTTCTATTTGGTTTAGTTCTCCTATTTTTCTATTTTGACCAAGTTTGAGTGTTGTTGAGTTAATCAAATTTTATATCCTCTAGATTAGAATGCCTTGTTTTTTTTTGAAATTTATTTATCTTCCACAGTTTTTATTCAGCAACAAAGTGGAGTGTTTTGCAATTCACAGTTTAACATAGTGCACATGCACACTAGATTATACTGGTTACCTGTGCCCCCCTTGGAATTTTTTGAAAAAATGAATTTTCACCCTGTCAGAGTCTGATGTCTAATTTCTGAATGTTCATTCGTACCTATATCAACCCTCATATTCTTTTTGTGAGCTTATTTTGAATGCCTTAGTGTCATTTATGAGAGATTATCCCTTTTTTATTTTTCAGGTAGGGTTTTCCCTAGTTTGCTTGACTGCTCTGTTTGGAAAGATAGACTGCCTGTCAAGATCCCTGTTTTTATGTCCTTTTCTTCCAAATTTACTGGGTGTGTTGTTAGTCATGCTTGTTTGAGTGATTATTTTTGCTCGGTTGCAAAAGAGAGATTCTAGATAATTGAAGTAGGGTTTGTCTCAGAAAAGTAGTCTTTCATGAAATTTATCTTCTCTTTTGAGTGAAAAATTATTTGTTTTCCTTTCATCTAGAAGTAATAATGAAATTTCACTTATAGGCATCAACATTTAGATAATTTATTAAGAGCTTTGGTTTTTGAAAAAAAAAATCATAAATTTAGGGGTTTTGTAGTTTTCTTTAATTTTGAAGAATTGAAATTTTTTTTGCAAATAGAATCATATGTTTTGTCTTGGAATCAACGAAAATTTTCATTTAAGTTTTATTGAATAGAATTTAAGGTGAAATTGGTTTCTTAATGAAAAAGGAATTTTTTCAGATTTTTAAGAAATTTTCACTTTCAAGTTCAAGAACCTCTTACTTTCCCTTAATTAGGAATTGATTGAAATGAATAATTTCACATTCATTCTTGAATGCATTTAGAGTATTTTGAGTCAGTCACAACATCATGAAGTTTCATTTTCATACCCCTCTGCACAAACAACAACCATAACAAGACAGTGCTAATTAAAATTAATCTAGATATTTTTATTTTCTAGGGCTCATTCCACCAATCTAGCTTAGGATTAGTGCTTTGGAAAAGGGAGTAATTAACATTCCAAAGAAGTTGAAACAAGAAAATAGTATCTTGTAGTAGGGAAAAACCCAATTGTTGCAATTTTTCTCTGGGAAGATCTTCTTAAAATATTCAAGCATGAGGTCATGTCGTACCAAGCGGAGTAATCATACCTACTTCATTGGTAAAGACAGAAGAAGTGCACATATTGAAAATGGTAAGCCTTGGATTAACCATTGTTGAGGAGCGTGGGATCACTTGTCAGTAAACTTAGGATTTACCATGTCGAGGAACTTTCAAGGGGATTGAGCTTTAATACTATGTCCTTGCGTGTATATTGGGACACATACTATTCCCCTAGGTTTGATTGTCTCAGTTGGTAACCTTAGTGGCTATAATATTAGGATTTTTTCCAAGGTGACGGTGGAGGGAAGGTCCCACTCTACCTGGAGCAGACATTGACTAGACTCACATGGACTTTCTGGAGGGTATTCTTCACTTCGAGATGGCCTAGTGGAGTTACTTGCACCAGACGGTTTCATTAAGCACGTTGTCATGGTAACTCTTCCAAGCACTAGTGTCCCACATTAATCTCTGTGAGGTTGGATTTAAGCACCAATCATTGATTTATTGTGCAAACATATTGTTTGTGTGTGTTATAGCATCACTTCTCACCTTCATATGATTCATGATTGCTTTGATGGTTTTGGGCACCCATTCCTACAGACCTGGACAAATTCACTTAAAAACAGTGTAAAAATCCCCATACGCGACTATGATCGTACTTTTCCGCGTGTATACGCGAGTCCAGCTGCACTTTTCCGCGTATGCCATTAAAAAATATATAAAAATTCCCTATTTTTGGGCTGGGTTGATGGTTACTCAGGTAGTTCAACCACCCCAGCACATGGCCAACTGTTTCCAACTGTTGAAACTACTTGGAGGGAGTATAAAAACCCCTCATGTGTATGGCCTAAGGGAGAGAGAGAATTTATTGATATTATACTGCTAAGGCTCCTTATCCAAGTCCCTATTCTCGTGCCTCCTCGACTTCGTACAGTCAATATGTGAAACCTTTTTCTTCCTTGAGATGCTCATCTCCCTATATGTCATCCCCCGTATGCACCAAATCCTTTGGAAGGAGTCTAAGCGAGGCAAGGGCGGGACGGATCCGGACGATGGTCTGCTCGAAGATCGTGGAAGGATTCAGGTGATCTCTCCACTCGTTACTTTTGTACATGCTATTTATAATACAGAAGTACCATCTTGTTCCCGAAATATACGTGTTAGTGTCTACTTACATATATGAGAAAATTGTTATTTAAGCATTCATTATGATTTATTTAATGTTTTATATGGATCTCACTAACATTTAGAGTAGATATATGTTGTACGACCAGTTCTTCGTGCTTGTTTCTTCTTGTCTTTTAGGTTAATAAGGAAGGACGGTTGTTGGGGGTTTGGACCCTGCAGGATCTGCTTCAACCGTAGGACCTACGGGTAACTTCCTTGATCTACTCTATTTAGTTTTTCTGAACATGCATGGTTGTGTGAGTCCTTCCTAAGTAGCATGCCCCTGCTCTGTGGAGGTTGTAACCCAACGAACCTCTAGGGTGATTTTCCCCGAAACAAAACTGGCGACTCCGTTGGGGATCACATTCTTGTGACTCCCCTGTTGGGTGGTTTCAGCTGTTTGGTAGGTTGCCGACAGTTTTAACTTTCATTTGCAGTCCAATTTACTTTTTCTCAGTCAGTCTGAAGTCCTGGTTTCTTATCCAGGCTTTTCCTTTTTGTTTTTTTCATTATTTACCTTTGTATACGCGCTTTTTTCTGCACACAGTCGCGTATACACGCAAGTTTGTCTAAAGGTACCCGCGTATACACGAGTTTCCTTTAGAACAGTCACGTATGCACGCTGGTTGCTAAACTGTGAAGTAGCGTATACCTAGGTAGATTTTGAATTTTTGGATTTCTTGACTTTTTGGTCCTTTCTGGTTGTGGAGACCTGTTTCTACAGTGTCTTAGTACTCTCTGGATTGTGAAGGAAGTGGTTTCTTGTCTTTTCTCTCTTTCGTTTGATTGAAAACTAGTCTTTTTGGCAAAGTGTTGTTTCTGGTGCTGGCACTTCTGGTTTGAGTACCAAGATAGCTTTCTGAGCATTCTTGGTTGTTCTGCTTTATCAGAACAGAGAGCTTTTGCTCGTTTACTCATTCCTATCTTTGTGTTGTGCTTCGCATTACGATTTTTGCTCGTTTCTTGATTGGTTTTCTTGAATCCAATAGGCTAGGTCTTGTTGCAACTTTTGAAGAGTTTTTCTTGCTTCTTCGGAGTTTTTGCTTGCGACGAGTTTGCACTATTTTTCTAGGCTGAGTGGCTGAGTTTTCTTGTCTTCTTTTGCTCTTATTGATCTTGCTACAGGTTAGCCTTATAAGGTTTGGGAGCATTTTTGAAGTTTGTGCTTGAAATTCAGTCTTGTTTGGTTTGGATTTTGATAGTTGTGCCTGGTCTTTTCGAGCTCTTTCTTTATAAAACTAAAAAGCTCAAAAAACATTTGCTTTGATTTTTGTTTTTTCATTTCAAAGGCTTAAAAAACATTTTCACTTGTTATTTGCTTTTGTTGTTGCATTTTCATTTTCGTTTGCTATATCTTTTGAAGCTTTTGTGAGGTTTCTTGCTTTTGGTTTTTAGCTTGATTTTAGGGAGGAGTTGTCATTGATTTCTTCTTCTTGTTTTTAAGTGTTTTTTGGTGTCTTCATTTTAAGAATTCTTGATTTCGAGAACTAGCTTTCTGGACAACCAAAGAAAAGTTAAAACTGAAGGACTTTTTGGGAAATTTCACTCTGCTTTAGGAGATTTGCATCTTAGGATTTGCATGCTTGTAGTGATTTGCATTAGGTGCATTAAAACATTTAGTCAATTTCATAGTTTTTGTGAGTGTGATTTTTCTATTTGAAAAGAAAAAATACAATTTTTAATCTCGTAGAACCCGTGTAGAGATTGCTTTTCATCGAAAGACAACAACTGCATTTGCATGTAGTTAAGTTTTTATTAATTTCTTTCTGCATCAAAAACATCATAAGTTTCACCTCCATATCCTTGTGACTTAACATAACAGCCCATTAAAATAAGCGATTTAATTTAAAATCAACTAGCAAGTTTTCTAAGTGTCATACACCAACTAGCTAGGTTGTAGGGCCTTGGATTAGGTGAGTGGAGAGTTAACTCTCCAAGGCCGCTCAAACAAAACATAGAAGTTGATTAATTGAGTGAAATCCAACTCCGTTAGGTGGACTGGGAAAGCTCTCCTCCAGAGAGTCAAGTGCGAGGGGAAGTGAAGGCTGAGAAGAGGGATACCCCCCCTCCGATTAGCTGAATCTGACCTCAAGACCGTTCCGCCCGGCTTCTGACACGGATTGGTGCCCATAGTTGCCACTCCTAGGTTCCACACAGGCAACTGCGGGGGGGAATACTCGTGGTACCTGAGGCAGACGTCGCATCACTTTTAGCAGTACTTATGGGGGGTGCCCTTGCGAAGCTTAGGTGCTTGAGCCGGCAAAGGTTGTCGTTAGGAGGTCGGCGTAACTGTTTCTGATACCTTCGCTAGTTGTTCTGGGCCCTAATCATCCCAGACTACTTTCGGCAGGTCCTATATTTCGCTTTCCTGTATTTTGGTGTCCGGTCCTCATCACCCAGAGCGAAAATACTTGGAGGCTCTTTGCTCCTAGCTTGCCTAGCTTTTTACTTTTTTGAGTCTAATTTAAAATCTATAAAAGTGGCTGATCAAGCGCCTCGTCGATCGAGGAGAATCCGGGGGTTATCTCCCGAGAGTCTAGAGCCTTCTTCGAGAAGGTGTAGGAGCGATTTAGCAGGTGGTTACCACCCTGTGGCATCTGACGCAGTGGAGAGAGATCCTCCACAGAGGTCTGAAGGTTTCATAGCTGATTCTGGTGTCGGTCCCGAGAGGAGCGTTCCGCTCACCTCGCGAGTTTTGTTTCCTCAAGAAGAAGATTTTCAAATCAAAGACGTACCTGAGCCTCCTGCAACAGGTCCATCTCCTCTTCCTCCTGATTATCTATTCGTTGTTCAATACATCAGACCTGAGTCGGAGAGACCGGAAGATCTTCCGTATCATTCTTATCTTTCGATGGCCACGACTAGGAACGCAGCTTCTGCTGTGAGTGCTACAGGCATTCAGACTCCTGCTCCTGTTGAAGCAAGGGGCACTATTGCTTCATCTTCGATTGCTTCTAGTGCTGCTGTGTTTGGCTCTGGTTTCACCCAGACACATGCTTCTCATTCTCGTTCCTTCTGTTCAGGGATGCCCTCTAGTGGGAATCCCTCTTTTTCCTTTTCCGCTGCTTCAGCTGGATCGACGCCCATGTCTAACATGGCTAGTGGATCAGCTTCGTTTCTCACCTTCATATGATTCATGATTGCTTTGATGGTTTTGGGCACCCATTCCTACAGACTTGGAAACATTCACTTAAAAACAGTGTAAAAATCCCCATACGCGACTATGCCCGTACTTTTCCATGTGTATATGCGAGTCCAGCTGCACTTTTCCGCGTACGCCATTAAAATGATTAAAAGATATATAAAAATTCCCTATTTTCGGGCTGGGTTGATGGTTACTCAGGTAGTTCAACCACCCCAGCACGTGGCCAACTGTTTCCAACTGTTGAAACTACTTGGAGGGAGTATAAAAACCCCTCATGTGTATGGCCTAAGGGAGAGAGAGAATTATTGATATTATACTCTGTTGGTATTCCCTATCCAAGTCCGATTCCCCGTGCCTCCTGCACTTTCCCAGTTCATTATAGGAAACCCTTGTTTCCTTGAGATGCTCATCTCCATATGTCATCTCGTATGCACCGCCAGGGAGTCTTAGCGAGGGCAAGGGCAAAAAGATTTATCCTGACGATGGTCTCGCTTCGAAGATCGTGAAGGATTGGCTAGATATCCACTCTCGTTACTTTTGTCATTGATATTTATACTGCTTAAGTACCATCTTGTTCCCCGAAATATACGTGTTAGTGTCTGCTTACATATATGAGAAAATTGTTATTTAAGCATTCATTATGATTTATTTAATGTTTTATATGGATTTCACTAACATTTAGAGTGGATATATGTTGTACAACCAGTTCTTCGTGCTTGTTTCTTCTTGTCTTTTCTGGCAACCTGGTGCCTTATCAAATCCAGGCTATTCTTTTCAGAATGTTGGGAATCCATCCCATCAAGGATGGAATCCTCAGGCTCCGCCTCGCTTACCTTTTCTGGCAACGTTGAACTTGCCAGATCTGTCGAAGTTGACTAATGATCTGATTCGTTATAGTCCGGGGTGGCCTCCGGTTCCGACCAAACTTCCTTCAGATATTCCAAAATTTGAAGGTAAGAATGGGGAGGATCCGGCTGACCACATCACCACTTTCCACTTATGGTGTTCTTCGAACTCCCTGATCGATGATTCGATTAGGTTGAGATTATTTCAACGCACCCTAACTGGAAATGCTACCAAATGGTACATCGAGCTCACTGGGGGCAGTTTTTCCACATTTGGAGAACTGGCTGTCACATTTCTAAACCATTTTCAGTTGCCTGTCAGATATGAGGCTGGGACCGAACTCCTGGCTAATTTTAAGCAGGATGAGGCAACTCACATTTCTGATCACATTCAGGAATGGAGGAGAAGGAAGAGGCTTATCAAAGCTCATATTCCAGGTGAATTCCTTCTTGAGTGGTTTTTGAAATCCCTGCAGTCAGATATTTCAAAAGATGTATCCCTATCCGGGGTATTTTCTGAGGAGCAGGCCATTTTTAGGGCCCAGCAGTTAGAACTGATCTATTCTCAGTCTGGGGTACTTTATAAGTATTTGCCCAATGCTCCTCGCTCCAAATTATATTTGTCGAAAACTAAACCTAGTCCGCATGGTGATGGGCTTGTCGGATCGGTCAATAGTGGTGCAGCCAGCCTACTTTCTCAACTGCAGCAGTTGTCTTTACAATCTGCTCCTTCTGGTCAGGCTGTGCCTGCTGATTCATCACCTTCCCAGTCTTTGTCCATAAATGTTGTCCAAGCTTCCGATCCCAAAGGAAATCAACAATCCGATGGGAAGAAGAAGGGACGAAATAACAAGAAGAAGGGCAAGAATGGGAAGGGTAATGCGAATAAAACCAACGAGCATGTTGGTGAGGGTCAAAAGGAGAAGAAGAAAGTGAAGTTTCCATGCAAGTTGTGTACTGGAGACCATCTCACACACCTTTGCCCTAAAATTCAGGATGCGCAGCGCTTGTTAGCCCAGCAGGGTTCTTCTAGTTCCCAGGTTGTGTTAACAAACCCTTTTCCCCAAGGGCAACAATTAGTTGTTGGCGCGAACCAAAATCCCGGGGCTTCCTCTGGGGGCACCCAGGAAGGGGAAATTCCATCGAACATTTTCATGATGAGTGCTCACGCGGATATCGCTACGAGATCCCATGATTATGGCGGAGAAGAGTCTTCGAAAGCTAAGGAAGTTCCTGATGCTACTGAGCCGCTTCACATTACGAAGCCTACTATTGAGTCTATGCCTCGGATGCCCAAAGCATCTTCTAAGAGATCAACGATTAATCCAAACGCTAGGGCTGCCCAGAACTACTCGATTGTGGAAGATCTGGCGCAAAGTCCTTGTGCTATGTCAGCTTTAGAGGTACTCCAGTCTTGTCCGGCTCAGCGCAGTGCTTTGCTCACTGCCATTGGGGCTATTGATCCAAAAAATTCTCTTCTGATTACTTTTGATATGACTAAATTTAAGAAGAGACTTCCTCATCACATGGCTTTTCATATTAAATCGTCGTATCGGAAGTGCAATATCTTTCGAACGGTTGTTGATGAGGGTGCTTCCACATGCATGATGTCTCTCGCATGCTGGAAGACACTTGGATCTCCCAAAGCTGTTCCATCTAGCACTGTTCTTACTGCGTTCGATGGTCATTCTCACAGACCCCATGGTATTGTCCCGGCTTTGCCCATCTGTGTTGGGGGCAAAACCGTCAATATAGAGGTTGAGGTAGTGGATGCAGCCTTGGACTACAACCTTCTGTTGGGGAGGAACTGGATTTATGAGTTGGATGCCATTGCATCCTCATTATTTCGGATTGTATGTTTCCCCCACGAAGGGAGGATCGTTACAGTGGATCAACTGGACTGTCCTCCTGTAGACCTGAATGCGTCTCCTGACTCATCTGTTCCTAAGTTGGATAATACTAAGGCACCTGTTGAGAATTTAGGAGTTGGAATGTATTCCTCCTTGATGGGTACTTTTGATCTTCCTCCTCCTAAGGTTCATATTAATGCTATTTCATCCTCCAAGGCTCCCCTTCGAAGAGAGTTCTTCCGAACTCATTATTTTTCGGACCCTTGGACCTTACCTTCCCCTACTGCCACATTAGCGGAAGGTCAAGTGGGTGGAATGGCATTTCCGATTTCTACAGCTGAGATTGCATATCAGTCTATTGTTGACACTGCAGAATCCATCCCAGCTCCTCTTTCACCGGAAGAGTTGGATGGTGATGTGGCTCCGGCTTGGACGCTTAGTTCTTCTTCGGCGCAGGATTTCCTTGATACCACTCTTCCATCTGAAGAGGCCATCCTGGAAGCCATGACTGGTATAGATAGACCGTGGGATGACTTGCATCATCGGTCTTACTTCCTACCTGACTTGAACGAAGTTGAAACTATTTTTCCAAGTCCTCAGTCTCCTGGTCCTGTTCACCCAGTCTTGAACCCTTTGGCACCAACACAGGTTTATGCTGAAGGGAACATGGCTATGATCTCTCCTACTATCCCGGTGAACATTTCCAGGGATCCCAATATTATCGAGAATGTCTTCATTGGAGCTGAATGTTCCCGTGAAGAGGTTCAAATTTACACCGAGCTCTTTAAAGAGTATAGGGATGTATTCGCTTGGTCTTATGAGGAAATGCCTGGTATAGACCCATCTATTGTCTAGCATGAGATCAAGACGTATGAAAACGCTAAGCCGGTGAGGCAAAAACTTCGTCCGGTCAATCCTAGGAAGGCAGCAGCTATCAAAGCTGAAGTTGAGAAGCTGCTTAAGGCGGGATTCATTTTCCCTGTTCCTCTAACTGAATGGGTTTCAAACCCTGTTCCCGTAGATAAAAAGCAAGGAACGATTCGAGTGTGCATCAATTTCAGAGACCTAAATAAAGCATGTCCTAAAGACAATTACCCCACACCATTTATCGATCAGATCATTGACGAGTGTGCCGGTAATGAGATTTTCTCCTTCATGGACGGTTTCTCTGGATATAATCAAATTACTATCCGTCCTGAAGATCAACATAAGACTGCATTTATTTGTCCCTGGGGTATGTTTGCATACAAGAAGATGCCTTTTGGTCTTAAAAATGCTGGGGCTACCTTTCAGCGGGCCATGTCTTACGCCTTCCACGACATCAAGAAGATTATCGAGGCATACTTAGATGATCTAGCTGCTCATTCTCGAAAGAGAATGGATCATCCTGGTCACCTCCAGCAAATATTTGAAAGATGTCGTTTTTATAAAATTCGATTAAATCCGAACAAGTGCATTTTCACGGTTACATCCGGTCGGCTGTTGGGATTTATTGTGTCTAGGGAAGGGATAAGGGTAGATCCCTTCAAGGTTGAGGCAATACTTCGGTTGCCTCCCCCTTCTTCAATCCGTCAGCTTCAAAGTCTCCAAGGGAAGTCTAATTTTCTTCGGAGGTTTATCGTCAACTATGCTGAGATTACAAAGGGATATATGAGACTATTGAAGAAAGGAGTTCCTTTTCTTTGGGATGACTACGCTCAACGCTCATTCGATGCCTTGAAAAAGGCATTGACCTCTGCTCCTTTACTGAGTCCACCCGATTATAGCAGAGATTTTCTTTTGTATTTGGAAACAGAAGAATCTACCATCGGTATGGTTCTGGTTCAGAAAGATGATGCTCTTGCAGAGCATGTTATTCACTACCTTAGTCGAGGACTGGTAGGAGTTCATGCTGTGCAGCGACTCTGGCATTACATTATTCTTCGCAAAACTTATGTCTTGGCAGCTGCCAATCCATTTCAGTTTGTCCTCAGCAGGCGAGTGATTGGGGGAAAATATAATAGATGGATTGTGATTTTACAAGAATTTGATCTCGATTTCATGTCTACCAAATCCAAGAAGTCATTAGTTTTTGCGGAATTGATCTCCGAGTTGCCTTGTGGAGAGGAGATGATCTATGATGAGTCCTTTCCGGACGAACACTTGTTTCTTATCTCTCCACAAGATCCTTGGTATGGGGATATCATTGTGTATCTCCAGACTGCGAAGTTTCCCTCTTCTTTTTCGAAAGATGAGCGTCGTAAGCTGCGTCACTTAGCCAAGAATTATCTGATTATCGGTGATGCTTTGTACCGTCGAGGGGTTGATTCAATCCTAAGACGCTGCTTAACTTTCGAAGAAGCTGAGGCTGTGCTCAATGATTCTCACAGTGGAGCTTGTGGGGGTCATTTATCTGGGCTTGCTACAGCCCAAAAGATTTTGCGTGCTGGATACTTTTGGCCCTCGATTTTCAAATATTGTATTGAATCGGTTAAAATGTGTCATCCGTGTCAGGTCTATACTCGAAAAATGCGCGCTCATCTAGCTCCGCTTTTTCCAGTCGTTACTGTCGGTCCCTTTACAAAGTGGGGTATTGATTATACTACTTGTGACCCGCCTTCAGCAAAAGTTCACAAGTACATTATCGTAGCAGTAGACTACTTTACGAAGTGGGTCGAGGCTATGCCTCCTTTTGGGAATGATGGTGAGACTGCAGCTTTGTTCCTTTTCAACCAAGTTATTGCTCATTTTGGTATTCCTAGAGAGATTGTCACTGATCATGGCAGTCATTTTCAGAATAGTATGATGGCTGAGTTGGCTCTCAAATTGGGTTTCCGGCAGGAGCATTCATCTCCATATTATCCTCAAGCCAATGGGAAAGTGGAAGCCGTGAATAAATCCTTGAAGACAATTCTTCAAAGGAAAATTGATAAAGCTAGATCCAACTGGCATATTATGCTATATCCTGCACTTTGGGCATACAGGATGTCAGTGAAAACTGCAACTGGCTTTACTCCGTTTCAGCTAGTGCACGGGGTTGAATCTGTATTTCCTATTGAATGCGAGATTCCTTCTCTTAAATTAGCCGTTGAACTTCTTCCTGACACTTCTAGTCTGGCAGAACGGCTTCTTCATCTGGAACATCTAGATGAGGAACATCGAGATGCTGCCACGATGAATGAAGCGCATAAAAACTGAGTAAAAGTTCAGTACGATAAGGCGGTCAAGCCTAGGGTCTTTTCGGAAGGTGACCTTGTTTTGGTCTATGCCCAAGAAAAAGATGCCCTGGGGGTAGGAAATTTTAAGTCTATGTGGTATGGCCCCTATATCGTTAAAAAAGTCCTTAAGAAAGGAGCGTATACCTTGGTTGATTTCGAAGGGAACGAGTTGTCGAAGCCCCGAAATGGGCTCTATTTGAAGAAGTATTATGCCTAGGCTTCGGCCTGGCATGTTGCTTTTGTATATAGTAGTTTTTTTCTTTTTACATATCTGATTGATTTTCGATTTTTGATGAGTTGGTGATGTTTTTGATCTGCTTTGGCAGGTTGTGTTGGATGTCATGAGTCATTTTGGTTTCGCCGATGGTGCTAGTAGACACACCCGGAACTTAGGTTCCGCGGCTTGGGTGCTTCATTATCCATCCGGTCAGCTGTTAGTATCAAGAGGGGTCTGCATCGTCCCCGCTTCCAACAATACAGCGTATCACACCGTAGTTTCCCATCTACTTCCTGAGGCAATTGGAGAGCTTCTTGATTCGTTGGTAGTTTTCTTGGACTCTCAGCTAGTGGTGTCGCAGTTGAACAACACTTATTGGGTACGAGATCCATTTTTATTACGATTGTTCTTGAGGGTACGTTTGTTACAAAGGTCATTTCAAATTTTAACTTTCATTCATATTCCTCGAGCTGACAATTGGTTTGCTGACTCATTAGCTAATCAAGCATTGGATTGGCATATTAATCATTCCACACAATAAAATTTTAATCATCAGAAACATCATACATTTGATACATTTATCACATCACATCAAATATCGCTGTATATATATCATCGGAGTGTTCAAAAACTTTACAAAATTTGGATCCATAATGACGTACAAAACTTGGGCTTATGCCCCATCATGTTCAGTCTCAAAAAAGAATATACAATCATCTAATACATAATATCTGTCTACTCTTGAGGTCCCTGCCCAAAAGTCGTGTTCCTATAGAACGTGACTGTGGTGGCAACTCGGCGGAATAATCTAACCCAGTCTCGGGGTACTCCTACTACCCGTCTCTGGATGGCTTCTGGCAGGTCCTCCACGGCAGCCATAGGTATTTAGCGGGTTAATCCCTCCAAGTTTCTCTGCACGGCCTGGAGAGTCCTATCTGAATCCACAGTATCTACTTCACCCCTGCGGCGCTTGTGGCGCGGGAGACCCTCAGGTCGAACTGGTCCAACATCTGAATCATGATCATTTTAAATTGTCAGTCATTATGAATCCAATCAAAAACATGTTTGTTTTTCATTTTTTCATACATATTTGAAAAAATCCAAAAAAAATTATATAAGTCAAAAAATTTTGCAAACTTACCGACTGTGCCCCATGTTGTGCCTGGTGGAAGAACTAGATTTGGATCTCCACGAAAGTCCATCCCGGCATAGGGATAGTCGTCCACCGCAATGATTTGTTCTCCCCACCAGCGGAAGAACTCATCGTCCCATGTGGTCCAGGGTACTTCACTACCCCCCAATCTCTTCATCATGTCCGCCCAACGGGCAATTCTTGGGTCCCGTGGGCTACTGATGGTAGATATAACTCTAGGTCTCAATGCTGGAATCTTCTCAAAGAAGAATGTTGTCAAAATTGTACCGTAGCCAAAGTGTTTGGTCTTTGCTTGGTGGATTGAGGTCAACTGTTGTTTCATGTTCAGTAAAAGGGCTGTGCACCAATCATACACATGAGTCAAACATTCTACTGCTATGCTCATTTGCATCCTGGACGCCTAATGTAGGGAGGCAGATCCTGCCACTCTGCCGATGGTGAAAAGGAGGATTTTCATGTGCAAATCCCGTAAATCTTTAATTTCAATTTGAGTTCCAACCTTTTCGGAACCCTCTACGCAATACACGTGGACATAGTCTTCCACGGTTAGCCCTCCCAGGGGCTTCCCGTGCAAGTCTACTGGTTCTCTCCTCCGGGAAAGTCCAGTAATAAAGTATATGTCTTCCACTTCAATGCGTATTGGCATCTGATCTATCACGAAACAGTCTTGGTCTGGTTCCCAGTAATTGACGAGCATTTCTAGCAATCGAGGATTGCTTTTCATATTTGGCATTTTAAAGAATTTGAACAATCCGCAATTCTGAAGGATATTTTGCGCTGCTCGATCTTGCATGACCTTTTGGTCAATTGCGCTATGCTCATGTTCTCTCCATGAGATTGTCATCCTGTCAAATTTCATAAATTCATGCATTAGCCATGCTTTTTAAGTTTCGGACCTGCGCATAAGCGACTTTTTCTTTGCACAGTCGCGTGTATACGCGAGTTGCCTGTAATAAACCCGCGTATGCGCAAGTCCACATTTTTTAGCAAGGGTTTTAAGGGTAAAATTCACTTAATTTTAATTTCCAAATGGACAAAATGATTTGCAAGGATGATTGAGGAGCCTACCTGAAATTTCGGCACGATTCGACGGTAGGTTGTTCCTGATTTGACGAAAGAAGTTTTTTGCTCCAGAGCACTTTTTTCCAAATCAGCAATGCAATAATGAACCAAATATGAGGTAATTTGTCTATTTATGCCTAAAAAGTTGAAAATTTTCGCAAAAATTTGTTGTGCTCATTTTTTCAATCTATCTTAAGCTGCATAACTCGAATGCTTGGAAGTGCCCAATTTGGTATGTTTTCAGGTACATTTTGACGATTTTGAGATTTTTCCCGGTTTTTGATCCATGATTTCTGACTCGTCACGGCAGGTATATGATCTTCACTGGCATATAGGTTAGGGAAATCACTCTCCGTTGCATCTTGCATACTAGCCTCCCATACTCGATCACTTGCCTTAGGGTCGATCCCGATCGAGTCATGAGTATTACACCCATTTCACTCGCCGATTATTTAATCATGACTTGATGGTAGAGCCTTCCTTTTACATGGGCTTCCTAGTTAGTTCCTCGCTATCACTTGTTGCCCATGTCGTGTTTTATGTAGGCTCGTGAGTCCTCTTTAGTCCCACCATGTCTTATGTGTTGAAGCTTCATTCTTCTTCTTCTTCACTATCATTTTTTCCGGCTTTTACCCCTAGAGGCTCCCCGGTGTCGTTAAGTTGTATTACCGCATTGCATATTGGTCGCTTGTTTATCCCGGCCTTTAGCCTATGCTTCATTTGGACTCGATGTTTAAGCCAAATTTTTGACCTTGACTCTCTCAGTACAAGTTAACCATTGCATGCACTTAGCTATCACGACTTGACACCTTTACCCATGGATGGAACGTTCCTCCGAGTATCACTTACCGCTTTCGCCACCTTGCATTGAGCATAGGATTGTTCCAATCCCGAGAACTAGTGCATCCGATTTTTTGATACTGCTCTATCCATTGTACCATAGCATTCTTTTATTCTTTTTTCGGTGCTTATTATATGAAAAAAGACAAAAAAAATCAAATATAACAAAAAGAGCGGGAACGGATGTATCTTCGTTATTTTGATGGCAGATAGAGTCGACTTTGTCGCCCTTGAACAAAGCACATTTACTTATATATATCTCCTACATTTGGGATGGTTTTAGTTTTGACCTAGGTTCAGACTCTTTACCATGTTTCACTTGTCGCTTCTCCCCGGGGTTGGTTATCTCTTCCAATCATATGGAGAGTTTGTTCCGCCTCTCGCATAACATGTACTTATACGGTGTCACTTTTTATCGCCATGGTCATTGTTGGTAGCACAATATCTCTCAGTAAAAAGTCGGGTGAAGCTCTGGGAAATTTAAAGTTGCTGAGGAACAATTATCGAAGTGGAACAAGCTCATTAAAAAAAATATACAGCACTTTAATGAGGAAGCACTGGAGAAGGCTTACAGCTGGCAATATATGAATTGCCTTGAACTCTGGGTTAAATTTCTTTGTGCCAATGCCAGCAATATTTACTTCCAGCCTCTTTCCTATCCAATGGCTCTGATTGTAATTGGAATTGCTCGTTTGGTGCCTACTTCACGTTATGCCCCTTTGAAGCTGCAATGTACCAAAATGTTAAACGCACTTGCTTCTACTAGAGTCTTTATTCCTGTGGCTTCTTTACTTTTAGATATGCTAGAGTGTAAAGAACTGAACAGGACACCTGCTGGAGGATATGGGAAATATTTTGACTTTTCAATAGCATTAAAGGCTTAGAAAGTATCTGGAATGAGTCCCCTCTCGAAATATTACCGAAGTCTTCAACAAAATGCAAAACAAAAGAATACTAGTCTTCAAAACTCCGGCATGCTTGTACAGGAGGTGAAAACAAAAGTATGATAAACGATATAGTCGTATCTCATGAAGACTATGCTAATGGCTTAAGAGAGGGGCAGGTAGTCTTTAACAAGGATTTGTCACCTGAGAAATCAAATGGAGATGTTGCGTCTAAATAAAAAAAGCCAGAAAAGTCCCACACAGTCACCATTGCTGCGTTTGAAGAAAGTGCTATTGTTGAACCTTGATGCTCTTCTTCAGAGGAAAATAATGATGATTTAGCTAATAGTGAACAATATGCTACAGGGCCTGTGATGTTATTCGATCATTGTGGAAGGAAGTTCCAGAAAGAGGTGCTTCCTGTCCAAAAGCTTGTCGACAACTTTGAAGCGGAATATGTTCCTGTTGCAAGTGATGGTGCGTTGTTCCCTTTTCAAACCAATAAAAATGCTCCATTGGTCCGCGTAGACCTTATGCACCGAAAGCATGGAATGACGTTGTTGGAGAATCTGAGAAGGACGTGCTTCAATCAGCTTTCTGTGTCAATGAAAATCAACTTTTGTTAAGCTATTTAAGCGATGTCAAGTATGTTTTGCAAATGCGAGACTTGCATTCTGGAAATTTGCTTCATAATTTTCCAATAGATATTGGGTCAGTTTATGGAATATCAAGAAGGCATGAAGATAAGGAGATATTTATTGGTTTTACGAGTTTCTTACCCCTGGCATTATCTATCGATGCAACCTAGATGTGGAAAGACCAGAGTTAGTAGTTTTTAGAGAGACTGTTGTTCCAGGCTTTTGATTGAACATAGTTTGAGGCTAAACAGATTTTGCATTGTAATTTCAAAACATCTATGGGTTGTTTGGGCAGTTGCAAATGTTCGTGGTGGTGGCGAATATGGAGAAGAATGGCATAAAGTAGGCTCTCTTGCCAAAAAAATAAATTGCTTTGATGATTTCTTATCTGCCGCCGAGTTCCTTGTATCAGAGGGGTGTTGAAGGAGGCAGTAACCGTGGACTTCTTGTTGCAGCTTGTAAAAATCAGAGACCTGCCTTATTTGGTTGCACATTGGCTCGTATCGGTGTTATGGACATGTTGCGTTTTCATAAATTTACTATTGCTCATTTTTGGACTACTGATTATGGCTCTTCAGATAAGGAAGAAGAATTTCATCGGTTGATTAAATACTCACCATTGCATAATGTAAAGACACCATGGAACAAACCCGGAGAGAATTCGCAGTATCCTGCTATAATGTTATTGAAAATAGATCATAATGACCGTGTTGTGCGTGGTTGGTGCATCATGGATTGAATAGCCTAGGTTTTCGACTTGTTGGCAAAGCTTCAAGATGTTGCTGGAGTAGACACAAATCACCATATTGTGAAGAATAATGGAGGTGCGCAGAAGACTCTTAATGTTTCGCTTTCAGGCATGTTGGAATGGGTAAGCTGTATTGTGAGGAACCCTTTTGGTTCTATGACAAGAGCTCATTAACGGAAGCAGAATGAGAATAACGCAGATAATATTGAAGCTGAATCGACAACTTGGATCAGCCAGCTCAAATCTAACGGTTTGCGGGGGGTCAAAGTAAATGAATTTTATGGGAGATGGCACCCCCGCAAATGGTTTGATCAAAACCACTATTCAAAAAATCAACGGCTGTGATGTATTACGACACCTCTAATTCATTTCGTACAAACCGCTGTCATTACCCCCCGTAGGTGGTTATTGGTTTCCAAAAACCATGGGTGATTGTGTCGATAAATACATATGGGCAATGGAACCCGCAATGCATCATTCATCTGTTTAGACTTTCGGTTCTATGTGGGTTTTATATTATATATTATATATATGATATTAAAACAAACATTTTGTAATTTTAATTAGTTCCAAAGTTTCCAAGAATCAGTTTTAAAACTGATCATAACAGTTAGTTAGAAGAAATAGCAGATATAAAAGCAGAGATAAGGGGAGAGGGAAGGGTCCTATTTTTTGAACCTGAAAGCTATATTTGATACTAGATAATGTTGAATTAAGAGAAGTTTTGCAAGTTTCCATCATCCTATCTATCCTAATATGTTTTCTAGTTTTCATTATGTGTCCATATATATGAATAAAATAGAGTAATTTGAGCTGCAGGTCTCTTTATACTAGTGTATTAAAGAGTTAAGTACACCTTAATGGGTGCTCCTCTATTTTAACCTTTTCTAATATCTTTCTTCGGGATTTTATAATGATAGTTTCTATTTCAAACAGCATATCAAATCAAAATCTTTCCTTTACACAGCAAGGAATTTTTTCTCAAGGAACAACATTAATTGGCGCCGTTGCCGGGGAGCGAAGAAGCGAAGTTCATTTCCCTGGGTTTTCTTTCTACTTCCTCTAGTTGTTCAGTGAGGAGGAAGTTTTTGGCTGTGTTTGTTATTTGTAGAATTCTCATTTTCAAAAAGCCAACCACGAGGTCAAATACCTTGCAGCATAAGGTTTCATAATCCTTTCTTTTTGATGGTGAAAAAGATTCAGATTTGAAGATTGGTTGTTTATTATTCACCTGGCGACTCCACGGATGAAAGTTTCATTAGATGAAGAATTTTCCTGGAAAGAAGATGAGAAAGTATCATGGAAAAAATATGTATCAGAATTTCCGTTTTTTAAAGGAGGTTCTATTTTTTACTGTCATTTTAGTGGTTTATTTTCCTTTTTATCTTAAAAGGATTGTTTCCTGCTTTATTTTCTCAGACGATTATAAAGCCCAAAATGTAAATTCATTATTGGAAAAAGATGATTTTGCTTCTTCTTGTATTATAAATCTTGACACAAGTGTATCTCCTAAACATGAAAGGAGGGATGATTGTTGTATTACAATCCCGGAAGATAATCAGTCACAGTCTGGGCATAAAGGTGATGATTCCTCATCTTTGGATGATAATATTTTGCTTCACAATAAATTGACTGTTTTTCAGTTCAAAAACAGAGAAATATTTAAACCCTTGAAGCTGCCCGCTATTCTCCATCAATATCCTTCAAATGGATTTGAGTCTCTGCCAAGTTTCTCTGGGAAGGAGAAGGACATTTCAGCTAAACTACATATCTTGGAGTTTGAGTACTTTTTGGACAAATTTCAAATCATTTATGAAGTTGTAGCTTTAAGGATGTTTTGTCATTCTTTAAAGCAGGATGCTCAGCAATGGTTCAAGTGTTTGGAAGCAGGTTCAATTAATTCCTGGCAAGATCTTCAAGATATATTCCTTACATATTGGGGCGAGAGTAAGTCATATGAAGAGCACCTTTTGGAATTATATTCTATCCGAAGGAAAAGTAATGAATCGATTTCTGAGTTTAATAGGAGGTTTCAAAAAAATTATTTCAGCATGCCAGGGGAAATTAGACCTCCAGAAGCAGCAGCTATGGTCTATTATTTGAAAGCTCTTTCTATCGCCTTAGCTTTTTATCTCAGGGAGAGAAAGCCTAGTAATCTGAAGCTGATGTTTCTCCATGCGCAAGAAATTGAAGATAATGCGTGGGCTTGTAGAATTTTTTCCTGCGAGGTAGAAAGTCCAAGTTTTGTCAAAAATAAGAGGGCTTGTGAAGGAAACATTGGCATTTCCTTACAAAAGAACGTAAGTTCAAAGATGAATAAAGATGTACAAAAAGTATTAAAAGGTTCTTGTATTGTTGAAAGACAAGAATCTAATCATTCTGAAGATCCTAGCCAAAACTTCGAAGCAACAGCTGAACTATACTATGAAAACATGGAAACTCATTGCAATAATTTTGTGAGTAGTAAGGAAAATAGTGCAGTCTCAAAGACAGGTTTGCAAGAAGAGGAAGATTTTCGTCATCAATTGATGTTAAGAGAAGAACATCAACATTATGGAGAGCAAACCTTGGATGTCTGTTTTCAGCCTAAATGTCTGCCTACAGGAAGTGGCAGTCAAGTTCCTAACATACAGTTCCTAATTGAAGGGTCAAACAATGAAAGAAGCCGCCATGTTCAAAGACCTCTACAAAATGCTCAAGAAAAGAAGATAACCAAAGTTTTGTTTCATGATTTCTATGATCCAGTTGCTGAATATATGGCAAATTTCTTCGGTCAGCAACAAGCTTCAATGCCAGGGTATGTACAAAATTTTGTAGATGAAAATTTTTCATGGTACATTCCTCTTTTTATTTTTAAATCTTAGCAGTATGAAGGTATTAAATCTAACAAGCAGATTCTGGATTGGCTCCATTGGAAAGTTGTCTTCACTTGATTAAGTTCAACCATGTTTATATATATAGGAGTTGTACATAAATAAGTTCAAGAGTTGAGCATTCCCAGTTACAGTTTTTCTAGTTTAAGATTTTCAGTTCAAAATAAAGATCCAAGAAAAAGTAGGGTTCAGAGAAGTTTTGAAATTTTCAGAGATTTTGGATTGAGAAAAATTCAGTCTGACTCGACTCCATGCCCAATAAAGGCTACTGATCTACAAGTTCTTAGCACCTTGCTATCAAAGTGATGTCCCTAATTGGAGCCAGTTG